>NC_069479.1:5848370-5879869 GCF_026875155.1 Cherax quadricarinatus | reverse complement strand
TTTAAAAAATATCTTTTAAATTTAGTGTATTCTAGGTGGAATCTTTTTTCCCCTTAAAAAATTTTTAATTTCTTCTAAATTGCAAGAATTTCACTTTACTTAAGCAATTTCTTACAGCATATAAAGAAATTATGAAGAAATGGCTTCTCATGTGATTGATCATCTTTCAAAAGTCACATCAGTATTACACATTTCGAATACTTTATATAAACATTATTATCCCTACTAATTATTACACATAAATCACAGGAAAATTAAAAAAATACCTCCTGGAAAAGAAACTGCCACTCAAGTGCCTCCTGTTAATGGACAATGCTCCTGCTCATCCTCCAAACTTATTAGACCTCTTGTCTAGGGACTTCAGTGTCACTCGTACGTATGGACATTACCATCACCAGTAAAAGTTTATTCAGGTATACACAAATACAGTTACATAGATTATCATACATGGCAGCATATGTGTAGGGAACCTATGATATCCCATAAAAGTCAGACAGAGTGAATAATTTCCAAGCCTATGTACAGCCCAATGTATGTTACCGGAGCAGGTGGGAGACCCATAATGAAGTCCAGTCTTTCCTCTGGATACTTAAGGTACCCAGAGGGCACTGTAGGCAGGGTACCCAGAGGGCACTGCAGGCAGGGAACTCTCTCTACTCTGGCAAACGAACATTCACTTGAAACTTATCATTACACTTGTTATTACCTCACTGCACTTATTGTCTTTACCTCACTGCACTTTTTGTCTTTACCTCACTGCACTCCTTGTCTTTACCTCACTGCACTTCTTGTCTTCACCTCACTGCTCTTCTTGGTAAACCTTGTGTACGCACACTGGTACAAATCTGTCTTTGTCTTCTTGGGATTTCTTGAGTATTCTTTGTCATTTTGATTGTTTCTTTCCACTTCCCTTTCCTACCTTACTCTATACATTGTCATCTGTGTGTAATTATTCTCTAGTAATCTATATTTTCTTACTTCCAATCTCTTCCTCCCATTTCTGCTTCCAGCAACCAGTTATTTTTTGCCTGTGATTGCTTCGCTTACAAGAAAATCAGATCCAGTCTTAATGGTTCATCTTCTCGGCTCGTGAGCATTTTCATTACTTCTCCTATCAGAATGTTTCTTCCAGTTCTTTGTGAGAGTTCCAGTTCTTCCAGTCAATATTTTTGTGATTAAAATCACCAATGATTTGTAGTTTTGATTTTATTTAGTCTCAATGTTGACTTAGTGTGTGAGCTGCTGCACTCTTGTGAAAAATGGTTTAAAGCCGACAAGTTGAAGAATTGAGACACTTATGCAACATATGGGAATCTTTATTGAAGAAACGTTTCGCCACACAGTGGTTTCATCAGTCCAATACAAAGCAGAAAGGTGTAAGGAGTGAAGGAGTTTAAGGTAATCAGTTCCTCAGCCTGGAATCGATGTGTTCAGTCTATCAATCTTGTAGGAAGTGCAGCATAGGGCCGTATAAGTGGCTTATTTACTGTAGTCAGGTGAGTCGAAGTAGCCCTATGCTGTACGTTCTACAAGACTGTTGGACTAAACACATCGATTCCAGACTGAGGGACTGATTACCTCAAACTCCTTCTCTCCTTATACCTTTCTGCTTTGTATTGGACTAATGAAGCCACTGTGTGGCGAAACGTTTCTTGAATAAAGATTCCCATGTGTTGCATAAGTGTCTCAATGTTGCAGTGTTGTCCTCACAGCTCCTTTCGTAATCACCTTGAATTATCTGTAGGATTGTAAACAATTACTGTTAATATTGTCAATCCTTCTCTTAGCTTAGTTCCTGTACCTTGGACTCTCAAGTCTACACAACAGACGTTGTTGATCTATTTAAAGTTTTGCATATTATTTACCAGTTGTGACATCCTCATCCCTCTGCTCACCTGTTTTTTCTGAACTAAGTGATATCCATCAGGCAGTACTTTATATGGAACAAAAAGGCACAATACCGTGGCTGGAACAATACACAAATACCCCGGACATAGGAGAGAGGAGCTTACGACGACGTAAATGGTCCAAGTCTGACCAATACGTCGTTATAAGCTCCTCTCTCCTATCTACGGGTTATTTATGTATAATACTGCATGTGGTATTATTCTCGATACTATGGTTTTCACCAGTGTTGTTCCTCTGCTATCTTGAAGTATAATCAGCTTATTTGTACGGAACCTTTAGCGTCTTATTTGCTTCTGATTGATAATCTTGTAGTTTTCTGGTGTCTAAAGTCACTGTTGACACTAGTCAACAGCAAAAATATAGTTGCCAAAAATATTTGAAGGTATTTTGAGTATTTTGGGGTTCTTGAATTTGAACATGATAGATGGTTTTTCAAATTGGCTCTAGTTTGTAAGATATTGCATACCTACCCTCAATTAACAGCGAACGTCGTCATAATACGTATATATATATATTTTTTTTTTTTTCAACAAGTCGGCCGTCTCCCACCGAGGCAGGGTGACCCAAAAAAAAAGAAAGAAAATCCCCAAAAAGAAAATACTTTCATCATCATTCAACACTTTCACCACACTCACACATTATCACTGCTTTTGCAGAGGTGCTCAGAATACAACAGTTTAGAAGCATATACGTATAGAGATACACAACATATCCCTCCAAACTGCCAATATCCCAAACCCCTCCTTTAAGTGCAGGCATTGTACTTCCCATTTCCAGGACTCAAGTCCGACTATATGAAAATAACCGGTTTCCCTGAATCCCTTCACTAAATATTACCCTGCTCACACTCCAACAGATCGTCAGGTCCCAAGTATCATTCGTCTCCATTCACTCCTATCTAACACGCTCATGCACGCTTGCTGGAAGTCCAAGCCCCTCACCCACAAAACCTCCTTTACCCCCTCTTTCCAACCCTTTCGAGGACGACCCCTACCCCTCTTTCCTTCCCTATAGATTTATATGCTTTCCATGTCATTCTACTTTGATCCATTCTCTCTAAATGACCAAACCACTCAACAACCCCTCTTCAGCCCTCTGACTAATGCTTTTATTAACTCCACACTTCTCCTAATTTCCACACTCCGAATTTTCTGCATAATATTTACACCACACTTGCCCTTAGACAGGACATCTCCACTGCCTCCAACGTCTCCTCGCTGCAGCATTTACCACCCAAGCTTCACATCCTTATAAGAGTGTTGGTACTACTATACTTTCATACATTCCCTTCTTTGCCTCCATAGATAACGTTTTTTGACTCCACATATACCTCAACGCACCACTCACCTTTTTTCCCTCATCAATTCTATGATTAACCTCATCCTTCATAAATCCATCGCCGACACGTCAACTCCCAAGTATCTGAAAACATTCACTTCTTCCATACTCCTCCTCCCAATTTGATATCCAATTTTTCTTTATCTAAATCATTTGATACCCTCATCACCTTACTCTTTTCAATGTTCACTTTCAACTTTCTACCTTTACACACATTCTCAAACTTATCCACTAACTTTTGTAATTTTTCTTTAGAATCTCCCATAAGCACTGTATCATCAGCAAAAAGTAACTGTGTCAATTCCCATTTTGAATTTGATTCCCATAATTAATAATATATATATATATATATATATATATAATATATATATATGCAAAACAACCACTCTGAAAGAATAGAGAAATTCCAAGCGCTTTCGTGACTACTCACGTTATACACATTATATATATATATATGGGTCCCACAATTTACACCAGAGGTGGACCCCATCCTATATATATATATATATATATATATATATATATATATATATATATATATATATATATATATATAAACGTATATACGTTTACTTTATTGTGTTATTTTTTACAGATAAATATGAATTCTTCACGGAGTCTGCTTAAACAATAACAATGCATTTTGCTGCATTTGTGGTGAATTCTACTGTGCAAAAGCAAAGAAAAAATCACAGATTCGTAAAACAAGGTTGTCTTGCTTGTTTTGGAGTGGCGCCTGGAGAACAAGTCTTGGGCTCCCCATATGGTCTGCAAAACCTGCGTAAAATGAAATGCTTACGACAGTGGAAAAATATACAAGGTGAAGTTTAAAACTTGGGTGTGTGTATTGTGTGGAGAGAACCGAAAAACCGCCACGACAATTATCATTTCTGTATGATGAATGTGAAAGGTGTTAATTGATACAAGAAAGTCAAGTGGAATATCCTGATCTGGAGTCAGCAAGGAGACCTGTGCCACACAGTGATGACGTTACCATACCAGTGTTTACAACACTGCAACCTTAGATAAGATAAGATAAGATTTCGTTCGGATTTTTAACCCGGAGGTTAGCCATCCAGGATAACCAAGAAAGTCAGTGCGTCATCGAGGACTGTCTAACTTATTTCCATTGGGGTCCTTAATTAATCTTGTCCCCCAGGATGCGACCCACACCAGTCGACTAACACCCAGGTACCTATTTGCTGCTAGGTGAACAGGACAACATTGCATTGTAAGATGTTGAAGAAACAGGTAACATAGGTGATAGGAGTGGAAGTGAATATGTAGCAAGCATTTCAACTCCCCAACGGTTCACTCAAGAAGAACTCAGTGATGTGATACGTAACCTCAGTGTGTCAAAGCAAGCATTTGAACTTTTATCTCCAAATAACTGTCTACAACAAGAGGTTCCAAAATAAACTGTCTACAACAAGAGGTTCCAAAATAACTGTCTACAACAAGAGGTTCCAAAATAACTGTCTACAACAAGAGGTTCCAAAATAACTGTCTACAACAAGAGGTTCCAAAATAACTGTCTGCAACAAGAGGTTCCAAAATAACTGTCTACAACAAGAGGTTCCAAAATAACTGTCTACAACAAGAGGTTCAAAATAACTGTCTACAACAAGAGGTTCCAAAATAACTGTCTACAACAAGAGGTTCCAAAATAACTGTCTACAACAAGAGGTTCCAAAATAACTGTCTACAGCAAGAGGTTACAATAACAGTTTATCGGACAAGAGAGGTTTAAATACATCAGCCACGATGAACAACTTGTATACTACAATAACATCCCTGGACTTCTTGGTATAGGACTTGAATATCGTCCAGGTGATTGGCAGATGTTTAATAGACAGCTCCATTAGAAGCTAGAAATGTGTGTTATTGCACAGTGGTAACCAATATTGCACAGTGGTAACCAATATTGTACAGTGGTAAACCATATGCACGTGGTAACCAATATTGCACAGTGGTAACCAATATTGCACAGTGGTAACCAATATTGCACAGTGGAACCATATATGCACAGTGGTAACCAATATTGCACAGTGGGTAACCAATATTGCACAGTGGTAACCAATATTGCACAGTGGTAACCAATCTTGCACAGTGGTAACCAATATGCTGGAAGCTCCAACGAGACTCTGCTGAAAAAAAAAAACAAAAGAAAATCGTACAACGTTTTCTTATACAGTAATTATGGTATTGATATATTTACTCTGTTAATCTGTTATTATACAGAAAGTCTTAGTATCTATTATATGATTTGACTTTTTCATGGTCTAAAAATTCATTTCAATGTGATTTGTAAGTTAGCTCCGAGTGGTCAATATATTTTTTCACACCTTTTATATTTTTCAATGGGAGATTACATTAATCAAAACCTGGAGCCAAACATGCAAAACCGATGACACATTTAGAATCAGCACCACAAACCTGCCCTAAAGTCGATGTAACATCATTGAAAATGACATACATGTTACACTCAGAAATTTGCATAGTTACATAAATAATTACACATCTGGAACCCTAAAATTATGTGCCTAGACAGACCTCCATATTTCTCTACTAACTAGAATAAGCTTCATGGCTATCACCTATGAAAATACTGCTCTACCTGGCTCTAAAGCGACCCCAGCGCCATCTTCGCGAGGTGTCCTAGACAGGACAGCCGCTTGGGGAGTTACGCCAACGTAATGGCTCGTTTCTCGTGGCTCGTTTCTCGTGGCTCGTTTCTCGTGGCTCGTTTCTCGTGGCTCGTTTCTCGTGGCTCGTTTCTCGTGGCTCGTTTCTCGTAGCGCGTTTCTCGTGGCTCGTTTCTCGTGGCTCGTTTCTCGTGGCTCGTTTCTCGTGGCTCGTTTCTCGTGGCTCGTTTCTCGTGGCCTTCGTTTCTCGTGGCTCGTTTCTCGTGGCTCGTTTCTCGTGGCTCGTTTCTCGTGGCTAGTTTCTCGTGGCTCGTGGCTCGTTTCTCGTGGCTCGTTTCTCGTGGCTCGTTTCTCGTGGCTAGTTTCTCGTGGCTCGTGGCTCGTTTCTCGTGGCTCGTTTCTCGTGGCTCGTTTCTCGTGGCTCGTTTCTCGTGGCTCGTGGCTCGTTTCATCACTATTGTTTGTAAATTTTTCTAGTGAGAAAATGGGATAGCTCTTGCCGCTACAAATGTGCCGTGTACTAGTGCAAAAATTTAATACTTCGTACCAAAAATATTACGGTTGATATTAAACAAACCTGCCCACCGTGGATAATACTTTATATGCTTAAAACTAGTATTATATTTGGTTATTACAATTATTAAATCACTCTGGTCGTTTGTTCGCTTTTATCATGATCCATAAAGTTGAAAATTACCTGTGAACCTGAATGATATAGTTCATATTACGGTATGTATTTATCGGTAACGTTATTGTTACTGTTTGTCACATATACTGGCATGTGTTTACCTGTTACTAAGACCTTTATCACCTCTCGTACCGAGGGAGGTGTCTAAATCCACAAAGTCTGTATGACAAGATATAACCAAAGAATTTCTAAATCTAAACACACTAATTAGGTGTAGCCAGAGAATTTCTAAACCTACACATAGTAACAGCCTGGTTCTTCAGGCCCTGATCCACCATGAGGCCTGGTCTCAGACCGGGCCGCGGGGTGTTGACCCCCGAAATTCTCTCCAGGTAAACTCCAGGTAAACTTCTAAGCAGTTTCTGTTTAAAAAACACACGAATTCATGTATGTCTAGATGTTATTCTTCTCTCTATATCCACTTAAATAATTTATGTAAAAGTGAATTTTACGGGAATTAATTCGTACGAAGTTCTTAATACACTTATTCTGGTGGGTTTAGCGCTTAATATAATAATATACCTATAGAAGTGTTTTTGTAACCTACGTGAGTTCTGGTGCAACAACAATGGTACTACCAGGGAAACTACGTGAGTTCTGGCACAACAACGGTACTACCAGGGAAACTACGTGAGTTCTGGCACAACAACAACGGTACTACCAGGGAAACTACGTGAGTTCTGGTGCAACAACAACGGTACTACCAGGGAAACTACGTGAGTTCTGGTGCAACACCAACGGTACTACCAGGGAAACTACGTGAGTTCTGGTGCAACACCAACGGTACTACAGGGAAAACTACGTGAGTACTGGTGCAACACCAACGGTACTACCAGGGAAACTACGTGAGTTCTGGCACAACAACAACGGTACTACCAGGGAAACTACGTGAGTTCTGGTGCAACAACAACGGTACTACCAGGGAAACTACGTGAGTTCTGGCACAACAACAACGGTACTACCAGGGAAACTACGTGAGTTCTGGCACAACAACAACGGTACTACCAGGGAAACTACGTGAGTTCTGGCACAACAACAACGGTACTACCAGGGAAACTACGTGAGTTCTGGTGCAACACCAACGGTACTACCAGGGAAACTACGTGAGTTCTGGCACAACAACAACGGTACTACCAGGGAAACTACGTGAGTTTCTGGTGCAACAACACGGTATCTACCAGGGAAACTACGTGAGTTCCGGCACAACAACGGTACTACCAGGGAAACTACGTGAGTTCTGGCACAACAACAACGGTACTACCAGGGAAACTACGTGAGTTCTGGCACAACAACAACGGTACTACCAGGGAAACTACGTGAGTTCTGGCGCAACAACGGTACTACCAGGGAAACTACGTGAGTTCTCGCACAACAACAACGGTACTACCAGGAAACTACGTGAGATCTGGCACAACAACAGCGGTACTACCAGGGAAACTACGTGAGTTCTGGCACAACAACGGTACTACCAGGGAAACTACGTGAGTTCTGGCACAACAACAACGGTACTACCAGGGAAACTACGTGAGTTCTGGTGCAACAACAACGGTACTACCAGGGAAACTACGTGAGTTCCGGCACAACAACGGTACTACCAGGGAAACTACGTGAGTTCTGGCACAACAACAACGGTACTACCAGGGAAACTACGTGAGTTCTGGCACAACAACAACGGTACTACCAGGGAAACTACGTGAGTTCTGGCACAACAACAACGGTACTACCAGGGAAACTACGTGAGTTCTCGCACAACAACAACGGTACTACCAGGAAACTACGTGAGATCTGGCACAACAACAGCGGTACTACCAGGGAAACTACGTGAGTTCTGGCACAACAACGGTACTACCAGGGAAACTACGTGAGTTCTGGCACAACAACAACGGTACTACCAGGGAAACTACGTGGTTCTGGCACAACAACAACGGTACTACAGGGAAACTACGTGAGTTCTGGTGCAACACCAACGGTACTACCAGGGAAACTACGTGAGTTCTGGCACAACAACAACGGTACTACCAGGGAAACTACGTGAGTTCTGGCACAACAACAACGGTACTACCAGGGAAACTACGTGAGTTCTGGCACAACAACAACGGTACTACCAGGGAACTACGTGAGTTCTGGCGCAACAACACGGTACTACCAGGGAAACTACGTGAGTTCTGGTGCAACAACGGTACTACCAGGGAAACTACGTGAGTTCTGGCACAACAACAACTGTACTACCAGGGAATCTACGTGAGTTCTGGCACAACAACAACGGTACTACCAGGGAAACTACGTGAGTTCTGGCACAACAACAACGGTACTACCAGGGAAACTACGTGAGTCCTGGCACAACAACAACGGTACTACCAGGGAAACTACGTGAGTTCTGGCACAACAACAACGGTACTACCAGGGAAACTACGTGAGTTCTGGCACAACAACAACGGTACTACCATTGAAACTACGTGAGTCTGGCGCCAACAACACGGTACTACCAGGGAAACTACGTGAGTCCTGGCACAACAACAACGGTACTACCAGGGAAACTACGTGAGTCCTGGCACAACAACAACGGTACTACCATTGAAACTACGTGAGTTCTGGCGCAACAACAACGGTACTACCAGGGAAACTACGTGAGTTCTCGCACAACAACAACGGTACTACCAGGAAACTACGTGAGTTTCTGGCACAACAATAGCGGTACTACCAGGGAAACTACGTGAGTTCTGGCACAAACACGGTACTACCAGGGAAACTACGTGAGTTCTGGCACAACAACAACGGTACTACCAGGAAACTACGTGAGTTCTGGCACAACAACAGCGGTACTACCAGGGAAACTACGTGAGTTCTGGCATAACAACAACGGTACTACCAGGGAAACTACGTGAGTTCTGGCACAACAACAACGGTACTACCAGGGAAACTACGTGAGTTCTGGCACAACAACAACGGTACTACCAGGGAATCTACGTGAGTTCTGGCACAACAACAACGGTACTACCAAGGAATCTACGTGAGTTCTGGCACAACAACAACGGTACTACCAGGAAACTACGTGAGTTCTCGCACAACAACAACGGTACTACCAGGGAAACACCTGGAGTTTACCTGGAGAGGGTTTCGGAGGTCAACGCCCCCGCGGCTCGGTCTGTGACCAGGCCTCATGGTGGATCATGGTCTGACCAACCAGGCTGTTACTGCTGGCCGCACGCAACCAGACGTACGAACCACAGCCAGGTTTGTCAGGTACTGGTTTTAGGTGACTGTCTGAGGCCTTCTTGAAGACAGCCAGGGGTCTTGAAGACAGCCAGGGGTCCTGAAGACAGCCAGGGGTCTTGAAGACAGCCAGGGGTCTTGAAGACAGCCAGGGGTCTTGAAGACAGCCAGGGGTCTTGAAGACAGCCAGGGGTCTGAAGACAGCCAGGGGTCCTGAAGACAACCAGGGGTCCTGAAGACAACCAGGGGTCCTGAAGACAGCCAGGGGTCCTGAAGACAGCCAGGGGTCTTGAAGACAGCCAGGGGTCTTGAAGACAGCCAGGGGTCCTGAAGACAGCCAGGGGTCCTGAAGACAACCAGGGGTCTTGAAGACAACCAGGGGTCTGAAGACAGCCAGGGGTCCTGAAGACATGCCGGGGTCCTGAAGACAGCCAGGGGTCTGAAGACAACCAGGGTCCTGAAGACAACCAGGGGTCCTGAAGACAACCAGGGTCCTGAAGACACCAGGGGTCCTGAAGACAACCAGGGGTCCTGAAGACAACCAGGGGTCCTGAAGACAACCAGGGGTCCTGAAGACAGCCAGGGGTCTGAAGACAACCAGGGGTCCTGAAGACAACCAGGGGTCCTGAAGACAACCAGGGGTCTGAAGACAACCAGGGGTCCTGAAGACAACCAGGGGTCCTGAAGACAACCAGGGGTCCTGAAGACAACCAGGGGTCCTGAAGACAACCAGGGGTCCTGAAGACAGCCAGGGGTCCTGAAGACAGCCAGGGGTCCTGAAGACTGCCAGGGGTCCTGAAGACAACCAGGGGTCCTGAAGACAACCAGGGGTCCTGAAGACAACCAGGGGTCCTGAAGACAGCCAGGGGTCCTGAAGACAGCCAGGGGTCCTGAAGACAACCAGGGGTCCTGAAGACAACCAGGGGTCCTGAAGACAACAAGGGGTCCTGAAGACAGCCAGGGGTCCTGAAGACAACCAGGGGTCCTGAAGACAACCAGGGGTCCTGAAGACAACCAGGGGTCCTGAAGACAGCCAGGGGTTCTGAAGACAACCAGGGGTCCTGAAGACAACCAGGGTCCTGAAGACAACAGGGTCCTGAAGACAGCCAGGGGTCCTGAAGACTGCCAGGGGTCCTGAAGACAACCAGGGGTCCTGAAGACAACCAGGGGTCCTGAAGACAACCAGGGGTCCTGAAGACAACCCGGGGGGTCCTGAAGACAGCCAGGGGTCCTGAAGACAACCAGGGGTCTGAAGACAACCAGGGGTCCTGAAGACAGCCAGGGGTCCTGAAGACAGCCAGGGGTCCTGAAGACGCCAGGGGTCCTGAAGACAACCAGGGGTCCTGAAGACAACCAGGGTCCTGAAGACAGCCAGGGGTCTGAATACAACCAGGGGTCCTGAAGACAACCAGGGGTCCTGAAGACAACCAGGGGTCCTGAAGACAGCCAGGGGTCCTGAAGACAACCAGGGGTCCTGAAGACAACCAGGGGTCCTGAAGACAGCCAGGGGTCCTGAAGACAGCCAGGGGGTCCTGAAGACAACCAGGGGTCCTGAAGACAGCCAGGGGTCCTGAAGACAACCAGGGGTCCTGAAGACAACCAGGGGTCCTGAAGACAACCAGGGGTGATGAAGTGAGATGACGATTCCCTCAATGAAGAATTAGATAACATATGCAAATGCTGACATTATTGCTAGCATTTAATTCTGTATATGTACGTTGCCAACAGGTAAATAACAAATTCTCTAAAGGATTTATCACTGAATATATATCTTTTAATTATAACCCAACTCTGCTTCACCAGCCGACAGAATAATGCAGTAGTGTATTGTATAATACAGCTGTGTTAACTCACCGCGGATTATATATACAATTTTTACCTCTTAAAGTTGCATATTCAACAGTTTCTCCATTTATTCACAATACATTTTCTCGAATGATGTTATATAATGTAATATGTAACCAGCTTCCCCTGCTAGTGACGGTTCTCTTAGTGACGGTTCTGTTAGTGACGGTTCTGTTAGTGACGGTTCTGTTAGTGACGGTTCGGTTAGTGACGGTTCGGTTAGTGACGGTTCGGTTAGTGACTGTTCTGTTAGTGATGGTTTTGTTAGTGACGGTTCTGTTAGTGACGGTTCTGTGAGGGTATTTTTTCCAATACCGCGGATGATGACTCAGGTCTTGGTAGAGGTCTCACGACCTGTTGGACCTTGTCTCACGACCTGAAGGATACCCCTGACTTACACTAGTCAAACCTTGTTTGACTGGTGTGAGTCAGGGGTGTCCTTCCTTCTAACGGTGAATAAATCTTTTTAAGAAAACAGCCAGTGGCTTCTTCAATCTAATAGATAGAAAAACGCTGGAAGAAGAGGACTTTGAGGTAATCAGTCCCTCAGAACCTAGAGTCTATGTGTTCAGCCCATCAGTCATGGTTAATGGACTGACACATCCATTGATTACCTCAAATTTCTCATCTTTCACTGTTTTTCTATCTATTAGACTGAGGAAGGCAATGGCTGGCGAAACGTTCTTGGATAAAGTTAGCCGAACATTGTACAAGTGTCCCACTCATTCCTCTGTAAGTAACCTACTGAGGAAAGTTATGCTGGTAAGTCTCGTCTTGGTCGACTAGTGACCACCCGCTGACCAGTGCGTTAACCACTGGGCCACTGGACCATAATAAGATTAATAGAACTATGTATTAATCCAGTGCTTTCCTATATCCTTCTTGAATCTGAATTTTTCCAACTTGAAACCATTGCTGCGAGTCCTGTCTTGGCTGGAAATTTTCAGCACGCTATTTACATCCCTTTATTTATTCCTGTTTTCCATTTATACACCTCGATCATATCCCCCCTAATTCTACGCCTTTCGAGAGAGTGCAGATTCAGGGCCCTCAGTCTATCCTCATATGGAAGATTTCTGTGGAAAAAGACACTTATGTACAGCAGGCGAAACGTTTCGCCACGAGTGGCTTCTTCAGTCCTAATACAGAGAAAACTAAGAAAACATTTATATATATAGTGGCAGGAGTCAGGTGAGGTGACGCGTGGGTAGAGGTGGTAGTAGTAGTAGTAGTAGTAGTAGTAGTAGTAGTAGTAATGGAACTAAGGAGGTGAGGCTAGAGAGGGACCTGCTGGCATCAAGTAACACCAGTTCCCAGGATGGGTAATATCCTCTTGCTTAGTAATTTTGAAATACTGTAACTACCGGATTTTTGCTTTATAGTGTTACTGACAGAAATTAGTGCAGCTTCAATGCATTTTCTCCGTCTTAAGTCGTCTTCTTTAATAACTAGTTTAGCTTCATTGAATTTCATGATGTGTCCAACATCGTCTCTATGTTGAACACATGCGTTTTTGCGGTCATCATTTCTGCAAGCATTTTTGTGTTCTGTTATTCTAATGTCCAGAGTTCTGGCTGTTTCCCCTACATATACTTTGTCACACCCCCCACATGGTATAGTGTAGATTCCTGCACTTGTGCCAGAATCATGCTTGGGTTTTTGTATCAGGTTCCTAATAGTAGTTGAAGAGCTGGTAGATATTTTAGCCAGTTTTCTGTCAAACATTTTTGAAACATTAGTGGCAACGTTGCTGACCGGTAAAACGATGTAACTTGGAGGCTTTTCTTCAATTTGATAGGTGTTGGTCTTGCTGAGGATACGTGCCGCACGTTTCCTACAGTCACGTATGAAGTGTAGGGGAAAGTGCAGTGAACTAAAAGAGTTGGTGATGTATGTACATTCTTCTTCGAGGAACTGTGGACTGGAAATTCTGTAGGCTCTCAGAAAGAAGCCAATAACTACCCCTCTTTTAGTTCTTGTGCCATGGTGAGAGAAGAAATGTAGAAGGTCGTTCTTGTAGGTAGGCTTCCGGATGTTACTGAGGATCCTTCTTGATTCCAGGTCCTCCATATATAAATTGGCAAGAACTGCACTAAGGGGGGATCCCATGGCTAGTCCGAAGAGTTGTTTGTACTTCTTGTCCTCAAACCTAAAACAGTTATAACGAACACAAAGTTCGACAAGGCTCACAAAATCTTGGAGGGGTACAGGTAACTCTGTATCATCTTTAATCACCCTGCGAAGAAGATCAATGGCTTGATCAACTGGGACATTGGTGAATAAGGCAGTCACGTCAAAACTTGCAAGCTTCTTATCACTCATGTCGAGATCCCTGATACGGTTAAGGTGGTCACCCGAATGCTTTAGATGAGCCTGACTGATTGTACCCAGGAGCTTTGACAAATATTTCGCCAAAACTCCTGCTAGACTGTGAGGGGCGCTGCCGATTCCAGATGTAATGGGTCTCATAGGCACATTTGGTTTGTGGGTCTTTGGTAAACCATAAAGTCTAGCTGACTTGGGGTTGGTAGGGATGAGGCGCAAGAGCTTTTTACCTTCTTCTGATTTCCTGAGTATGCTGCGGGTCTTACTGAGAAAATAATCTGTTTCTTTCTTCCATGCATGTTCGGGGATGGAAACGTATGTGTTGGCGTCGTTCAATAAATCTTGCATCTTACTAACGTAGTCTGTACTGTTGAGGATGACCACTTCTCCTTTGTCCGCTGTGGTGATGAGGATATCATTATTAGTAGCATACTCAGGAAATCAGAAGAAGGTAAAAAGCTCTTGCGCCACATCCTTACCAACCCCAAGTCAGCTAGACTTTATGGTTTACCAAAGACCCACAAACCAAATGTGCCTATGAGACCCATTACATCTGGAATCGGCAGCGCCCCTCACAGTCTAGCAGGAGTTTTGGCGAAATATTTGTCAAAGCTCCTGGGTACAATCAGTCAGGCTCATCTAAAGCATTCGGGTGACCACCTTAACCGTATCAGGGATCTCGACATGAGTGATAAGAAGCTTGCAAGTTTTGACGTGACTGCCTTATTCACCAATGTCCCAGTTGATCAAGCCATTGATCTTCTTCGCAGGGTGATTAAAGATGATACAGAGTTACCTGTACCCCTCCAAGATTTTGTGAGCCTTGTCGAACTTTGTGTTCGTTATAACTGTTTTAGGTTTGAGGACAAGAAGTACAAACAACTCTTCGGACTAGCCATGGGATCCCCCCTTAGTGCAGTTCTTGCCAATTTATATATGGAGGACCTGGAATCAAGAAGGATCCTCAGTAACATCCGGAAGCCTACCTACAAGAACGACCTTCTACATTTCTTCTCTCACCATGGCACAAGAACTAAAAGAGGGGTAGTTATTGGCTTCTTTCTGAGAGCCTACAGAATTTCCAGTCCACAGTTCCTCGAAGAAGAATGTACATACATCACCAACTCTTTTAGTTCACTGCACTTTCCCCTACACTTCATACGTGACTGTAGGAAACGTGCGGCACGTATCCTCAGCAAGACCAACACCTATCAAATTGAAGAAAAGCCTCCAAGTTACATCGTTTTACCGGTCAGCAACGTTGCCACTAATGTTTCAAACATGTTTGACAGAAAACTGGCTAAAATATCTACCAGCTCTTCAACTACTATTAGGAACCTGATACAAAAACCCAAGCATGATTCTGGCACAAGTGCAGGAATCTACACTATACCATGTGGGGGGTGTGACAAAGTATATGTAGGGGAAACAGCCAGAACTCTGGACATTAGGATAGCAGAACACAAAAATGCTTGCAGAAATGATGACCGCAAAAACGCATGTGTTCAACATAGAGACGATGTTGGACACCTCATGAAATTCAATGAAGCTAAACTAGTTATAAAGAAGACGACTTAAGACGGAGAGAAATGCATTGAAGCTGCACTAATTTCTGTCAGTAACACTATAAAGCAAAAATCGGTAGTTTTCAGTATTTCAAAATTACTAAGCAAGAGGATATTACCCATCCTGGGAACTGGTGTTACTTGATGCCAGCAGGTCCCTCTCTTGCCTCACCTCCTTAGTTCCATTACTACTACTACTACTACTATACTACCACCTCTACCCACGCGTCACCTCACCTGACTCCTGCCACTATATATATAAATGTTTTCTTAGTTTTCTCTGTATTAGGACTGAAGAAGCCACTCGTGGCGAAACGTTTCCTTTAATAAATGTCCTGAACTGTACATAAGTGTCTTTTTCCACATCTTGTCGGTATCACCATACCATTTCCTCATTGGAAGATTTCTGATACATAGAATCATCTTTGTCATCCTCCTTCGTACGTTTTTCAGAGCATTTATATCCATTCTGTAATACGGTGACCAGAACTGAGCAGCATAGTCTAAATGAGGCCTAACCAAGGATATATAGAGTTGAAGAACAACCTTAGGAGAATGTAACTTGAGTGGAGAAGAGATACATTGTATCTCTTCTCCACTCAAGTTACATTGTAACTTGAGTGGAGAAGAGATACAATGTAACTTGAGTGGAGAAGAGATACAATGTCAGTTTAATGATCATGAATAAAGAGAAGACAACCTTCCTGAGTTTTTCATATTAATATATTAAAGCCAAAAACTTGACTGGACAAGCGAATTCCTTATAAGGAAAGTAGATTATCCAGTAAGAACAGACATGTGGCTCAGCCTCACATTCTCAGCAGAGGAAAATTAACAACTAATTGAGAAGCATAGACAATTATTGACTTTATTAAAACATCTCAACAAATTCATTGAAGCTTTAAAAAGAACAGTAATTAAATTATATATTGGTGATATTACCACAAGACGAAGCTTAATTCTGATGCTACCAGTGTAAATATACTTGAAATATCGAGGAGGAGGTATTTAATAGCCAAGAAGCACACTTTCCTCTTCCCACTAATAAGGAATTTCGTTTTAAACTCTCGGTGTTCAGTGGTGACTCCATCTTTTCCCTTGCCAGGGCAAGGTTATGGAAGGCAGGGTAAGTGAGCGCCTGCCAGAGCAGAGTTATGGAAGGCAGGGTAAGTGAGCACCTGCCAGGGCAGGGTTATGGAAGGTAGGGTAAGTGAGCACCTGCCAGGGCAGGGTTATGGAAGGTAGGGTAAGTGAGCACCTGCCAGGGCAGGGTTATGGAAGGCAGGGTAAGTGAGCACCTGCCAGGGCAGGGTTATGGAAGGTAGGGTAAGTGAGTGTTCTTATGGAAGGCAGGGTAAGTGAGCACCTGCCAGGGCAGGGTTATGGAAGGCAGGGTAAGTGAACACCTGTCAGCAGTTGCACGAGGCAGGCAGGCAGGTGGGCGGACTAACACCAAAGCTACTTGAAAATCCTCCCTCCTTCCGGGAAGAGCTACAACAATGACAGTGGTGGCGTCTGTTGCAACAATGGTCCTTGCAACAACAACAACAAGAGTGCTACCATTGCTGATGGCTTCCCTCTCGGTCCGTGGCGGCAGCGATGGTGGGAGTGGCGGTGGCGGTAGCAGCAGCGGCGGAAGCGAGTTCCCTTGCACTGGGAGCTCTAAACACATGAAAAGGCACATAAGAAAAAAAAACCTCTCAGATGGAGAGGAATAAACTCCCGTCCGTAATAAGAACATCATTAGCAGCCAAGAATAATAATGAACCTTCTCCGTCATTCCAAGAGGATTTGTGGATTTAGTATTTTACAAATGATAAAGTCCCACACTGACTTTGTTTATAATCAGTGATTTAAGAGGCGCCTGACTTTCCCTGTCTCCTAACATGTTTATTTTTCCCTGTAATCTACCTTGTCCAACAAATTGTTCTCTAAGATTTGTTAAGTTATACTATAAATTAAAGTTAGATTATAGTGGAAAATAACATATTAGAAGACAGGGAGCTGAAGTGTCCCTTAAGAGAGGAATTTTATTTGTCCCGTTTGAGAACTTAAATATTTTAGAAATTTGTTAAATTACTATTGAGCAGTCGAGGTTACGTAGACAAGAGACTGTCACCGGATGATCAGGAATTCTTACAGTCGACAAAAACAGCTTCGGAGTTCGTATTTTTGTTATACTCAAAAAGAAGCGCTAAAGCCACAAGGGTCATACAGTGCCGCCGGGCAGGAAAGAATACAGGGGTATTGGATAGCAAGAAGGAGAGGGATGATTATTAGGACATGGAGTGTAGCGGGGCAGTGGATCGAAGTTCGTAAAGAATCATTAAGCCTGAAGGTAATTACTGGTCGGGCGAGCTGCGCTCATAACACAAAATACGAGAAAAAAAACTGCTTCGAACAGGAAGCTTCAGGAAAGAACTTAAGGCAAACCAATATTATTTCGACGAGTATTGGTGATGTGATTGGTATATCTACATGATTCATACAAGCCATGAGTGATTCAGAATCCATGAATCGTTTCTCCAATACGGGAATTGTACAGCCTACGTTCACAATACCACTTCCGTCTACGTCTACGATCTCGCTCAGTGGCTCTAACAAAGGTATAGCTAATTTGGAATCGAAAGGAAATCCCTTCACTTCGTTAATCATGCGAATGTATGCAATGAGAGTGTTCCCGGAGAACTCATTTTAAGGACTACACGATGTAAGCTGATGCATTCTGGGTACCTCTGCAAAAACAGTGATTATGTGTGAATGAGGTGAAAATGTTGAATGATGATGAAAGTATTTTCTTTTTGGGGATTTTCTTTCTCTTTCGGTCACCCTGCCTCAGTGGGAGACGGCCGACTTGTTGAAAATAAAAAACGATCTTACTACAGTACTTTGAGAAGCAACAAGACTTATTGAAAGCACACTTTGTGGGTTAAATACATCAGCTGGAAATACAGCTGCTGTTGAAGGCAACATCACAGGGAGGTCACAACTGACGTAGTTTAGATGTGAACTCTGTAGAAACGTTGACTAAGAAAACTAAGCAGAAGAGTTGCAATTAGTTCAACGTTTGTTGTCAATTTGGAGTGTGAAGTGTTCGCCAGTGAGGCGATCAAGAGGTTATCCTCTCTAACATGTTATCCTCTCTAACATGTTATCCTCTCTAACATGTTATCCTCTCTAACATGTTATCCTCTCTAACATAGGCATGATCCACAACCACACCAGACTGTTCAACAACATTCCACCCTCCATAAGGGGCATTACCAATAGACCCCTGGTTGTCTTCAAGAGGGAGCTGGCCAGATACCTAAAGTCAGTGCCAGATCAGCAGGGCTGTGGTTCGTACGTTGGACTACGTGTGGCCAGCAGTAACAGCATCGTTGATCAGACCCTGATCTACCAGGAGGGCTGGTCATGGACCGGGCCGAGGGGGCGTTGATCCCCGGAATACCCTCCAGGTAGACACCAAGGCTTGTGAATATTTTCCCTCTCATTAAAACATTTAAGTATTACAAGAGGGAGGGACAGAGACCACAATGGTGCATCACCAAACACACGCACTTTGGAAGGGAAGGATATGATGACGCTTCTATCTGTCCTGAACCATTGTCATATCACAAATGAGGGAAGAACACGATAGTAGTAGTAGTAGTAGTGGTAGTAGTAGTTATAATAATAGTAGTACTAGTAGTAGTAGTAGTGGAGGTAGTAGTAGCAACAGTAGCATTATTGAGCAAGTAGTAGTGGCGATGGTAAAACAAGTGACGGAAGTAATAGTAGTAAGAATAGCAGTAATAAAAAAAGTTAGTAACAGTGGTAGAAGGGGTAATGTAAAACATCAAGAGGAGAAGAAATCACTGAATAACAGCTACTGAACAAAGAGATTAGGGAAAAATCCGAAGGAACTAAATCCCCACGAGAAAAAATCTGAGATTAAACCTACCTAAACAGGAAACAGGAAAGACAAAAAGATAATCCACCAGACAATTGAAGTGGAAGAAGAGGAGGCGGCAAAGTTCAGATCAGATCACGAGTGTTCTGAAGGTTGGAACATTTAACAAAGTAATGGGAAACGTAGACAGGAAAGATGTTTATAAGAGCTTCATCAACAAGACAGCTCTTTATGAAAGCTCATAGTTTCAGCAGGGACCAGTTAATAGGATGATTGTGATCCCTGACATGCTCTTCAAGTCTGTGAGGAACACAGTGACCAGTTTCACCAAAACACTGGAGAGAATAGTGAACAATAAAATGGTATAAAATACCGACAGGTTGTTAGGTAAGACACGTATGCAACAGTTAGGTATCTTTATTTCGAAATGTGTAGGCGAAACGTTTCGAAATAGATACCTAACTGTTGCATATGTGTCTTACCTAACAAAAGGATAAATAGTAAACATCGACTTCACAGAAGTGTGTCCTGGAGAGAAGAAAGTGAGTTTAGCATGAGAGTAAACAGAGCTTGTGGAATCGGAAAGATAGTGTGGGTAGGGCGTGTATCCTTAAGACACCTGCTGTCTATGTTCACCTAACAGTAAAACAGGTACCTGGGTGATATTCAGTTGGTGTGAGTCTCATCCTGGCGACAAAACTGAGCTAATTTGCCTGAAATGCTCTGCATAACAAGGGGCATAACAGTGCTCCATGGCGTGGTGGCAAAGCTCTCCCTTCACATGGTGAGGATCCTGGTTTGATTCTCAAACCCTTGTTCCATCATGGAACTCGAGACTACGTGGTAAAGGTCTCATGGGAGCTGATCTCTAATCAGAAGTTATGAGGAGTGTTTGG
Organism: Cherax quadricarinatus; assembly: GCF_026875155.1. Lineage (NCBI taxonomy): Eukaryota > Metazoa > Arthropoda > Malacostraca > Decapoda > Parastacidae > Cherax > Cherax quadricarinatus. The sequence continues at coordinate 5,859,554 of NC_069479.1, read as the reverse complement.
AGGCCTTCATAAACTTATGAGTAATTAAGAGAAAGACTTTGGAAAGAGCTCTACTGGGTGCAGAACCGGAGTCTGAGAGAGAGGACTTTGGGGAAGATTGTGGCTGGGAGCAGAGCCGGAGCCTCTGACAAGGAGATAACCGAGGCTCCAACCTGTGGCCAGATGAGGACTGGTCTTCCAGGAGTGTTCGACAAAGAACTCTGTTTTATACTGTAATAATAATAATAGAGTTCTTATTTCTACAAGTACATGATACAACTTATACAGACCATAGCTGACATCAGTGACATACTATATAGAAAGCCCCTGGTTATGCAGAGCATTTCGAGCAAACCGGGCCGCGGGGGCGTTGATCCCCGGAATAACCTCCAGGTAACCTCCAGGTAACCAGGATGCGACCCACACCAGTCGGCTAGCACCCTTACTGCTAGGTGAACAGGGACAACAGGTGTCTTAGGAAATACTACCCAATGTTTTCACCCGTACTGGGGATCGAACCACGGACCTCAGTGTGTGAGCTGAGTGTGCTTCCAACCTAACTACGGGACACATAAGCTAATATTTCGTTTCGTCAGCTAATTGTATTCCCTTGTCTGGATAGTCTTCGATTCCTTCAGTTATCATAGTATCGAATACTTTTCTCTTTAACCAAATATACTGTTAATTAAACATTATTAAATTATAACGTTAGTGAAAAAAAATGTCTAAACTTTCCCCGTCTTTGTTTTTTACTCTGTATAAAATAGATTTGTGAGTAAAAGGTTAAGTGGAAGTGAGTCATGTCCACTGTAGGAAGCAGTGAGGTGTACTCACTGACTCATCTCATTACTCATTATTTGTATACTGAGGATAAGAAGAGTCTACCTTCCTTGTGGAGAGAGAATATCAAAGGAACTTCTAGAGTCAGGAAGTTGAGGGTCACTGAAGAGGAACGTACGAAGAGGGACAGAAACAAGAACAGTAAAGACACTAGTGGATGAATACCATTATGCAGACTTGCGGTAAAAGGAAAAATAACAGCCAGTCACATAACAGTGGAGATGAACATCAATGACAGGAAGCAGAGAACATGACAGAAGCAGAAAGTTCCATTCACATCCAGCAGAGAACATGACAGAAGCAGAAAGTTCCATTCACATCCAGCAGAGAACATGACAGAAGCAGAAAGTTCCATTCACATCCAGCAGAGAACATGACAGAAGCAGAAAGTTCCATTCACATCCAGCAGAGAACATGACAGAAGCAGCAAAATTGTTTTCTATTGCCACATGACTAGTGTCATGTGGCAATAATAAATAAAACATCATACATAGTATGTATATGTGTGTGTGTATGTGTGTGTGTGTGTGTGTGTGTGTGTTTTCTCAATTGTACTCAACTAATTGTGGTTGCAATGGTCGATTCATAGCTCCTGGCCCCGCCTCTTCACTGGTCGCCACTAAGTCCACTATGTCCCTGGTCCATGAGCTTAATCATACCTCTTCTTAAAGTTATGTATGGTACCTGCCTCCACTACCTCAGTTTCCGGACTATTCCACTTCCTGACAACTCTGTGACTGAAGAAATATTTCTCAACATCCTTTGACTCATCTGAGTCTTCAACTTCCAATTGCTACCCTTTGTTGCTGTGTCCCATCTCTGGAACATTCTGTCTCTGTCCACCTTGTCGATTCCTTCCTCCTGTCCTCCAGTGTCGTCAGGTCGAGTTCCTTTAACCTCTCCTCGTAAGACATAACCATTAGCTCCAGGACTAGTTTCACTGAAAACCATTGCACTTTTTCTAGATTCCTGACGTGCTTGGCCAGGTGTGGGTTCCAAATTGGAGCTGCATACTCCAATATGGACCTGACGTACACAGTGTACAAGGACCTGAACGACTTCTTCCGGAGATGTCGGAATGCTGTTCTTAGGTTCGCTAGTCGCCCATATACTGCAACAGTTATTTGGTGAATATGCGCCTTAGCAGATCTGATCGGTATTATACACACTGAATCCGTGCTGGTTGTCGTTTATAAGCTAATTCATACAATACCTGTCAGTGACATTCGTCTGTAGTTTAATGCTGCGTGTCTGTCTCCATTTTTTTTAATGTGAGTACATTTGCTGTCTTCCATACCTCAGACAGTCGCCCTGTTTCGATAGATGTTTGAAGATTGTTGTTAATGGTACACAGAGCTCCTCTTCTCCCCCTCTCAGGACCCATGGAGAGATGTTATCCGGCTTCTTCGCCTTTAACATGTATAGTTTGCTTAGCAACCTCTTCACTTCCTCCTCATGTCCTATCATGTCCAGCACTTGTTGATGTATCCCAACTCTCCATCTTTGGGAGTCCTTTCTGTCTGTACTGTGAATACTTCTTTGAATCTGATGTTGGGCCCCTCACATACTTCTAGGTTGTTTCTAGTGAACACCCCTCCTTCCTTCCTCATTCTGATAACCTGGTCTTTGGCTGTTGTTTACCTCTTGATGTGGCTGTACAACAGCTTCGGGTCAGACTTGATTTTCGCTACTATGTCATTTTCGTATTGTCATTGGGCCTCCCTTCTTACCTGTGCACATTCATTTCTGGCTCTTCGACTACTCTTCTTGTTCTCCTGGGTCCATTGCCTTCTATTCTTCTTCCATTCTCTAGCGCACTTGGCTTTAGCGTCTCTACACCTATGGGCAAACCAAAGGCTCGTCCTGGCCTTCTCATTAGATCTGTTGCCCTTGGGTACAGATCTCTTCTTCGCTTCTTTGCATATTGTTGTCACATATTCCATCATCTCTTTTCCTAATTTCCCTGCCACTTTTCTGTCCAATTGAACCTTGTGCAGGAATTCTTCATGCCTGTGTAGTCCTCTCTCATTTAGTTTTCTACATTTGTCCAGCCCCTCCTGCCTCCTTCTCCACCTGTAACTCTGCTATGTATTTAAAGCTTAGAACCACATGATCACTAACTCCGAGGGGCCTTTCATATGTAATGTCCTCAATATCTGCACTGCTCAATGTGAATGCCAGATCCAGTCTTACTGGTTCCTCTCCCCTCTCTCTGGAAGTGTTCCTAACGTGCTGGTACATGAGATTTTCCAGTTCCACCTCTAATATCTTAGCCCTCCATCTTTCTGGGCCCCTATGTGGCTCCATATTTTCTCAGTTCTTTGTGTTTGAAGTCACCCACAACCAGTAGCTTTGCCACACCCACATGGGCCCTTCTGGCCACTTTAGCCAGTGTGGTAACCATCTTTCTATTCTCCAGATCATATTCTTGTCTTAGCTTCCTGCTATTCTGTGGTGGGTTATATATCACTGAAGTGTTCCTGTTGTGTAGTACCTTGCTTCTCCTCTGTCCCCTCTCTCCATCTCAAAATCCCATTGGCTTTTGATGAACAGTGCCACTCCACACCCCTCCTTCCTGTTCCCTCTGTCTTTCCTCAGGAACTGATATCCTGTTGGAAAGATGGTGTGTGTTATCATTCCTGAGAGCTTGGTTTTTGTGAGAGCTATGATGTCTGGTGATGCCTCTGTGATTCTTTCATGCCACTCAGAGTATAAAACAAATTCCAACCACACAATAGAGCGAAAAACTAACGTCAAAGACCTGGGAGTGATCATGTCGGAGAATCTCACCTTCAAAGACCATGACATTGCATCAATCGCATCTGCTAGAAAAATGACAGGAGGGATAATGAGAACTTTCAAAACTAGGCATTTCAAGCCCATGATGACACTCTTCAGGTCGCTTGTTCTAACTAGGCTGGAATGTTGCTGTACACTAAAAGCACCTTTCAAGGCAGGTGAAACTGCTGACCTAGAAAATGTACAAAGAACCTTCACGGCGCGCATAACGGAGATAAAACACCTCAATTACTGGTAGCGCTTGAGGTTCCTGAACCTGTACTCCCTGGAACGCAGGCGGGAGAGATACATGATTATATACACCTGGAAAATCCTAGAGGGACTAGTACCGAACTTGCACACGAAAATCACTCACAACGAAAGCAAAAGACTCGGCAGACGATGCAACATCCCCCCAATGAAAAGCAGGGGTGTCACTAGCATGTTAAGAGACAACACAGTAAGTGTCAGGGGTCCAAGACTGTTCAACTGCCTCCCAGCATATATAATTTTTTTTACTAATGATGGGAAGCGCTAAACCCGTAGGGATTATACATTGCCTATGGGGGATGGAAGGTATTCAGACTCAATTTGGGGAACTGGAACACAAATCAAGTTCCCCAGATCAAGAGCTCCTCACCAGCGTCAAGGAACCTTCCCTGAAGGGAAGCATATATAAAGGGGATTACCAATAGACTCCTGGCTGTCTTCAAGCATACACAGGACAACCACCTAAAGTCAGTACCTGACCAGCCGGGCTGTGGTTCGTACGTTGGATTGCGTACAGCCAGCAGTAACAGCCTGGTTGATCAGGTCCTAATCCACCATGAGGCCTGGCCACAGACTGGGCCGCGGGGCCGTTGACCCCCGGAACTCTCTCCAGGTAAACTCCAGGTGAACTCTTCCCGCTTATACGTCATTCCATCAGTGTTGGTAAAACATACCTTCAGTGTCGTCTCCAACACTGTATTCTAGGGAGTTTGGGGTGGGGCCATACGAGGTATTATATGTGTGTGTGTGTGTGTGTGTGTGTGTGTGTGTGTGTGTGTGTGTGTGTGTGGGGTGTTGGGCCTCCTGCCTCGTACTTATTCCTGTACAATTATTGAACATCCTTGCCCTAGAAACATGGCACTGTGCCAGTGAACATATAAACTGAATCTCTTCAGTCTTCTAAGCTAATCTAGTGACTACTAGTATTCTCAGGGACAAAATAATAATTCGTAATAAGTTACTAATGCAGACATGAGTTAGGTCACACAGGAAAAACAGTGGAAGTGAGTTATTTACAGTGGGCAAAGTCAGGTATCTTTTTGTGATATTTGTCCATCTGGCAAAGTTTACATTTAGTCTGGTCTACATGTGGTGGTGGTGATTTAAAGACACACACACACACACACACACACACACACACACACACACACACACACACACACATACACATGCACACACACACACACACACACACACACACACACACACACACACACACACACACACACACACACGAGTCACAGTGACGTTAGGAAGTATTTCTTCAGTCATAGAGTTGTCAGCAAGTGGAATAGCCTAGCAAGTGAAGTAGTGGAGGCAGGAACCATACATAGTTTTAAGAAGAGGTATGACAAAGCTCAGGAAGCAGAGAGAGAGAGAGAGGATCCAGTAGCGATCAGTGAAGAGGCGGGGCCAGGAGCTGAGTCTCGACCCTTGCAACCACAATTAGGTAAGTACAATTAGGTGAGTACACACACACACACACACACACACACACACACACACACATGCACACACATAGGAATTGACAAGGTGGACAGAGAATGTTCCAGAGATGGAACACAGCAACAAGGTGTCACAGTTGGAAGGTGAAGACTCAGATGAATCACAGGGATGTTAGGAAGTATTTCTTCAGTCACAGAGTTGTCAGGAAGTGGAATAGTCTGGGACGTGATGTAGTGGAGGCAGGATCCATACATAGCTTTAAGAAGAGGTATGATAAAGTTCATGGAGCGGGAAGAGTGACCGAGTAGCGGCCAGTGAAGAGGCGGGGGCCAGGAGCTGTGACTCGAACCCTGCAACCGCAACTATATGAGTACACACACACACACATACAGACATATACATACAAGCAGGCATACAAACATGTTCCTGCAAAACATACTCTTAACGTAGCCGAGCCGGGCGGTAGTGACATCCAAGAGTCTGCTTATCTTGTTGGTTACATCATTGATATGTGGCTCCTCCTGTGACATCCAAGAGTCTGCTTATCTTGTTGATTACATCATTGACATGTGGCTCCTCCTGTGACATCCAAGAGTCTGCTTATCTTGTTGATTACATCATTGATATGTGGCTCCTCCTGTGACATCCAAGAGTCTGCTTATCTGTTGATTACATCATTGACATGTGGCTCCTCCTGTGACATCCAAGAGTCTGCTTATCTTGTTGATTACATCATTGACATGTGGCTCCTCCTGTGACATCCAAGAGTCTGCTTATCTTGTTGATTACATCATTGACATGTGGCTCCTCCTGTGACATCCAAGAGTCTGCTTATCTTGTTGATTACATCATTGACATGTGGCTCCTCCTGTGACATCCAAGAGTCTGCTTATCTTGTTGATTACATCATTGACATGTGGCTCCTCCTGTGACATCCAAGAGTCTGCTTATCTTGTTGATTACATCATTGACATGTGGCTCCTCCTGTGACATCCAAGAGTCTGCTTATCTTGTTGGTTACATCATTGACATGGCTCCTCCTGTGACATCCAAGAGTCCTGCTTATCTTGTTGGTTACATCATTGACATGTGGCTCCTCCTGTGACATCCAAGAGTCTGCTTATCTTGTTGATTACATCATTGACATGTGGCTCCTCCTGTGACATCCAAGAGTCTGCTTATCTTGTTGATTACATCATTGACATGTGGCTCCTCCTGTGACATCCAAGAGTCTGCTTATCTTGTTGGTTACATCATTGACATGTGGCTCCTCCTGTGGGAACAGTGGACAAGAACGCAGTGTTGCATTGATGGGAAAAGGGTACAAGAACGAAGTGTTGTATAGGTGGGAACAGTGAACAAGAATTCAGTGTTGAATAGGTGGGAACAGTGTACAAGAATTCACAGTGTTGTATAGGTGGGAAGAGTGTACAAGAACGCAGTGTTGTATAGGTGGGAAGAGTGTACAAGAACGCAGTGTTGTATAGGTGGGAAGAGTGTACAAGAACACAGTGTTGTATAGGTGGGAACATTGCACAAGAACGCAGTGTTGTATAGGTGGGAACAGTGAACAAGAACGAAGTGTTGTATAGGTGGGAACAGTGAGCAAGAACGCAGTGTTCTATATGTGAGAACAGTGTACAAGAACGCACAGTGTTGTATAGGTGAGAAGCGTGTACAAGAACGCAGTGTTGTATAGGTAGGAACAATGTACAAGAACGCAGTGTTGCATAGGTGGGAACAGTGTACAAGAATGCAGTGTTGTATAGGTGGGAACAGTGTACAAGAACGCATAGTTTTGTATAGGTGGGAACAGTGTACAAGAACGCAGTGTTGTATAGGTGTGAACAGTGTACAAGAACGCAGTGTTGTATAGGTGGGAACAGTCTACAAGAACGCACAGTGTTGTACAGGTGAGAACAGTGTACTAGAACGCACAGTTTTGTATAGGTGGGAACAGTGCACAAGAACGCAGTGTTGTATAGGTGGGAACAGTGTACAAGAACGCACAGTTTTGTATAGGTGGGAACAGTGTACAAGAACACAGTGTTGTATAGGTGGCAACAGTATACAAGAACGCAGTGTTGTATAGGTGGGAACAGTGTACAAGAATACAGTGCTGTATAGGTGGGAACAGTGCACAAGAACGCAGTGTATAGGTGGGAACAGCGAGCAAGAACTAACAGTGTTGTATAGGTGGGAACAGTGTACAAGAACGCACAGTGTTGTATAGGTGGGAACAGTGTACAAGAATACAGTGTTGAATAGGTGAGAACAGTGTACAAGAATTCACAGTGTTGTATAGGTGGGAACAGTGTACAAGAACGCAGTGTTGTATAGGTGGGAACAGTGAGCAAGAACGCAGTGTTGTATATGTGAGAACAGTGTATAAAAACGCACAGTGTTGTATAGGTGGGAACAGTGTGCAAGAATTCAGTGTTGTATATATGTGAACAGTGTACAAGAAATCACAGTGTTGTATAGGTGGGAATAGTGTACAAGAACGCACAGTGTTGTATAGGTGAGAAGCGTATACAAGAACGCACAGTGTTTTATAGGTGGGAACAGTGAACAAGAACGCAGTGTTGTATAGGTGGGAAGAGTGTACAAGAACACAGTGATGCATAGGTGGGAACAGTGTACAAGAACACAGTGTTGTATAGGTGGGAACAGTGAACAAGAACGAAGTGTTGTATAGGTGGGAAGAGTGTACAAGAACACAGTGATGCATAGGTGGGAACAGTGAGCAAGAACGCAGTGTTGTATATGTGAGAACAGTGTACAAGAACGCATAGTGTTATATAGGTGGGAACAGTGCACAAGAACGCACAGTGTTATTTAGGTAGGAACAGTGTACAAGAACTCAGTGTTGCATATGTGGGAACAGTGTGGAAGAACGCAGTGTTGTATAGGTGGTAATAGTGTACAAGAACGCAGTGTTGCATAGGTGGGAACAGTGTACAATAACGCAGTGTTTTATATGTTGGAGCAGTGTACAAGAACGCACGGTGTTGTATAGGTAGGAACAGTGTACAAGAACGCACATTGTTGAATATGTGTGAACAGTGTACAAGAACGCACATTGTTGAATATGTGTGAACAGTGTACAAGAACGCAGAGTGTTGTGTAGGTGAGAATAGTGTACAAGAACACAAGCGTTGTATAGATGGGAACAGTGTACAATAACTCTACGTATCTTTGGTTAGGCCTCATTTAAATTATGCTGCTCAGTTCTGGTCACCGTATTACAGAATGGATATAAATGCACTGGAAAACGTTGAAGATTGAGACACTTATACAACATATGGGAATTTTGGACTGATGGAGCCACTGTGTGGCGAAACGTTTCCTGAATAAAGATTCCCATATGTTGTATAAGTGTCTCAATCTTCAACTTGTCGATTTTTCAAACCATTCATCACCACTGGAAAACGTACAGAGAAGGATGACAAAGTTGATCCCATGTATCAAAAATCTTCCCTATGAGGACAGACTGAGGACCCTGAATCTGCACTCTCTAGAAAGACGTAGAATTAGGGGGGATATGATTGAGGTATATAAATGGAAAACAGGATCTAATAAAGGGGATGTAAATAGCGTGCTAAAAAATATCTAACATGGACAGGACTCGCAGCAATGGTTTTAAACTGGAAAAATTCAGATTCTAGAAGGATATAGGAAAGCATTGGTTTGGTAATAGAGTTGTAGATGAGTGGAACAAACTCCCGAGTACCGTCAGAGAAGCTAAGACCTTGTGTTGTTTTTAAAAATAGGTTAGATAAATACATGAGTGGGTGTGGGTGGGTGTGAGTTGGATCTGACTAGCTTGAGCTACCAGGTCTGGTGCCATGCTCCTTCCTTAAGTGGATGTGACCTGACTAGGTGGTCATTGTTCCAGGCCGGGGGGTGGCATGGGCCTGCTTCTCATGGGTCAGGTGGCCTGTTGTAGTGTTGCTTCTTTCTTATGTTCTTACATCATTTTTAATTATTTGCACAGCTGTGTTTTCAACTTATCAGCCTCACTGTTTTCATGGAAGAACAAAATGAATGCTAGTGTCGAGATATTGGCTTAAGACAGTATTATTCTGAAATGGTGTGCAAGGAACACTACTGAAGGGTTGTTTACACACTATAGTCTGTTATGACAGCATATTAAGAAAGGATTATGACAGTGTCAAAAATATTATTCACATTGGCCGGAGGCTTCTCTAGTTTTTGGGACTCTGGGCTTCAGCTTGCCAAGCCTATTGATATATCTGGCACTGACGGAACTCAGCACCCTAGCACCCGGTTCGCTGGTTGGGAAGATAGGCATTTAATGAGGGGTCTGTACATGCGCCGAATACAGGGTACATACTCTTTGCATGCCACACGTGCAACCAGCAGTAGCAACCTGGTTGATCAGGCCTTGATCCATCGCGAGGCCTAGTCATTGACTGGGCCACTGGGGCGTTAACCTCTGAGGTACCCGACAGGTAGACTCAAGCCACGTAAGCCAGAGAGAATAACTTACCAGAATAAGAGGAAGTATAAGAGTTCTAAAGCACTACATATATACATTAGGAAGTACAAGATAAAGAAGAGCCCAAAACAACAACAAAACTTTGAGAATCAAATTTACCTTCAAAGGAAAAATGAGTTAGAATCGACACAAAAGCGAATAAGATTAAGAACATCAGTAGGTATGTGAATTAGCCCCTCACGGGCCCTAACTCTCAAAAAACTTAAATCATTACCTAGATTCTAGAGGAACGTTACTGAAGAGAGACTGAATTTCAAGACTTACAGGACGAATGAAGCAAAATACGTTCTCTGAAGCCTTGTGAGTGAAGGTGAGCAGGAGAAAGAGAGCCAGTGAGTAAGAATAATTGCCAGACAGGAGGCAAGAGGATAAGAGACAGAACCTCTAGACGAAATGATGGGACGAAGAGTACCAGATATGGAGTTTACACCTAGACTATGATAAATAAGGCAGAGGCGGACAGATAATACGTAAAGGTTGAACAAGATGAAAGTCAGGATAAAGATTCGAGTTTCACGTTAAAAGTTTTATTGATGCGAGCAAGAGAGTTGGTAGCCAGAGGAGAGGTGGTGCCAGAGTGTTGGTAGCCAGAGGAGAGGTGGTGCCAGAGTGTTGGTAGCCAGAGGAGAGGTGTGCCAGAGTGTTGGTAGCCAGAGGAGAGGTGGTGCCAGAGTGTTGGTAGCCAGAGGAGAGGTGGTGCCAGAGTGTTGGTAGCCAGAGGAGAGGTGGTGCCAGAGTGTTGGTAGCCAGAGGAGAGGTGGTGCCAGAGTGTTGGTAGCCAGAGGAGAGGTGGTGCCAGAGTGTTGGCAGCCAGAGGACAGGTGGTGCCAAAGTGTTGGAAGTCAGAGGAGAGGTGGTGCCAGAGTGTTGGCAGGCAGAGGACAGGTGGTGCCAAAGTGTTGGCAGCTAGAGGAGAGGTGGTGCCAGAGTGTTGGCAGCCAGAGGAGAGGTGGTGCCAGAGTGTTGGCAGCCAGAGGAGAGGTGGTGCCAGAGTGTTGGTAGCCAGAGGAGAGGTGGTGCCAGAGCGCTGGTAGCCAGAGGAGAGGTGGTGTCGGAGTGTTGGTACCAAAGGAGAGTTGGTGCCAGAGTGTTGGTAGTCTGAGGAGAGGTGGTGCCAGAGTGTTGGCAGCCAGAGGAGAGGTGGTGCCAGAGTGTTGGTAGCCAGAGGAGAGGTGGTGCCAGAGTGTTGGCAGCCAGAGGATAGGTGGTGCCAGAGTGTTGGTAGCCAGAGGACAGGTGGTGCCAAAGTGTTGGAAGCCAGAGGAGAGGTGGTGCCAGAGTGTTGGCAGATAGAGGAGAGGTGGTGCCAGAGTGCTGGCAGAAAGAGGAGAGGTGGTGCCAGAGTGTTG
>NC_069479.1:5812822-5845370 GCF_026875155.1 Cherax quadricarinatus | reverse complement strand
TAATTTTTACGGAAACTTTTCCCCCCACACAGTGGTTCAACATCCAATACAAAGAAAAGGGCGTAAGGAGGAGGGGAGTATGAGGTAATCAGTCCCCACCCTGAGTTGAGTTTCGTTATAATCTTGTAGAATGTACAGCATAGGGCCGAACGTGGCTAAAATACTGTAGTGAGGTGAGGTGAAGCAGGCGGGGGCGGGGTCATAGTGGTACCATCCACAGTCGAAGTAGGTCTTCGTCCAAAGGTTGAACAAGTGTTGAAGAATTACTTGTAACAAGATCCCATGATAATTGCAGTGTTTGACAGTTGTGATGAATGGTTTGAAAAACCGACAAGTTGAAGATATGAGACACTTATGCAGCTTCACCTCACCTCACTACAGTATATAAGCCACGTCTACGGCCCTATGCTGTACATTCTACAAGATTGATATACTGAACACATCAACTCCAGGCTGAGGGACTGATTACCTCATACTCCTCCTCTCCTTACGCCTTACTCTTTGTATTGGACTGTTGAAGCCACTGTGTGGCGAAACGTTTCCTGAATAAAGATTCCCATATGCTGCATAAGTGTCTCAATCTTCAACTTGTCGGTTTTTCAAACCATTCTTCACAACTGTCAAACACTGCAATATCATGGGATCTTGTTACAAAGAATTCTTCAACACTTGTTCAACCTTTGGACGAAGACCTACTTCGACTAGTGGATGGTACCACTATGACCCCGCCTCCGCCTGCTTCACCTCACCTCACTACAGTATATAAGCCACGTCTACGGCCCTATGCTGTACATTCTACAAGATTGATATACTGAACACATCAACTCCAGGCTGAGGGACTGATTACCTCATACTCCTCCTCTCCTTACGCCTTACTCTTTGTATTGGACTGTTGAAGCCACTGTGTGGCGAAACGTTTCCTGAATAAAGATTCCCATATGCTGCATAAGTGTCTCAATCTTCAACTTGTCGGTTTTTCAAACCATTCATCACAACTGTCAAACACTGCAATATCATGGGATTTTGTTACAAAGAATTCTTCAACACTTGTTCAACCTTTGGACGAAGACCATTTTCGACTAGGGGAGGTACCACTAGCCCCCGCCTCCGCCTGCTTCACCTCCCCTCCCCACAGTATAAACCACGTCAGGGGCCCTTGCTGTCATTCTAAAAATTTGATAACGAAAACTCAACTCCAGGTTTAGGGACGTTTACCTCATACTCCTCCCCCTTTACCCCTTTACTCTTTGTTTTTACGTTGAACCCAAAGGTGCGAAACTTTTCCTGAAAAAAGATTCCCAAATCTGAAAAGTGTCTCAATCTTCAACTTGTGGGTTTTTCAAACCATTCATCACAACGTCAAACACCAAATAAAAAATTTGTTACAAAATTTTTCAACACTTGTTAAACCCTTTTGGACAAGCCCATTCGACTGTGGATGGTACCACATACCCCCCTCCCCTCCCTTTCACCCACCTCATACGTTATAACCACGTCTCGGCCCTATGCGTACATTCTACAAGATGATATACTAACACATCAATCCGGGCTGAGGGACTTTTTACCTCATACCCTCCTTCCTTACGCCTTACTTTTGTATTGGACTGTTAAGCCACTGTGGGCGAAACTTTTCCCTAATAAAGTTTCCCCTATCCCCGCATAAGTGCTAATTTAACTTGTGGGTTTTTCAAACCATTCACACAAAAAACATTTATGTACAGCAGGCGAAACGTTTCGCCACGAGTGGCTTCTTCATCCTAAAGAGAAAACTAAAAAAAACATTTATATATATGTGGCAGGATCAGGGAGGTGACGCTTGGGTAGAGGGGTATAGTAGTAAGTAGTGGGTTATAAGGGAACAAGGGGGTGGGGCAGAGAGGGGACCTGCGGGCATCAAGTAACACCTTTTCCCAGGAGGGGTAATACCCTCTTCTTAGTAATTTTGAAAAACTGAAACTCCCCGATTTTTCTTTAATGTTACTGCAAAATTTAGTGCAGCTTCAATCATTTTCTCCGTCTTAAGTGTCTTCTTTAATAACTAGTTTAGCTTCATTAAATTTTCATGAGTTCCAACACGTCTCTATTTGAACACATGCTTTTTTTTGCGGTCATCATTTCTGCAAGCTTTTTTTTGTGTTCTTTTATTCTAATGCCAGAGTTCTGGCTGTTTCCCCTACATATACTTTGTCCACCCCCACAGGTTAGTGAGATTCCTGCACTTGTGCCAAAAACTGTTTTGGGTTTTTGTATCAGGTTCCTAATAGTAGTTGAAAAAGCGGTAATATTTAGCCTTTTTTCTGTCAACATTTTTGAAACATTATGGCAACTTTGCGCCCGGGTAAAACGATTAACTTGGGGGTTTTCTTCAATTTGATAGTGTTGGCTTCTGGGGATCGTCCCCTTTTCCACAGTCCGAAGAAGTGTAGGGAAAAGGCAGTGAACTAAAAGTTTGGTGATTAATTTTCTTTCTTTTTTTCGGGGAACGTGGAGGAAATTCTGTACCCCTTCAAAAAGAAGCCAAATAATCCCCCTTTTTTTGTTCGTCCATGGGAGAAAAAAGAAAAAAACTTTCTTGAGGTAGGCTTCCGGTAGATTTTAAAAAAAGTTTATTTTCCCCTTCCGAAAGAGAACGTCAAAAAGGTAATTGGTTGCCTTTCTCCTCCTCTATGTAAATTTAAGGTAGGTTCCAGAGTGTTGATGGTGTTGAGGGTGCCCCGTACGTCAAGTTTTTTGGGTACAAGCCAAAATATCATCTACTAACCGCATCCATGTAACTGAGCGAGGGATGTTTACGGGGGGGGCCTTTTTGATTCCGGGGTCCTCCAAAAAAAAAATTGGCAAGAACTGCAAAGGGGGGACCCGGGGTACCCAAATTGTTTGAAATTCTTGTCCCAAACCTAAAAAGTTATAACAACCAAATTCGAAAAGGCTCAAAAAACTTGGGGGGGGTACATTTAACCCCTGTTCACTTTAATCACCCGCGAAAAAGGGATCAATGGTTTAATCAACTGGACTTTGGTGAAAAAGGCGGGGTCACGTCAAAACGCAAGCTTCTACACTCATGTCGAGACCCCGATCGGTTAAGGTATCCCCGAAGCTTTAGAGACCGACTGATGTACCCAGAGTTTTGAAAAATATTTCGCCAAAACTCCTGCGATTGTGGGGCGCTCCCCATTCCAGATGGAATGGGTCTCAAGGCACATTTGGTTTGTGGGTCTTGGGAAACCAAAAGTCTTGCTGACTTGGGGGGTGGGAGTGGCGCAAGGCTTTTTTACCTTCTGATTTCCTGATAGACTAATAATGATATCCCCATCACCAAGCGACAAAGGGGGAGGGGTGGTCTCCTCAACAGTACAGACACGTTGTAAGATGCAAGATTTTTTTGAACGCGCCAACACATACGTTTTCCATCCCCCGAACTGCAGGAAAAAGAAACAGATTCTTTTTCGTAAGACCCGCTATACTCTGGAAACAAAGAAAAAGGGAAAAAGCTCTTGCGCCAAAATCCCTACCCAAACCCCCAAATCAGCTAACTTTTGGTTTACCAAAGACCACAAACCCCAAAAGTGCCCTTTAACCCCCTTAATTTTGAATCGGGAGCGCCCCTCATTTACAGGGTTTTGGGGAAATATTTTCAAAACTCCTGGGGGGACAATCGTCAGGCTCATCTAAAGATTCGGGGGACCACCTTTAAAACCCTATCAGGGGGTCTCGACATGATGATAAAAGTTGCAATTTTGACGTGACTGCCTTATTCACCAAAGTCCCGTTGATAAGCCATTGACTTTTTTCGCAGGTGATTTAAAGATGAAAAGGTTACCCGTACCCCTCCAAGATTTTGGAGCCCTTTTGAACTTTGTGTTCGTTTAACTGTTTTTTGGTTTGAGGACAAGAAGTACAAACAACTCTTGACTACAGGGATCCCCCCTTTGTGCATTCTTGCCAATTTATAAGGAGGGCCTGGAACAAAAGGATCCCCATAACACCCCCTCATTACATGATGCGGTATAGAGATATTTTTGGGGCATTTATCCAAAATCTTGACGTACGGGCTCCTCAACACCATCAACATCTGGAACCCACTATTTAAATTTTTCACTAAGGGGGGGAAGGGGCAACCAAATTTCCTTTTCTCACGTCTCTTACGCACAGGGGGAAAAAAACTTTTTTTTAAAGTCTACCGGAACCACCTAAAGAACGACTTCTACATTTTCTTCTTCACCTGACAAAGAACTAAAAGGGGGTAGTATTGGCTTCTTTTTGAGAGCCTACCAAAAATTTCCCTCCACAGTTCCTCGAAGAAAAATGTACAACATCACCAACCCTTTTTTTCACTGCACTTTTTCCCCACCTTCAACGTACTGTAGGAAAATTTCGACTATCCTCACAAGACCAAAACCTACAAATTGAAAAAAGCCTCCAAGTTACATCGTTTTTTCCGGTCACAACGTTGCCCCCTAATGGTTTCAAAAAAAGTTTACAAAAACTGGCTAAAAAAACTACCACTCTTCAACTTATTAGGAAACCTGATACAAAAAACCCAAGAGATTCGGCAAAGTGCAGAATTACACTATACCCGTGGGGGGTGGACAAATAATGTAGGGGGAAAAAGCCAAACTTGGACATTAAAAAGCAAACACAAAAATGCTTGCAAAATGATGACCGCAAAAACGCATGGTTTTAACATGAGACGATTTTGGACACATCAGAAATTAAAGAAGCTAAACTAGTTTTAAAGAAGACACTTAAGCGGAGAAAATGCATTGAAGCTGCCACTAATTTTGTCAGTAAACTATAAAGCAAAAATCCGGTAGTTACAGATTTCAAAAAATTTCTAAGCAAGAGGGTATTACCCTCCTGGGAACTGGTGTTCTTGATGCCAGCGGTCCCCCTCTTGCCTCACCCCTTTTTCCATTTCTACTACTATACTACTACTCCCACCTTACCCCGCGTCACCTCACCTGACTCCTGCCACAAAATATAAAGTTTTCTTAGTTTTCTCTGTATTTGGACTGAAAAAGCCACTCGTCGAAAGTTTCCTTTAATAAATGTCCTGAACTGTACAAAGTGTCTTTTTTTTCCCCAAACTTTTCGGGATCAAACCATACCCTTTCCCATTTGGGAAAATTCTGATAATAGAATCATCTTTGTCACCTCCCCCGTACGTTTTTTTAGAGCATTTATATCCATTCTGTAATCGGTGACCCGAACGGCCATAGTCTAAAAAGAGGCCCAACCAAGGGTATATAGATTTTAAGAACAACCTTTTGGAGAATGTAACTTGAGTGGGAAGAGAACTTGTACTCCCTTTTCCACCCAAATTACTTGTAACTTGGTTTGGGAAAGAGATACAATGAACTTGAGTGGGGAAAAAAGATACAATGTCATTTAATGATCATGAATAAAAGAAGACAACCTTTCCCAGTTTTTCATATTTAAAATTTTTAAAGCCAAAAAAAATTGACTGGGGCAAGCGAATTCCCCTTTTAAGGAAAGTAGAAATTTTCCAGTAAGAAAAAATGTGGCTCAGTCACATTCTCAGCAGAGGAAAATTAAAAACAAAATTGAGAAGCATAACATTATTGACTTTATTAAAACAATTTAACAAATTCATTGAAGCTTTAAAAAGAACAGTAATTAAATATAAATTTTGGGGATATTCCACAAGACGAACTTAAATTCTGATGCTACCCTTTTAAAAAACTTGAAATATAGAGGAGGAGGTAATTTTAAAGCCAAAAGCACATTTCCTCTTTCCCACAAAAAAAGGAAAATTTTGTTTAAAAACTCCGGTGTCATTTGGGGCCCATTTTCCCCTTCCAGGCAGGGTTATGGGAAGCAGGTAATGAGCGCCTGCCAGAGCAAGTTATGGAAGGCAGGGGTAAGTGAGCCCCTCCAGGGCAGGGTTTGGAAGGAGGGGAAGTGAGCACCTGGGCCCGGGCAGGGTTATGGAAGGGAGGGGAAGTGATGTTTTTATGGAAGGCAGGGTAATTTTAACACCGTCAGCAGTTGCACGAGGCAGGGAGGAGGGGGGCGGACAACACCAAGCAAATTGAAATCCTCCCCCTTCCGGGAAGAGCTAAACAAAAGACATGGGGGCGTTGTTCAACAATGGCCTTGCAAAACAACAACAAGATGTACCAGCTGATCTTTTCCCTCTCGGGCCGTGGCGGCAGCGAGGTGGGAGTGGGGGTTGGCGGTAGCAGAGCGGCGGAAGCGAGTTCCCTTTACTGGGGCTCAAAAAAAAGAAAAGGGACATAAGAAATAACCCCCCTCTCAGATGGGAGGAATAAACTCCCGCCGTAATAAGAACATCATTTGCAGCCAAAATAATAAAGAACCTTCTCCGTCTTCCAAGAGGATTGGGATTTTTTAAATGTTTTTAATTTTGTGTTTTAAAGGCGCCTGAGTTTCCCTGTCTCCTAACAGTTTATTTTCCCCCCAATCTACCTTGTCCAACAAAAGTTCTCTAAAATTTTTTAAGTTATACTATAAAAAAAAAGTTAGATTATAGTGGAAAATAAAATATTAGAAAAACAGGGAACTGAAGTGTCCCTTAAGAGAGGAATTTTATTTGTCCCGTTTGAGAACTTAAATATTTTAGAAATTTGTTAAATTACTATTGAGCAGTCGAGGTTACGTAGACAAGAGACTGTCACCGGATGATCAGGAATTCTTACAGTCGACAAAAACAGCTTCGGAGTTCGTACTTTTGTTATAATCAAAAAGAAGCGCTAAAGCCACAAGGGTCATACAGTGCCGCCGGGCAGGAAAGAATACAGGGGTATTGGATAGCAAGAAGGAGAGGGATGATTATTAGGACATGGAGTGTAGCGGGGCAGTGGATCGAAGTTCGTAAAGAATCATAAAGCCTGAAGGTAATTACTGGTCGGGCGAGCTGCGCTCATAACACAAAATACGAGAAAAAAAACTGCTTCGAACAGGAAGCTTCAGGAAAGAACTTAAGGCAAACCAATATTATTTCGACGAGTATTGGTGATGTGATTGGTATATCTACATGATTCATACAAGCCATGAGTGATTCAGAATCCATGAATCGTTTCTCCAATACGGGAATTGTACAGCCTACGTTCACAATACCACTTCCGTCTACGTCTACGATCTCGCTCAGTGGCTCTAACAAAGGTATAGCTAATTTGGAATCGAAAGGAAATCCCTTCACTTCGTTAATCATGCGAATGTATGCAATCAGTGTGTTCCCGGAGAACTCATTTTAAGGACTACACGATCTAAGCTGTTGCATTCTGGGTACCTCTGCAAAAACAGTGATTATGTGTGAATGAGGTGAAAATGTTGAATGATGATGAAAGTATTTTCTTTTTGGGGATTTTCTTTCTCTTTCGGTCACCCTGCCTCAGTGGGAGACGGCCGACTTGTTGAAAAAAAAAACGATCTTACTACAGTACTTTGAGAAGCAACAAGACTTATTGAAAGCACACTTTGTGGGTTAAATACATCAGCTGGAAATACAGCTGCTGTTGAAGGCAACATCACAGGGAGGTCACAATTGACGTAGTTTAGATGTGAACTCTGTAGAAACGTTGACTAAGTAAACTAAGCAGAAGAGTTGCAATTAGCTCAACGTTTGTTGTCAATTTGGGGTGTGAAGTGTTCGCCAGTGAGGTGATCAAGAGGTTATCCTCTCTAACATGTTATCCTCTCTAACATGTTATCCTCTCTAACATGTTATCCTCTCTAACATGTTATCCTCTCTAACATGTTATCCTCTCTATCATGTTATCCTCTCTAACATAGGCATGATCCACAACCACACCAGACTGTTCAACAACATTCCACCCTCCATAAGGGGCATTACCAATAGACCCCTGGTTGTCTTCAAGAGGGAGCTGGCCAGATACCTAAAGTCAGTGCCAGATCAGCAGGGCTGTGGTTCGTACGTTGGACTACGTGTGGCCAGCAGTAACAGCATCGTTGATCAGACCCTGATCTACCAGGAGGGCTGGTCATGGACCGGGCCGAGGGGGCGTTGATCCCCGGAATGCCCTCCAGGTAGACACCAAGGCTTGTGAATATTTTCCTCTCATTAAAACATTTAAGTATTACAAGAGGGAGGGACAGAGACCACAATGGTGCATCACCAAACACACGCACTTTGGAAGGGAAGGATATGATGACGCTTCTATCTGTCCTGAACCATTGTCATATCACAAATGAGGGAAGAGCACGATAGTAGTAGTAGTAGTAGTAGTGGTAGTAGTAGTTGTAATAATAATAGTAGTACTAGTAGTAGTAGTAGTAGTGGAGGTAGTAGTAGCAACAGTAGCATTACTGAGCAAGTAGTAGTGGCGATGGTAAAACAAGTGACGGAAGTAATAGTAGTAAGAATAGCAGTAATAAAAAAAGTTAGTAACAGTTTGGTAGAAGGGGTAATGTAAAACATCAAGAGGAGAAGAAATCACTGAATAACAGCTACTGAACAAAGAGATTAGGGAAAAATCCGAAGGAACTAAATCCCCACGAGAAAAAATCTGAGATTAAACCTACCTAAACAGGAAACAGGAAAGACAAAAAGATAATCCACCAGACAATTGAAGTGGAAGAAGAGGAGGCGGCAAAGTTTCAGATCAGATCACGAGTGTTCTGAAGGTTGGAACATTTAACAAAGTAATGGGAAACGTAGACAGGAAAGATGTTTTATAAGAGCTTCATCAACAAGACAGCTCTTTATGAAAGCTCATAGTTTCAGCAGGGACCAGTTAATAGGATGATTGTGATCCCTGACATGCTCTTCAAGTCTGTGAGGAACACAGTGACCAGTTTCACCAAAACACTGGAGAGAATAGTGAACAATAAAATGGTATAAAATACCGACAGGTTGTTAGGTAACACACGTATGCAAATAGTTAGGTATCTTTATTTCGAAATGTGTAGGCGAAACGTTTCGAAATAAAGATACCAAACTGTTGCATATGTGTCTTACCTAACAAAAGGATAAATAGTAAAACATCGACTTCACAGAAGTGTGTCCTGGAGAGAAGAAAGTGAGTTTAGCATGAGAGTAAACAGAGCTTGTGGAATCGGAAAGATAGTGTGGGTAGGGCGTGTATCCTTAAGACAACCTGCTGTCTATGTTCACCTAACAGTAAAACAGGTACCTGGGTGATATTCAGTTGGTGTGAGTCTCATCCTGGCGACAAAACTGAGCTAATTTGCCTGAAATGCTCTGCATAACAAGGGGCATAACAGTGCTCCATGGCGTTGGTGGCAAAGCTCTCCCTTCACATGGTGAGGATCCTGGTTTGATTCTCAAACCCTTGTTCCATCATGGAACTCGAGACACGTGGTAAAGGTCTCATGGGAGCTGATCTCTAATCAGAAGTTATGAGGAGTGTTTGAGGCCTTCATAAACTTATGAGTAATTAAGAGAAAGACTTTGGAAAGAGCTCTACTGGGTGCAGAACCGGAGTCTGAGAGAGAGGACTTTGGGGAAGATTGTGGCTGGGAGCAGAGCCGGAGCCTCTGACAAGGAGATAACCGAGGCTCCAACCTGTGGCCAGATGAGGACTGGTCTTCCAGGAGTGTTCGACAAAGAACTCTGTTTTATATTTGTAATAATAATAATAGAGTTCTTATTTCTACAAGTACATGATAAAAAACTTTTACAGACCATAGCTGACATCAGTGACATACTATATAGAAAGCCCCTGGTTATGCAGAGCATTTCGAGCAAACCGGGCCGCGGGGGCGTTGATCCCCGGAATAACCTCCAGGTAACCTCCAGGTAACCAGGATGCGACCCACACCAGTCGGCTAGCACCCTTACTGCTAGGTGAACAGGGACAACAGGTGTCTTAGGAAAAAACAAACCCAATGTTTTCACCCGTACTGGGGATCGAACCACGGACCTCAGTGTGTGAGCTGAGTGTGCTTCCAACCTAACTACGGGACACATAAGCTAATATTTCGTTTCGTCAGCTAATTGTATTCCCTTGTCTGGATAGTCTTCGATTCCTTCAGTTATCATAGTAATCGAATTACTTTTCTCTTTAACCAAATATACTGTTAATTAAACATTATTAAATTATAACGTTAGTGAAAAAAGATGTCTAAACTTTCCCCGTCTTTGTTTTTTACTCTGTATAAAAATAGATTTGTGAGTAAAAGGTTAAGTGGAAGTGAGTCATGTCCACTGTAGGAAGCAGTGAGTGTACTCACTGACTCATCTCATTACTCATTATTTGTATACTGAGGATAAGAAAGTCTACCTTCCTTGTGGAGAGAGAATATCAAAGGAACTTCTAGAGTCAGGAAGTTGAGGGTCCACTGAAGAGGAACGTACGAAGAGGGACAGAAACAAGAAAAAGTAAAGGCACTAGTGGATGAATACCATTATGCAGACTTGCGGTAAAAGGAAAAATAACAGCCAGTCACATAACAGTGGAGATGAACATCAATGACAGGAAGCAGAGAACATGACAGAAGCAGAAAGTTCCATTCACATCCAGCAGAGAACATGACAGAAGCAGAAAGTTCCATTCACATCCAGCAGAGAACATGACAGAAGCAGAAAGTTCCATTCACATCCAGCAGAGAACATGACAGAAGCAGAAAGTTCCATTCACATCCAGCAGAGAACATGACAGAAGCAAAAGTTCCATTCACATCCAGCAGAGAACATGACAGAAGCAGAAAGTTCCATTCACATCCAGCAGAGAACATGACAGAAGCAGAAAGTTTCCATTCACATCCAGCAGAGAACATGACAGAAGCAGAAAGTTCCATTCACATCCAGCAGAGAACATGACAGAAGCAGAAAGTTCCATTCACATCCAGCAGAGAACATGACAGAAGCAGAAAGTTCCATTCACATCCAGCAGAGAACATGACAGAAGCAGAAAGTTCCATTCACATCCAGCAGAGAACATGACAGAAGCAGAAAGTTCCATTCACATCCAGCAGAGAACATGACAGAAGCAGAAAGTTCCATTCACATCCAGCAGAGAACATGACAGAAGCAGAAAGTTCCATTCACATCCAGCAGAGAACATGACAGAAGCAGAAAGTTCCATTCACATCCAGCAAGAGAACATGACAGAAGCAGAAAGTTCCATTCACATCCAGCAGAGAACATGACAAAAAGCAGAAAGTTCCATTCACATCCAGCAGAGAACATGACAGAAGCAGAAAGTTCCTTTCACATCCAGCAGAGAACATGACAGAAGCAGAAAGTTCCATTCACATCCAGCAGAGAACATGACAGAAGCAGAAAGTTCCATTCACATCCAGCAGAGAACATGACAGAAGCAGAAAGTTCCATTCACATCCAGCAGAGAACATGACAGAAGCAGAAAGTTCCATTCACATCCAGCAGAGAACATGACAGAAGCAGAAAGTTCCATTCACATCCAGAGAGAACATGACAGAAGCAGAAAGTTCCATTCACATCCAGCAGAGAACATGACAGAAGCAGAAAGTTCCATTCACATCCAGCAGAGAACATGACAGAAGCAGAAAGTTCCATTCACATCCAGCAGAGAAAATGACAGAAGCAGAAAGTTCCATTCACATCCAGCAGAGAACATGACAGAAGCAGAAAGTTCCATTCACATCCAGCAGAGAACATGACAGAAGCAGAAAGTTCCATTCACATCCAGCAGAGAACATGACAGAAGCAGAAAGTTCCATTCACATCCAGCAGAGAACATGACAGAAGCAGAAAGTTCCATTCACATCCAGCAGAGAACATGACAGAAGCAGAAAGTTCCATTCACATCCAGCAGAGAACATGACAGAAGCAGAAAGTTCCATTCACATCCAGCAGAGAACATGACAGAAGCAGAAAGTTCCATTCACATCCAGCAGAGAACATGACAGAAGCAGAAAGTTCCATTCACATCCAGCAGAGAACATGACAGAAGCAGAAAGTTCCATTCACATCCAGCAGAGAACATGACAGAAGCAGAAAGTTCCATTCACATCCAGCAGAGAACATGACAGAAGCAGAAAGTTCCATTCACATCCAGCAGAGAACATGACAGAAGCAGAAAGTTCCATTCACATCCAGCAGAGAACATGACAGAAGCAGAAAGTTCCATTTTACATCCAGCAGAGAACATGACAGAAGCAGAAAGTTCCATTCACATCCAGCAGAGAACATGACAGAAGCAGAAAGTTCCATTCACATCCAGCAGAGAACATGACAGAAGCAGAAAGTTCCATTCACATCCAGCAGAGAACATGACAGAAGCAGAAAGTTCCATTCACATCCAGCAGAGAACATGACAGAAGCAGAAAGTTCCATTCACATCCAGCAGAGAACATGACAGAAGCAGCATAATTGTTTTCTATTGCCACATGACTAGTGTCATGTGGCAATAATAAATAAAACATCATACATAGTATGTATATGATGTGTGTGTGTGTGTGTGTGTGTGTGTGTGTGTGTGTGTTTTCTCAATTGTACTCAACTAATTGTGGTTGCAATGGTCGATTCATAGCTCCTGGCCCCGCCTCTTCACTGGTCGCCACTAAGTCCACTATGTCCCTGGTCCATGAGCTTAATCATACCTCTTCTTAAAGTTATGCATGGTACCTGCCTCCACTACCTCAGTTTCCGGACTATTCCACTTCCTGACAACTCTGTGACTGAAGAAATATTTCTCATCCTTTGATTCATCTGAGTCTTCAACTTCCAATTGCGACCCTCTGGAACATTCTGTCTCTGTCCACCTTGTCGATTCCTTCCTCCTGTCCTCCAGTGTCGTCAGGTCGAGTTCCTGTAACCTCTCCTCTTAAGACATAACCATTAGCTCCAGGACTAGTCTCACTGAAAACCATTGCACTATAAATAAAAAAAAAGGCACAATACCGTGACTGGAACGATACACAAATAACCCGCACATAAAAGAGAGAAGCTTACGACGACGTTTCGGTCCGACTTGGACCATTGACAAAGTCACACTGTGACCATTGACAAAGTGTGACTTTGTCAATGGTCCTAGTCGGACCGAAACGTCGTCGTAAGCTTCTCTCTTTTATGTGCGGGTTATTTGTGTACCATTGCACATTCTCTAGATTCCTGACGTGCTTGGCCAGGTGTGGGTTCCAAATTGGAGCTGCATACTCCAATATGGACCTGACGTACACAGTGTACAAGGACCTGAACGACTTCTTCCGGAGATGTCGGAATGCTGTTCTTAGGTTCGCTAGTCGCCCATATACTGCAACAGTTATTTGGTGAATATGCGCCTTAGCAGATCTGATCGGTATTATACACACTGAATCCGTGCTGGTTGTCGTTTATAAGCTAATTCATACAATACCTGTCAGTGACATTCGTCTGTAGTTTAATGCTGCGTGTCATGTCTCCATTTTTTTTAATGTGAGTACATTTGCTGTCTTCCATACCTCAGACAGTCGCCCTGTTTCGATAGATTTTTGAAGATTGTGTTAATGGTACACAGAGCTCCCTTCTCCCCCTCTCAGGACCCAGAGAGATGTTATCCGTGCTTCTTCGCCTGTTAACATGTATAGTTTGCTTAGCAACCTCTTCACTTCCTCCTCATGTCCCTATCATGTCCAGCACTTGTTGATTGTATCCCAACTCTCCATCTTTGAGGTAGTCCTTTCTGTCTGTACTGTGAATACTTCTTGAATCTGATTTTGGGGCCCCCTCACATACTTCTAGGTTTTTTTCAGTGAACCCCCCCCTCCTTCCTTCCTCATTCTGAAAACCCCGCCCCTTTGGGCTGTTGTTTCCTCTTAAAGGGGCTGTACAACAGCTTCGGGTAGACTTGTTTTTCCCCTTACTTTTTGGCTTTTTTCGTTTTGGGTCCTTTGGGCCTCCCTTTTTAACCTGTGACATTCTTTCTGGCTTTCGACTACTCTTCTTGTTCCCCCTGGGCCCCTTCCTTTATTCTTCTTCCCCATTCTCAGCGACTTGGCTTTAGCGTCTTTTACCCCTATGGGAAAAACCAAAGGGCTCGTCCGGGCCTTCTAAATTTTTATTGTTGCCCTTGGGTACGATTCTTCTTCGCTTTTTTTGATATTTTTTGTAACATTTTTCCCCATCATCTCTTTTCCAAATTTTCCCCCTCCCAATTTTTCTGTCCCATTAAACCCTTGCCCCGGAAATTTTCATCCCTGTGTGTCCTCTAAATTTAGTTTTTTACTTTTTCCCGGGCCCCCTCCTGCCCCCCTTCTCCCCCCTTGTAACTTTTTGGTATGTTTTTAAAAGTTAAAAACCCACTTTATCACTAATCCGGGGCCCCCTTTCATATGAAAATTTCCAAAATTTATCTCCCAACTGCTCAAGGTAAAATGCCAGATCCAGTCTTACGGGTTTCCTTTTCCCCCTCTCTCGGGAAGTGTTCCAAAACGTGCTGGTACATGAGTTTTTCCCATTTCCACCTTTTAATATCTTACCCCTTTTCCATCTTTCTGGGCCCCTATGTGGCTCCATTTTTTCTCAGTTCTTTGGGGTTTTGAAGCCCACCCCCCAACCATAGTTTTTGGCCAAAACCCACAGGGGCCCTTTTTCCTGGCCATTTTTACCCGGGGGGAAAACCCTCTTTCATTCTCCAGATCAAAATTCTTGTTTTTGGGGGGTTTCCCCTGCTATTCTGGGGTTGGTGGGTTAAATATCACTAAAGTTTTCCTGTTGTGTATTTACCTTGTTTTCTCCTCTGTCCCCCTCTCCATCTCAAAAATCCCATTGGCTTTTGGGATGAACAGGGGCCACTCCACACCCCCCCTTTCCTTTTCCCCCTCTGTCTTTTTCCCCAGGAAACTGATATTCTGTTGGAAAAAATGGTGGTGTTATCATTCCTGAGGCTTGGTTTTTGGTGAGGCTATATGTCTGGTGATGCCCCTGTGATTCTTTCAATTCCCCTCAAAAATTTTAAAACCCAAATTTTCCCAAACCAAAAACAATAAAAGCGAAAAAATAAAGTCAAAGGGGGTGGAGTGATCATGTCGGAGAATCTCACCTTCAAAAAACCATGGGCATTGCTTTAATCGCATCTGCTAGAAAAAAGACAGGAGGGAATGAGAACTTTCAAAAAAAAGGGGATTTTTTAGCCCATGATGGGCACTCTTTTAGGTCGCTTTTTCCCAACTAGGGTGGAATGTTGGGGCACAATAACAAACAAACCCTTTTAAAGGGAGGTGAAACTGCTGACCTTTGAAAAAAGTACAAAGAAAACCCCCACGGCGCGCATAACGGAGATAAAAAACCCCAATTACTGGTAGCGCTTGAAAAATTCCTGAAACCCGTACTCCCCGGAACGCAGGGGGGAGAGATACATGATTATATACACCTGGAAAATCCCAGAGGGGTAGTAAACCCAACTTGCACACGAAAATCACTCACAACCAAAAACAAAGATCGGCGGCCCATGCAAAAATCCCCCCCAAAGGAAAAGCAGGGGTTCACAGCATGTTTAAAGGGCAAAACAGTAAGTGTCAGGGGGCCAAAAATGTTCAAATGCCTCCCACATATATAATTTTTTTTACTAATGAAGGGAAAAACGGGTAAACCCTAGGGAATTTTACATTGCCTATGGGGGATGGGAAAGGGATTCAGACTCAATTTGGGGAAAATGGAAACAAATCAAGTTCCCCCCGGGTCAAGGGGCTTTCCCCACCAGCGTCAAGGAAACCCTTCCCCGAAAGGGGAAACATTTTAAAGGGGGGATGGGGAAAAGGGGGAAAGGGGGGGTGGGGGGTTGGGGTTTTTTGGGGGCAGGGGGGGGGATGGGGAAAAAGGGGGGGGGGGAGGGGGGGGGAGGGGGGGGGGGGAGGGGGAATTTTAGGGAAATGGGGGGAATTTGGGGGGGGGGGATTATAGGGGGAAAATAAGGGGGGTTAAAGGGGGGTTTTGGGGGGGGGGTGGGGAAGGGGAGGAAAGGGGGGTTTGGTTGGGGGGGGGGGGGGGTTTTGGGGTGGGGGGGGCGGGGTGGGGGGGGTTTTGGGGGGGGTGATTTAATTTTCAAAAAAAATATTTTTTGGGGGGGGGGGAAAAATGGGGTGGGGAGGGGAAAATAAAAGAATTTTAGGGTTTAAAAAAGGGAAAGGGGGGGGGGAAAAATTAAGGGGGGTTTTCCAAAAAGACCCCCGGGTTTAAAAACAAAACGGAAAAAAATAAGTAGTTAATTACCCGGGGCGTGGTTCTTTTGGATTTTGGGCCCCCGGGAAAATTTTCATTTGTCCGGTCCCAACAATTGGGGGTTTTTGGCCCACAAAAGGATGGAGAAAAAGAAGTGTCAGGGTCCAAGATGTTCAACTGCCTCCCAGCATATATAATTTTTTTACTAATGTGGGAAGCGCTAAACCGTAGGGGATTATACATTGCCTATGGGGGATGGAAGGTATTCAGAATTCAATTTGGGGACGGGGAACCAAATAAATTTCCCAGATCAAGGCTCCTCACAGCGTCAAGGAACCTTCCTGAAGGGAAGCTATAAAAGGGGATTACCAATAGACCCCGGGCTGTCTTCAAGCATACACTGGACAACCACCTAAAGTCAGTACCTGACCAGCCGGGCGTGGTTCGTACGTTGGATTGCGTACAGCCAGCAGTAACACCCTGGTTGATCAGGTCCTAATCCACCTTGGGCCTGGCCACAGACTGGGCCGCGGGGCGTTGACCCCCGGAACTCTCTTCCCAGGTAAACTCCAGGTGAACTCTTCCCGCTTATTCGTCATTCCATCAGTGTTGGTATAACATACCTTCAGTGTCGTCTCCAACACTGTATTCTAGGGAGTTTGGGGTGGGCCAGACGAGGTATTATATGTGTGTGTGTGGTGTGTGTGTGTGTGTGTTGTGTGTGTGTGTGTGTGTGTGTGTGTGTTGTGTGTGTGTGTGTGTGGGTGTTGGGCCTCCTGCCTCGTACTTATTCCTGTACAATTATAGAACATCCTTGCCCTAAAAACATGGCACTGTGCCAGTGAACATATAAACGGGAATCTCTTCAGTCTTCTAAGCTAATCTAGTGACTACTAGTATTCTCAGGGACAAAATAATAATTCGTAATAGGTTACTAATGCAGACATGGTTAGGTCACACAGGAAAAAACAGTGGAAGTGAGTTATTTACAGTGGGGAAAGTCAGGTATCTTTTGTGATATTTGTCCATCTGGCAAAGTTTTCATTTAGTCTGGTCTACATGTGGTGGTGGGATTTAAAGACACACACACACAACCCCACACACTACACACACACACACACACACACATACACATGCACACACACACACACCCACACACACAACACACACACACACACACACACACACAAAACACACACACACACACCACAACACACCGAAATCACAGTGACGTTAGGAAGTATTTCTTTCAGTCATAGAGTTGTCAGCAAGTGGAATAGCCTAGCAGTGAAGTTTGTGGAGGCAGGAAACCCAACATAGTTTTAAGAAGAGGTATGACAAAGCTCAGGAAGCAGAGAGAGAGAGGATCCCAGTAGCGATCAGTGAAGAGGCGGGGCCAGGAGCTGAGTCTCGACCCCTGCAACCACAATTAGGTGAGTACAATTAGGTGAGTACACACACACACACACACCACACACACACACACACACACACACACACAACACACCACATACATGCACACACATAGGAATTGACAAGGTGGACAGAGAATGTTCCAGAGATGGAACACAGCAACAAGGTGTCACATTTGGAAGGTGAAGAATCAGATGAATCACGGGATGTTAGGAAGTATTTCTTCATCGAGTTGTCGGAAAGGGGAATAGTCGGGGACGTGGTATGGAGGTGTGACACCCTGTACTGTCGCAAGACAGCCCATGTGTCTGCCAGCTTAGTTCATATTTTGCGCCACAAAAGGTGCTCCCCTCTGTAGCCAGGCCTCTCGGTGGGCACGCCAGCCTACCTGCCCTTGCCTGTCTCTCACTCACACAGCGGCCTAGCAGCAAGACACAAGACCTACTCCTAGCTCTCTCTCGTGGGCATGGCCCTGCCCGGGCCATGGGCACAACACACAAGCCTGTGTACCCACCACGATTAACAATAAACAAAGAAGCCTCCTAAGAAGACGTATCATTTACTCCCCGCTACCAGAAAACTAAATAATCTCGTTATAGAGGCAGGATCCATACATAGCTTTAAGAAGAGGTATGATAAAGCTCATGGAGCGGGAAGAGTGACCGAGTAGCGGCCAGTGAAGAGGCGGGGGCCAGGAACTGTGACTCGAACCCTGCAACCGCAACTATACGAGTACACACACACACACATACAGACATATACATACAAGCAGGCATACAAACATGTTCCTGCCGAACATACTCTTAACGTACCCGGAGCCGGGCGGTAGTGACATCTAAGAGTCTGCTTATCTTGTTGGTTGCAACATCGACATGTGGCTCCTCCTGTGGGAACAGTGGACAAGAACGCACAGTGTTGTATAGGTGGGAAGAGTGTACAAGAACGCAGTGTTGTATAGGTGGGAAGAGTGTACAGGAACACAGTGTTGTATAGGTGAGAACAGTGCACAAGAACGCAGTGTTGTATAGGTGGGAACAGTGAACAAGAACGCAGTGTTTTATATGTGAGAACAGTGTACAAGAACGCACAGTGTTGTATAGGTGAGAAGCGTGTACAAGAACGCACAGTGTTGTATAGGTGGGAACAGTGTACAAGAACTCAGTGTTGCATAGGTGGGAACAGTGTAGAAGAACACAGTGTTGCATAGGTGGGAACAGTGTACAAGAACGCAGTGTTGTATAGGTGAGAACAGTGTACAAGAACACAGTGTTGTATAGGTGGAAAAAGTGGGACAAGAACGCAGTTTTTGTATAGGTGGGAACAGTGTACAAGAACGCAGTGTTGTACAGGTGGGAACAGTGTACAAGAACACAGTGTTGTATAGGTGGGAACAGTGTACACGAAAGCAGTGTTGTATAGGTGGGAAGAGTGTACAAGAACAGTGTTGTATAGGTGGGAACAGTGTACAAGAACGCACAGTGTTTTATAGGTGAGAACAGTGTACAAGAAAGCTGTTTTTGCATAGGTTTGGGGGCAGTGTTAGAAGAACGCAGTGTTTTATAGGTGGGAACAGTGTAGAAGAACGCAGTGTTGCATAGGTGGGAACAGTGTACAGAACACAAATGTTTTATAGGTGGGAACAGTGTACAAGAATTCAGTGTTGTATAGGTGGGAACAGTGTACAAGAACACAAGTGTTTTATAGGTGGGAACAGTGTACAAGAATTCAGTGTTGTATAGGTGGGAACAGTGTACAAGAATACAGTGTTGAATAGGTGGGAACAGTGTACAAGAATTCACAGTGTTTTTATAGGTGGGAACAGTGTACAAGAATACAGTGTTTGAATAGGTGGGGAAAAGTGTACAAGAATTCATAGTGTTGTATAGGTGGGAACAGTGTACAAGAACACAAGGGTTTTATAGGGGGGAAAAAGTGTACAAGAATTCAGTGTTGTATTTGGTGGGAACAGTGTACAAGAACACAAATGTTTTATAGGTGGGAACAGTGTACATGAACGCAGTGTTTGTTTTAGGTGGGAACAGTGTACACGAAAGCAGTGTTGTATAGGTGGGAACAGTGTACAAGAAAGCAGTGTTTTATAGGTGGGAAGAGTGTACAAGAACGCACAGTGTTGTATAGGGGGGAACAGTGTACACGAAAGCAGTGTTGTATAGGTGGGAACAGTGTACAAGACCACAGTGTTTTCATAGGTGGAAAGTGTACAAAACACAGTGTTGTATAGGTGAGAACAGTGCACAAGAACGCAGTGTTGTATAGGTGGGACAGTGTACAGGAACTCAGTGTTGAATATATGTGAACAAATGTACAAGAAGCAGTGTTGTATAGGTGGGAACATGAACAAGAACGCAGTGTTGTAAAATGTGAGAACAGTGTACAAGAACGCATAGTGTTATATAGGTTGGAACAGTGTACAAGAACGCATAGTGTTATATAGGTGGGAAAAAGTGTACAAGAACGCACAGTGTTGTATAGATGAGAAGCGTGCACAAGAACGCAGTGTTATTTAGGTAGGAACAGTGTACAAGAACTCAGTGTTGCATAGGTGAGAACACTGTAGAAGAACGCAGTGTTGTATAGGTGGTAATAGTGTACAAGAACGCAGTGTTGCATATGTGGGAACAGTGTACAAGAACGCACAGTGTTGTGTAGGTGAGAATAGTGTACAAGAACACAAGCGTTGTATAGATGGGAACAGTGTACAATAACTCTACGTATCTTTGGTTAGGCCTCATTTAAATTATGCTGCTCAGTTCTGGTCACCGTATTACAGAATGGATATAAATACACTGGAAAACGTTGAAGATTGAGACACTTATACAACATATGGGAATCTTGGACTGATGGAGCCACTGTGTGGCGAAACGTTTCCTGAATAAAGATTCCCATATGTTGTATAAGTGTCTCAATCTTCAACTTGTCGATTTTTCAAACCATTCATCACCACTGGAAAACGTACAGAGAAGGATGACAAAGTTGATCCCATGTATCAAAAATCTTCCCTATGAGGACAGACTGAGGACCCTGAATCTACACTCTCTAGAAAGACGTTAGAATTAGGGGGGATATGATTGAGGTATATAATGGAAAACAGGATCTAATAAAGGGGATGTAAATAGCGTGCTAAAAAATATCTAACATGGACAGGACTCGCAGCAATGGTTTTAAACTGGAAAAATTCAGATTCTAGAAGGATATAGGAAAGCATTGGTTTGGTAATAGAGTTGTAGATGAGTGGAACAAACTCCCGAGTACCGTCAGAGAAGCTAAGACCTTGTGTTGTTTTTAAAAATAGGTTAGATAAATACATGAGTGGGTGTGGGTGGGTGTGAGTTGGATCTGACTAGCTTGAGCTACCAGGTCTGGTGCCGTGCTCCTTCCTTAAGTGGATGTGACCTGACTAGGTGGTCATTGTTCCAGGCCGGGGGGTGGCATGGGCCTGCTTCTCATGGGTCAGGTGGCCTGTTGTAGTGTTGCTTCTTTCTTATGTTCTTATATCATTTTTAATTATTTGCACAGCTGTGTTTTCAACTTATCTGTCTCACTGTTTTCATGGAAGAACAAAATGAATGCTAGTGTCGAGATATTGGCTTAAGACAGTATTATTCTGAAATGGTGTTCAAGGAACACTACTGAAGGGTTTTTTCACACATAGCTTTTTATGACAAATAAAGAAAGGTTTATGACGTGTAAAAAAATTTATTCACATTGGCCGGGGCTTCTCTAGTTTTTGGGACCGGGGCTTCACCCCCAAGCCATTGTATATTTTGGTCAGAGGGAACCACTCCCAACAAAAAACTCGGCAGTCATGCCATCCCCCCAATGGAAAGCAAGGGGGGCCTTGAATACCTAAGAGTAACCAAAATTAAAACCCAAGACTGAACAACTGCCCCCAGCAAACGGAAAATTCCCATAGACCCCTATTCACTTCACTGGGATTTAGACCCCTTTAAGTTCCCTACTAGAGGGCTGAATTCGTACTTTGGATTGCATGTATTAAAACCCCGGGAAAAATGTCTTTTATTCGGGTGTTAAGGGGAAAAACGAACGAAAAACACAGTAAATGACTTGAATATATTTTCCTCAAGGCGATTATAGGTATTTAAAAGTTGTACAAATAAAATTGGGAAATATATGTATACAACAAGAAATCAAGAGGCAAAAAACAGCCTAAAGACAAAATGGACAACCTAGTCAACCGTTTAAAAAGGGAAATAAAAGAGGGGAAACTGGTGGTGACCACCCTAGCACCCTTCCGGGTTTGGGAAGTACTTTAATAGGGGTCTGTACTGCCCAATACGGGGTACAATTTTTCATGCCACCGGCAACCACAGTACAACCTGGTTAAACGGGCCTTTAAACCTCGCGAGGCCCTAGTCATTGACGGGGCCACGGGGGCTTAACCTCTGGGGTCCCGACAGGTAGATCAACCCACTAACCAAGAGAATAACTTCCCAGATAAGAGAATATAAGAGTCTAAAGCACTACATATTACATTGGGAAGTAAAAAAAAAAAAGAGCCCAAAACAACAAAAAAATTTTTGGAAAAAAATTTACCTTTCAAAGGAAAAAGATTAAATCACACAAAAGCGAAAAAATTAAGAAATCATAGTTTGGGTTTTAGCCCCTCCGGGGCCCTAACTCTCAAAAAATTAAATTTTTTCCTAGTTTTCTAGGGAAACGTTTGAAGAGACTAATTTCAAACTTACAGGACGAAGAAGCAAAATACGTTTCTGAAGCCTTGGTGAAGTGACAGGAAAAAGCCCCCGTGAAAAGGGAATAATTGCCAGACAGGAGGAAAAGGGGTAAAGAAGAACCTCTAGAAAAATAAAGGACAAGAGGAGTACCAGATATGGAGTTATCCCTAACTAATAAATAAGGAGAGGCGGCAGATAATAGAAAGGTTAACAAGATAATCGGGAAAAAGATTCGGTTTCACGTTAAAAGTTTTATTGATGCGAGCAAAGATTTGGGTACCAGAGGAGAGGGGTGCCAGAGTGGGGTACCAGAGGGAGGGGGTCCAGAGCGCTGTACCCCAGGGAAGGTGGTGCCGAGTGTTGGGGGCACCAGAGAGAGGGGGGTGCCAGAGTGGGCAGCCAGAGGAGAGGTGGTGCCAGAGTGTTGCAGCCAAGGAGAGGTGTGCCAGAGTTTTGGGCACCCGAGGAGAGGGGGTGCCAAGGTTGGTAGCCAAGGAGGGGTGGTGCCAGAGCGTGGAGCCAAGGAGAGGGGGTGCCAATTTTTTTGGTACCAGGGGAATGGTTCGGAGTGTTGGTAGCCGAGGAGAGGGGTGCCGAGTGTTGGCAGCCAGAGGAAGGTGGTGCCAAGTTTTGCACCAGAGGAAGGGGTGCCAGGTTTTTGGCAGCCAGGGGAAGGTGGTGCCGGGGGTTTGGCACCAAGGAGGGTGTCCCAAGTGCTTACCCAGAGGAGGGGTGGTCCCCAGAGTGGAGCCAGGGGAGAGGGGGTCCAGAGTTTGGTAGCCGGGGAAAGGGGGTGCCAATTTTTGGCAGACGGGGGGGAGGTCCAGAGTGTGGCAAAAGGGGAGAGGTGGTCCAAAGTTTTTGGTACCCAAAAGGAAAGGGGTGGTCCCAAAGGGTTTTGGGCCCCAGAGGAGAGGGGGTGCCAAAGGTGTTGGCAGCCAGGGGAGGGGGTGGTGCCAAGTGTTGGCAGCCGAGGGAGTGGTGCCAGAGTTTGGCACCAGAGGAAAGGGTCCCAGATGCTGGTAGCCGAGGAAGGGGGTCCCAAGTTTTTGGTACCAAAGGGGAAGGGGGTGCCAAGTTTTGGGCACCAGAGGAGAGGTGGTCCCAGATGTTGGGCCAAGGAGAGGTTCCCCAGAGTTTGGGCAGCCGAGGAGAGGGGGTGCCAAATTTGGCGGACAGAAGAGGTGGTGCCGGGTGTTGGCAGCCAAGAAGGGGTGGTGCCAAGGTTGGCACCGGGAAGGGGGCCAGAAGTTGGGGGACAGAGGGAGTGGTGCCAGAGTGTTGGTAGCCAAAGAGGAGGTGCCAGAGTGTTGGAGCCACGGGAGGGGTGGGGCCAGAATGTTGGCAGCCGGGGAGGGGGTGGGGCCAGGTTTGGGCACCAAGGAAGAGTGCCAAATTTTTGGGTACCACGGGGAAGGGGGGCCCAGAATGTTGTACCACAGAGGGGGGCCCAGAATTTGGCAGCCAAGGAAGGGGGTCCCAAGTGTTGGCACCGGGGAGAGGTGGGCCAAAAAACGGCAAATTCAACTTTTCCGGGGTAACCTCTACTTCCACCGTTTTCTCCGAATTCCCCCTTTTTCTTTGTTTTTTCCGTCTTGTGCCTTGGTGAATTGTTCGGGTCTCCCCCCCCTCCCCCCCTCCCCCCCCCCCCTGACTTTTTTTGTCCCCGTGAGTTTTTCTAGTCCCGGGCAGTAACCCCTTTTTCTGGCTCTTTTGTCTCCCACCTGATTAATTTTTTTTACTGGTATCACTGCAATTAGTTTTACCATTCCACTAACTGCTACTACTACTACTCCCCAAACTACTCCCTAATTTTCTACAAATTTTAAACTGCTCCCTCAAACCCTGTTCTACCTACTACTGGCTACAAACCCAACTACACTCCTTACTCCCCTTTTGCTACTATATGCTTATACCAAAATATACCTCTACTTACTACTCTACTACTCTACTACACTGCTAAACTACTCTAAAACTATCTACACACTCTACTACTACTGCACACTACTGCTAATTACTGTACTAACTACTATACAACTCTACACTACTGCAATACACTCTACAAAAACTCTATATACCTACACTCTACATTTCTACTACTATGCTACAACTGCTACTACTATCTACTACTACAGCCTATCTGCTACATACCTATGCTACTAACTACTCTACACTCTACACTTCTATCTCTTACTTTCTACAACTCCCTTACTTTTAACTGCTAAAAAACGCTACTACTACTTCTATACGCTACTACTACTGCTACTAACTGCTACTACCTACACATGCTACTACTACCACTACAAGCTTTCTACTGCTACTACTCTGCTCTCTCTGCTACACTGCTACTACTACTGACTACTACTTTTTCTACTACTGCTACTCAAAATGTACACTACTGCTCTACTACTGCTACTACTATGCTCTACTTGCTACTCACTGCTACTACTGCACTCTAGCTCTACACGCTATACTACTGCTACAATGCTACTACTACGCTATTTACTGAAAATACTCTGGCTACTATAATCTACATCTCTACTCCCTATCATAACTACTGCTACTACAACTTTTTAACCTTACTAACTATAACTGCACTACTACACATACTACTCTATACACTGCTAAACTACTGTATTTACTACTGCCACACGCACTATACGCTACTACTATCTACGCAATACTTTTACTCACTACTCTATACTACACACGCACTAAAACTGCTCTACACTGCTACACTACGCTACACATGCACACTACTCCTGCAACTCTACTGTGATACTGAACTCTACTGTACAACTACTACACTGCTATTATATGCAACTATACTGCACTATTTACCGCTATCTACGCTCTACATGCTACAACTACTTCACTGCTGCTACACCTACTACTATGCTCACACTGCTGCTCTATGCTGCACTACTGCTATACAATGCTACACTACGCTACTACTACTGCTATATACTTACTACGCTGTACTATGCTCTACTACCTGCTACAATGACTATACGCTACTACTGCGCACACTGCTCACAACGCTACACTACTGCACACTGCGTACTACGTGCTACTACGCTACACACTCTACTACTACTGCGCTACTACTGACTACACGGGCGCACTACTGCTGCTATCTGCTACTACCTGTACTATACTGCTCTACGCTCTACTACTGACTCTACGCTGCTACTACTGCTACTAAACTCTGAACTACTGCTGTACTAGCTACTACTTGCTACATACGTTCTACTAGCACACTACTGCTTTATCTGCTATACACTGTCTACTACTGAAAAACTATACTGCGCACAACGCCTATTTTGAACACACTGCTATACGCTATACACTGTGCTACATGCTACACTATGCTGCATTTAGCTATACATGCTGCTATACTGCACTATACTGCTACTACAACTGCTAACACGCTACTACTATGCGTACTCTGCTACTACTGCAAATTACTGCTACTACTACTGCTACTCGCTGCGATCTGTTACTATACTCTACTCTACGACACATGTACTACTGCACTGTGCACTACACTGCTACATATCACTACATCTACTACTTGCTACTATACGCTCGCACTCTACTGCTACAAACACGTACTACACTGCGCTACTGCTACTGCTGCACTACTATGCTACACACGCTACACTATACTCACTGCTACTACACTCACTATAGCATACTACTGTACTACTAGCTACACTACTGCTACTACACTGCTACTACTGCTCTACTACTGCACTGCTACTGCTCTGCTACTGCTCTACTACGCTACTACTACTGCTACTACTACGCCTACTACTCAATATATGCTACTACTCTGCACTACTGTACTGCTGCACACTACTGAACCAAATGCTCTACTACACACTTGTACTGCTACACACGCTACGTACTGCTACTACTACGCTAACTCGCTACTACCACTGCTCTACTCTGCACTACTATGTACTGCCTAATCTTACTGCTGTACTACTACTGCTACTATGCTTACTACTATACTATACTGTACACTGCACTACTACTACGCTACTGAACACTACGCTACTACTCTTACTACTACTGCATACTACTTACTGTTTAAACTACTCTACTACTACTCACTACACGCTACTACTACGCTACTAAACCGCTACTATATACTACTACACTCTATGTACAACTGCTACTACACGTATACTACTATACTGCACTATACTACTCTATAACTGCACTACAAGCATATACCCTTTACACACTATGCTACTACTACACGTTCTGCTACACTACTGCTACACTATCCTACTACTACCTGCTATACTACTGCTATACACTGCTACAAAACTACGCTACTACACTGCTACTCTACTGCTAAACGCTACTACACTGCACTACATGTACTACTACGCTAAACTACTACTCTACGCTACACACTGCTACAAGCACTCTATGTACTGCTACTCACTGTAAAAAAAACTGCAACTACACACTACGCTACTACTACTTGCACTACTACTGCTACTACTACTCTACTAACTGCTACTGCTACTGCTACACTACTGTATACTACTGCAACTAATACTAGCTATTACACTGCTACTACTACTGCTACTCTACTGTACTATACTGTACAACTACGCACAATGCTACTACATTACATCGTACTACACGCAAATACACTCTACTACTTCTGTACTATACTACGTACTACTGCTACACTACTGCTGCTACTACTGCTACTATACTGCTGCACTAGCTATATACTTACTACATGACACTCCCTAAACTATGCAAACGCTACTACTATGATACTACACTCTACTACTACTCGCAAATACACTACACTACGCTCTACTACTGCTGCTACTTTACTACACTTTACTACACGCACTACTACTAAAAATACTTGTAACTACTCTATGCTACACTACTACTGCTACTCACTGCACAAACAAGTATACACTACTACAAACTCTATACTACGCAATACACTTACACTACTACAAAACAACTCTACACTACTGTTTAAAACTACGAAACACCTACACACGCTACACTACTGCTACTAAAAAAACTGCTGCTACTGTACTACTATGATAACACACTCTAAAAATACGGGTACTCTAAAAAAATGCTCTACACACACACCGGGCTACTACAATTTCTATACTACTCTACACTACAATACTGTTTTATAAACTTACCTAATGCTACACTCGCGCTACTGCTATAACTGATACTACACTGTTACTACTACACCTGATCTACTGAACTCTACTGCACTACTAACTACACGTATACAAACGCTAAAATACTGCACTACATCTGCAATGCCCTACTACTACTGTTACTACCACACTTCGCTTCTACTACGCTCTACTGCTACATGAAAATACTAGCCACTATGTTTAAACTGAAACTACTGTACTACTGCTACTACGCACTACTACTGTTAAAAAACTATACTGCACTCTAGGGCTACTACTTTCCTTCTACACGCTCCATCTACTACACTGCATATTACTACTATGCACTACTGCTAACTGCTAATACGTCTTCTGTACTACACTGCTAACTACTACTATACTGCTACTACTACTGCTACTACTACTGCTACTACTGCTGCACACTCTACTACACTGCTACATTCTGCTACTACTACTACTACTACTGCTATACAAAGCTACACTACTGCTATACTGCACTACTGCTACTATATGCTCTACACTACGCTACAACAAACGCTACACCAACTGCTATACTACATACTACTGCTACTACACTGTTCTACTCG
This sequence comes from Cherax quadricarinatus, assembly GCF_026875155.1. Lineage (NCBI taxonomy): Eukaryota > Metazoa > Arthropoda > Malacostraca > Decapoda > Parastacidae > Cherax > Cherax quadricarinatus. The sequence continues at coordinate 5,817,367 of NC_069479.1, read as the reverse complement.
CTGCTACTACTACTTACACGAACACTACACTGCTATCAAATGCTACACTCTACTACTCCCATGTACTACTGCTACTACATACAACTACTGCACATACTGCACACTACTACTCTACTACACTGCTACAACTACTTTCTCGACTACTACACTCTACTACTACTACTGCTACCTAATGCACATCTCTCGCTACATTACATATATGCTACTACCTCTTTATCTACCCTGCTACTTTACATATTGGTTATTGTTTTGTCACCACTGCTACCACCACTACTCCCACCACTGCTCCCCACACTACCACCACACTACCACCACTGCCTTCACCACCCCCACGAGACTACCCCCCCGCTACTCCCCCACCATAAACCACGACCACCACACCACCCCCCAAAGACTGTACCCCATAAAACCACGACCACCACCACGCCACCACCACGACGACCCCAAAAACCCCCCACTACTTCCGCCACCCCCACCACCACCACCCCACCACCACGATACCACCCCCACCCACCCCCCACCCCACCAACCACCACCCCCACTACCCCCACTACCCCACAAAACCCACCAACCACCGCCCCACCCCCACCCCCCCACCACCACCACCCCCACCCCACCACCCCAAAACCCCCACACGACTACCACCACCACCACTCTTCCACCACCACCACGACCACCCCACCCGACCCGACGCCACCACCACTCCACCATTTAAACCATACTCCATTACCATCACCACCACACCACGCCACCCCCACTACCACCTCTACGACCACTCTCCCATCACCACCACCCCCCCCCAACCCCCCACAATCAAAACCCACCACCACAACTAACAACCCCTAACCCCACTCCCCCCAACACCCTACCACCCCCACAAAAACTTGCACCCCAAACACCGCTTCTACCACACCACTACTACCACCCCCCCACAACCACCACAATACTGCTCCCCTAACACCATTCTACCCACCACCCTACCATCACCCCCACACTCCCCCCTGACACCACTCTACCACCACCCCCATACACCACCACCACGCCTACCCCCACCACCAAATACTGCCCCCCTAACATACTCTCCGCCCCCACTTTTACCACCACCACCCCCACTACTGCTACCCCTAACCCCTACTACCACCACCACAAATTAACCACCACCACTCCTACCACCACCACCACCACCACATCTACTGCACCCCCCTAACACCACTACTACCACCAACCACCCCTACCACCACCACCAAATGCTACCCCAAAACCCACTACACCACCCCCACTCCTACCACAACCACCACAAACTCTACCCTAACACTACACAACCCCACCCTACTACCACCACCACCCAACTACTGCTATCCCAACATCACCACCACCACCCCAAAACTACCGTACCCAAACCCCCAAACCCCACCACCGCCACTACCACCACCACCACACTACCCACCACCACCAAAACTACTGCTCCCCCCTAACACCACTACTACCCCACCACCACAATACTGCTCCCCCTAACAACTACTACCCCTCCACTACTACCACCACCACTACTCCCCCCACCACTATTTAAAACCACCACCACCACCACCAAACATGCCCCCAAAACACCAAAACCCCCACCACCGCCACACCACCCCGCCACAACCAAACCCCCACCCCCACAACCACCACCACCACCACAACCACCACCATTCTGTTTTCTGACCTTCCTTTACCTTAATCTCTTCCCTTTGACTGACAATGGATCGGGATGTCATCAACCTTCGTCCTCAACTTCGGGTTTTTGGTAAATTTTTCCAGCCGTTTTTGCTTTTTTTTTTTTAACTTTTTCTCAAAAAAAACTTTTTAACACTGTTTTCTTTTTATAAATCGAGCAAAAATTTTCAAAAATTTTTTATTCTACCCTCCTTTTTTTTTTTTTTTAAGAAAAATTTTTTCGACAGAGACATGAATATTTTTTTTTTTAATCACTTTTTTAAATATTATGAAATTCACTTTAATTTTAAATTTAAACTTTGAATTGTAATTTTCACAGTTTTTTCTCGAAGAAAAACTAGTTGAACTCGACCACAAATTATGAAAGAGAAAATTGACTGAGTTTACCGGGTTTTTACGGGATTTTACCTAAATTTCCCGGGGTCAACCCCCCGGGGCCCGTCTGTGACCGGGGCCTCCGGGTGTATCAGACCCCTATCACCCAGGTTTTTTCCCTTGGCTGCAAAAACGTACCCCACAGCCCGGCTGTCCGGAACTGACTTTAGGTGCTGCCCAGGCCAGCTTAAGACTGCCAGGGGGTCTGTTGGAAACCCCCTTATGTGTGTGGGGGGCGTTGAACTCTGGGGCCCCGACACTTATTTTTGGGTCCAAAACGCTAGTACACCCCTGTTTTTTCATTGGGGGAGGGGCATCGTCGCAATCTTTTGTTTTGGGAGTGATGATTTTCGTTGCAATTCGGTACTATCCTCTAGGATTTCCCAGGTGTAAATAATATGTATCTCTCCCGCCTGCTTAAGGGGAAAACAGGTTCAGGAACTTCAAGCGCTCCCGTAAATTGAGGTGTTTTATCTCCGTTATGCGCGCCGTGAAGGTTCTCTGTAAATTTTCTAGGCCAGCAATTTCACCTGCCTTGAAAGGTGCTGTTAGTGTGCAGCAATATTCCAGCCTAGATAGAACAAGTGACCTGAAGAGCGTCATCATGGGCTTGGCATCCCTAGTTTTGAAGGTTCTCATTATCCACTCTGTCATTTTTCTAGCAGATGCGATTGATACAATATTATGGTCCTTGAAGGTGAGATCCTCCGACATGATCACTCCCAGGTCTTTGACGTTGGTGTTTCGCTCTATTTTGTGGCCAGAATTTGTTTTGTACTCTGATGAAGATTTAATTTCCTCATGTTTACCATATCTGAGTAATTGAAATTTCTCATCGTTGAACTTCATATTGTTTTTCTGCAGCCACTGAAAGATTTGGTTGATGTCCGCCTGGAGCCTTGCAGTGTCTGCAATGGAAGACACTGTCATGCAGATTCGGGTGTCATCTGCAAAGGAAGACACGGTGCTGTGGCTGACATCCTTGTCTATGTCAGATATGAGGATGAGAAACAAGATGGGAGCGAGTACTGTGCCTTGTGGAACAGAGCTTTTCACCGTAGCTGCCTCGGACTTTACTCTGTTGACTACTACTCTCTGTGTTCTGTTAGTGAGGAAATTATAGATCCATCGACCAACTTTTCCTGTTATTCCTTTAGCACGCATTTTGTGCGCTATTAAGCCATGGTCACACTTGTCGAAGGCTTTTGCAAAGTCTGTATATATTACGTCTGCATTCTTTTTGTCTTCTTGTGCATCTAGGACCTTGTCGTAGTGATCCAGTAGTTGAGACAGACAGGAGCGATCTGTTCTAAACCCATGTTGCCCTGGGTTGTGTAATTTATGGGTTTCTAGATGGGTGGTGATCTTGCTTCTTAGGACCCTTTCAAAGATTTTTATGATATGGGATGTTAGTGCTATTGGTCTGTAGTTCTTTGCTGTTGCCTTACTGCCCCCTTTGTGGAATGGGGCTATGTCTGTTGTTTTTAGTAACTGTGGGACGACCCCCGTGTCCATGTTCCCTCTCCATAGGATGGTAAAAGCTCGTGATAGGGGCTTCTTGCAGTTCTTGATGAACACGGAGTTCCATGAGTCTGGCCCTGGGGCAGAGTGCATGGGCATATCATTTAGCGCCTGTTCGAATTCATTTGGCGTCAGGATAACATCAGATAGGCTTGTGTTAATCAAATTGTGTGGCTCTCTCATAAAAAATTCATTTTGATCTTCGACTCTCAGTTTGGTTAGCGGCTTGCTAAAAACTGAGTCATATTGGGACTTCAGTAGCTCACTCATTTCCTTGCTGTCATCTGTGTAGGACCCATCTTGTTTAAGTAGGGGCCCAATACTGGACGTTGTTCTCGACTTTGATTTGGTATAGGAAAAGAAATACTTTGGGTTTCTTTCGATTTCATTTATGGCTTTTAGTTCTTCCCGCGATTCCTGACTCCTATAAGATTCCTTTAGCTTAAGTTCGATGCTTGCTATTTCTCTGACCAGTGACTCCCTACGCATTTCAGATATATTGGCCTCTTTTAGCCGCTCTGTTATTCTTTTCCGTCGCCTGTAAAGGGAGCGCCTGTCTCTTTCTATTTTACATCTACTCCCCCTTTTTCTTAGACGAATAAGCCTTGTGCATACATCAAGTGCCACCGAGTATATCTTCCCAGCTTATATCGGTTAGGACTTGGTTTACTTGGTCCCACTTTGTTTTTGTTATTGAAGTTGAATTTGGTGAATGCTCCCTCGTGACTAATCTCATTATGTCGGTCTGGGGCTCCGCGCATACATGTCTGAACCTCAATTATGTTATGATCTGAGTATATTGTTTTTGATATGGTGACATTTCGTATCAGATCATCATTGTTAGTGAAGGTGAGGTCTAGTGTATTCTCCAGTCTAGTAGGCTCTATTATTTGCTGGTTTAAGTTGAATTTTGTGCAGAGAAGAGAAAATTGA
>NC_069479.1:5769663-5812322 GCF_026875155.1 Cherax quadricarinatus | reverse complement strand
TCCCGGGGCCCAAACCAGACCTCCTAAAACTCTCCCCCCCCCTCGTGGGTACGCACTCCCTTGGGTTTTTCTGCCCAACCCAAAACCTCTCCCATGGTCGTATCCACCCCGCACCTAAAATTTACCCGCTAGACCGTATTTCCCCCACTACCGGACCAAAATTAATCTCACTACCTTGGGTTTCCCCCCTTTGGGCCCCCCTATAACTACTTCTTACCCCGGGTCGTCTCTCCCCCCGAGAACCCCAACTCCTTTCCCCTACCGACTCCACTTTTGTTTGCCCCTTGTCCATATTTCTTCCTCCCGACTGCCCCATCACAATTTCCTAACTTGTCATGTTCATCTCCACACCTTCCCACGACCCTCCATACCTGGTTTTAGTCTCCCCAACATCCCACGCCCCCTACGATCCGGGGGTTTTTTCTCCCCAAACCCCTTCCACCACGCCCCTACCTACCTGGTTTTTTTCTCCCACCATACACGCGCCCCTTCATCCCGGGTTCTTTTCTCTCCATACCCCGCGCCCTAATCCTGGTCTTATTTCTCCATAAACAACCCTACCATACCGGTATTTTTCTTCCGTACATCACAAACCACTATCCCGGTTCTTATTCTCCCCATACACCACGAACCTCCTCCCTGTTTTTTATTCTCTCCCACCATCACCACGACCCTATCTACCTGGTTCTTATTCCCCCATACACCGGCCCTACCTACCGGATCTTTTTCTCCCCATAACCAGGGACCCTACCTCCCCGGACTTTTCTCCCCCGTACATCACAAACCTCTAACCTGGTTCTTTTTCTCCCCATCACCCAACCTACCAACCTGGTTCTTATTCTCTCCATACACCACAACCATATACCTGTTTTTATTCTCTCCACCCCTCCACCAGACCCTACCATGCTGGTTTTTTATTCTCTGCACACCTTCCAAAATGCCCTTCTTTTTGCCCTCTCCCACCTGCGAAATTTTTTTCCAGTTTACTTAAAAACTGAGACTTTTCAGTGTACTCACAATGAAAAATTTTCCCAGTGTGAAGTTTCCAATCTTTGGTCCCCTGTGTCCCCCTGGGGTTTTCTTTGACCTCGCCTAACTTCATGACTTTGCCTTGGTGGGGTTAAATTCAGGAGCCAGTCGTTAGACAGGGTGACAAAAACTTTGTATTTATCTGAAACCTCATCCACTTTTCTCCCATGAGATTTTACACGTTTTCAAAACGGGACCTCTTAAATTTAAACCCCATATGCTTACTACACCAGAAACAGACGACTCTGAACTGCCCTTGGAACCCCGCTCGTCAAAAAGCGCCCAGTATAACACGTCACGTACTTCGTGTGTTTCCTTCCTTCGTATTTCTTTGACCCCCATTGCGCTTTTTTTCCTGTTACTCATGCCCCCCCTAGCTTTTGCACTATCTGTTGTGTACAACTGTGTCGTAGCCTTATATTTTTCGAAAAAATGCGTCTACCCACCTCTTCCTCCCCTTGCGAAAAAATTACACAAGTTTGGGACCATTTTTTCCCCCCCCCCGAAACCGTGGGTTATTGTGGGGTGACACAGTCTTCTCCGAGAAGCTTCTAAATGACTTTCATATTTAAGTCAGTGACACTGGTTGTTGTTCAATACTACCTGCCCTCTCCTTTTTTAAGATTGAGATTACTTTTGCTTTTTTCCACACCTCAGGTATCACCCTGTTTGGTTGTTTATTGTGAGTACCACAGGGACCTCTGCTCCCTTTCTGAGGCCCCCGGGAAGGAGTCCAGCCCACTCTGAGATATTTAGTTCATTAGCGGGCCTTTTAATTTTCCCTCGCTTGTGTGTAGTGTCCACCCAATGTTTGGTGAACCCTACCTTCCCGTTTGCTGGGTCCAGTTTTTCCCATGAACAAAAACTTTTTTTTAAAATCTCGTGTTTGCTCTTTAAAAACTTCTTTTTATTTTTTTTTGATCTCCACCCTTTCCTCGCGTGATTATCTGGTCCCTTTACTGTCGCTTTCCCCCTTTGTGGTTGTACAACAGTTTTGGGGGTTTGTCATTCTTTTAAAACCCTGGGCTTTCCCTCATTAGCCATGCTATTAATTTTTTGGGGTTTTGGGTAATTCCTTTTTTCCTGGGCCCCCTATTTTAACTTTTTTATTCTCTAGCGAAATTTGTTTTGGCCTTGTACAGGAACCCAAAGGGGTCGTTCTGGTTTTTTCCTTGATTTTGTTGCCCCTTTTAATCACCCCGGTTTTTTTTGGTGAGGTTCGCAATCTTGGAACCCCAGCCTGACCTTCTGTTGTATTTTTTGCCGCTCCCCGATCTTTATGCTTTTCACTTGGTAAGTTAACACTTCGGAGCCACTTGCTGGACCAGGGGTTTCGGCCTGTCCTGATCCCTTTGTAGTCCTGGCTGATCCTCGCCCCATTTTTTTTCCTCTTTTGTTTACATCGTCTGCAAACGGGACACTTCTAAGTCCCTCCCTTCCAATTCATTACATATACAAGAAAAAGCTCCGGGCCTAGGATGCCCCCGTGGAACCCCCCCTCGTCAAAGGGGGCCCCCCTCTGACACCTCGTTATACCATGATCGTTGTCACCTTCCCGTCAAGTTTCTCTGTATCACCACTGTAGTGTGTGTCTGATTACTACCCATTTTGTGGCTGAAAGGGTCGGTTTCAACTCCTGGGGCCCCGCCTGTTTTGGTCGCTACTAGGTCTTCTGGCTTCAAGAGCATTATTATCGTACCTTTTCCCCTGCTCACCACTTTACTCTCTAGATTGTCTCATTTTTTGGCCACCTAAGGCTGAAGACCAAACTCTTAATATATTGTTATGTGTTAATAATTTTTACTTCTAAAATAAAAATGCCCTTGAAAAAACCACCCGGTTGCGGTTGGGGCGGGTGTCGATATGACCTGAGAATCGGTAGTTTATAGCAGGATTTTTTAGGCAGCCTTGGCTAAGCAGATTTTTTTCTTCCTGGGATTACCATACCCGAGCATGTCAGTATTTTTCCCCAAACCTCAATCATTCCAGTCAACCTACAACAAATAATATTCTTTAAAACCCTATGATCGTCTGAGTTTCATCAAATTTGATCATTGTTTTTTATCAAGATTTTTAAAACCATTTTTAATTTCACGAAATCGTAAAAATTTTCCGAATCGTACTGACACGATTGCAAACAAATAAAAATCAAAGGGGGGGGTTAAAACCCCCGGGGGATCAGTTATAAAACCCAGACCGATGCTTTTAGCCACAGGGTCAGCGGGGACAATACACGACGCTAGGCGTCGGTCTAGAGTTTTATGACCTCTATCGCTTTTTTTCTAACCCACCCGTGGTAGGGTTTGTTAAAACTTAGTTAAATCGAATTTTTCGTTTTTCCCCTTCACTGAAACCACATAAATTTTCCTTTCAAAAAGTGTGAAATTCAAAAAGGGTTTCTGGCCCAACATTTTGCCCCTCCGGGTTTTAAAAAAGAGCAAAATTTAAACATTTTTGTAAATGAAAAAACAATTACAAAATTGGTTTAAAGCCCCCAATTATTATTATTATTTCAAAAGGGAAAGAAAGCACAAAAAACCGAAAAGGGGTATACAGCCTGTAAAGCCACTAAAAGCAATTTTTCCCCTTTATTAAAAATCTTTTTGGAGTCATTTGGGACCAGGGGTTTGGGGGTGTTCTTAGAATTTTTCACTGACGTCATGGAAGGTGTAAAGGGCTTGCTGAAAATTTTTTAAAGCCTACTTTCCCTCGCTGCTACCCACTCCGAATATATAAATTTTTTTATATATATATATATAATATAATATATATATATATATTATATATATATATATAATATATAATATATTATATTATATATATTCAATAAAACAAAAAAACCCCCTACTGAAAGGCAAAGATAAAATTAACAAACTTTTTAAAACTTCCACAAATCCATTTTTCCCTTTAAAATGTATGGACTAATAAAAACACACAAACCGGGAACCCAGTCAAAAACCAATTTTTAAGCCCCATAGGGTCAGTTTCATATAAATTACCAAATGGCTTGTTGATTTTTGACCCTTTTTGGGGGGAAAAAATTTCCTAATTTTAAAATTTTTAAAAACAACATACATTTGGGTTTTGAAAAATTAAGCTCCTTGACAAATTTAAATAAATTTTAACTTTGGTTATTTTTTTGTGTTACTTCCTTTTTTTACGAAATTTCCTGTTGAGATTTATTAAGTTTCTTACTGAAAACTCGTTAACAGTTTTAAACCAAAGGGCCAGTTCCCTACAAACCCAAAAAAACTTTTTAAACTTTGCTTTGGGTTGATGAAAAATTTTTTGTTTTTTAATGTAATTTTTTAACACTCAAAGTTTGGAAATAGCAATGGGAAATCCTCTTTCACCTGTTCTTAGTAAACCCTTTCATGGAATTTTTTGAAACAAGGTTGCTTAACCCCAATCCTCCCTAATAACAAAAAGGGACAGATAATTTTGAAAGAAAATTTTTTTGTCTTAAGCCCAAAAATGTAGATAACACCATTTCCTCGGGAAAAATTTAAAAAGCTTTGCCCATTCTATAAACTTTTCTGTTGAGTTTTAAGAAAATAACTCATTCCTTTTCTAGATATTTTAATTATTAAGGGTAAAAATGAATTCAAATTTAAAATTTACAGAAAACCTACAAATAACTGTTCATATGTCCACTATTATTCCTCGCATCAAGATAGAGTCAAACTGTCTGTTTTCTCATCAATGTTTTTGAGAGCTTTACGAATTTGTAGTCCTGAGTTCATAGATGAGGAAATATCCAAAATTTATGAAATAGGTAATGATTTAAAATACCCAAGAAATGTAATTGATAATCTTTAAAAGTTGCTAGAAACACTTTTTATAATCCAAAAAGGGACAACCAGCCTTATTCAACTAAAAATATGTTGGTTCTCCCTTACCATGAAAACTTGGTTGATATGCCTTCTCTTCTTAAGACTTTTAATATTAAAGTTGTATTTAAAGATCTTGATACAGTGAAGAAACTTTTGATAAAGAATTCCCCCCAAAATGCTGATGGATGTGTCTATAAGATTCCTGGTAAAATTTGCGATAAAGTTTATTACGGTCAAACTGGTAAAAATCTCGAACTAAGATTAAAACAACATAAATATAGCATTAGAACTGGACAAGATTCCAATGCTCTATTTATTCATGTAAGAGATTTTAACCATCCAATTGATTTTCAAAAAGTTGAGAAAGTAGTATCAATCAAGTCCATGGTCGACAGGAATATAATTGAATTTTGTTTCATAAAAAGCAGTTTTTACAATAATATGAATATTTCTTTTGAACCATACCCCCGGCCGGGATTGAACCCGCGGTCATAGAGTCTCAAAACTCCAGCCCGTCGCGCTAGCCACTAGACCAGCTAGCCACAATAAGATTCATCCAACTAGGTATATTTCTACACCATAGGAAAGTTAGCACAGGCACCTCTGTGACCACAAATGCAAGTTTTTACAGACGAATCTCCAGCTAGCGTGGCCGTGACGAACTCTAGCTCAAGTCCCTTCACTGCCGTCAACATGACTTAAGAAAACGTAATGACACGATTGCAAATAAACCATACCCCCGGCCGGGATTGAACCCGCGGTCATGGTTTATTTGCAATCGTGTCATTACGATTTCTTAAGTCATGTTGACGGCAGTGAAGGGACTTGAGCTAGAGTTCGTCACGGCCACGCTAGCTGGAGATTCGTCTGTAAAAACTTGCATTTGTGGTCACAGAGGTGCCTGTGCTAACTTTCCTATGGTGTAGAAATATACCTAGTTGGATGAATCTTATTGTGGCTAGCTGGTCTAGTGGCTAGCGCGACGGGCTGGAGTTTTGAGACTCTATGACCGCGGGTTCAATCCCGGCCGGGTATGGTTTATTTGCAATCGTGTCATTACGATTTCTTAAGTCATGTTGACGGCAGTGAAGGGACTTGAGCTAGAGTTCGTCACGGCCACGCTAGCTGGAGATTCGTCTGTAAAAACTTGCATTTGTGGTCACAGAGGTGCCTGTGCTAACTTTCCTATGGTGTAGAAATATACCTAGTTGGATGAATTTTATTGTGGCTAGCTGGTCTAGTGGCTAGCGCGACGGGCTGGAGTTTTGAGACTCTATGACCGCGGGTTCAATCCCGGCCGGGGGTATGGTTTAATTTGCAATCGTGTCATTACGATTTCTTAAGTCATGTTGACGGCAGTGAAGGACTTGAGCTAGAGTTCGTCACGGCCACGCTAGCTGGAGATTCGTCTGTAAAAACTTGCATTTGTGGTCACAGAGGTGCCTGTGCTAACTTTCCTATGGTGTAGAAATATACCTAGTTGGATGAATCTTATTGTGGCTAGCTGGTCTAGTGGCTAGCGCGACGGGCTGGAGTTTTGAGACTCTATGACCGCGGGTTCAATCCCGGCCGGGGGTATGGTTTATTTGCAATCGTGTCATTACGATTTCTTAAGTAATATTTCTTTTGGTTTATATAAATTAGATCCATTTATAATTAATAGAATTTGGGAAGAGTTTAATAATACACTGGACAAATAATAATTTTTAAATTTTCTTGGGTAGAATAGCTTGGGGGTGAGTTGTGCAAGGGACCTATCCAAGTTGGGTCGCCGCGCGTCACGTGTTTAACCGTTGTGGGATCTGATAGTGAGGTGCTGGCCGGACCCCTTATATAGCTTCCTTGGATGCTTTACTTTCATAGTTCCTTGATAATGTGAGTAGTCACGAAAGCGCTTGGAATTTCTCTATTCTTTCAGAGTGGTTGTTTTGTATATATATATATATATATATATATAATATATATATATATATATATAAATATATATATATATATATATATATATAATATATATTAAATCATAGAAGGCAATTTTCTGTGAGTAATAAACAAAAAAGCGCCAGTACTTATGGAGATATAAATCAGTGAAGTTGGCACTGGATGCTCTCCTGACGGCAACATAGAGTCCTGCCGCTTCTAGAAATGCTGCCCATGTACCCTTTTTCTAGATTTTTAATTTACATAATTTTTATGTTCTGAAAATTACAATTTATAGTAGTTCTTGTGATTTTATAGCCAATCTATATTCTGACACTAATACTAGGTACTGAAATAGTCACATTCACACTGACAGATGAACATGTGCACCTGTCTTGGTCACATACTGTTGTCTGGAAATTTAGACATATTATTGATCACAGAAATATCTTCAGAAGTGGTGGAGTGTGAAACTCCTAAGCAGAGTGTCAGACAAGACTGTCATTCTTCACTGCTGACGGTGCTGTCACTCAATATTGCTGATCGTTCATTGCTACCACTAAACCATGGCATATGTTTCTTATATTTTTTCTCACTCTTATACATAAACATGTTAATCTAGCTCTGTGCCTGTTTATCTAGCTCTGTGCCTGTTTATCTAGCTCTGTGTCTGTTTATCTAGCTCTGTGTCTGTTTATCTAGCTCTGTGTCTGTTTATCTAGCTCTGTGTCTGTTTATCTAGCTCTGTGTCTGTTTATCTAGCTCTGTGTCTGTTTATCTAGCTCTGTGTCTGTTTATCTAGCTCTGTGTCTGTATCTAGCTCTGTGTCTGTATCTAGCTCTGTGTCTGTTTATCTAGCTCTGTGTCTGTTTATCTAGCTCTGTGTCTGTTTATCTAGCTCTGTGTCTGTTTATCTAGCTCTGTGTCTGTTTATCTAGTCTGTGTCTGTTTATCTAGCTCTGTGTCTGTTTATCTAGCTCTGTGTCTGTTTCTCTAGCTCTGTGTCTGTTTCTCTAGCTCTGTGTCTGTTTCTCTAGCTCTGTGTCTGTTTCTCTAGCTCTGTGTCTGTTTCTCTAGCTCTGTGTCTGTTTCTCTAGCTCTGTTGGATGTTGGACAAGTGTTTGCGAGGGACAGGAATGTGCAAAGTGTTGTCACCTTTGACTGAGTTGTCACCTCAGTGTTGTCACCTTTGACTGAGTTGTCACCTCAGTGTTGTCACCTTTGACTGAGTTGTCACCTCAGTGTTCAACATTTACAAATGTGCTTATCTTGCCTCTTCTTCCTATTCTTCTGAATATATGTGTAAGCAAATGAAAGTACTCAGCTTATTTCCTTTTTTCACTATACTATGCTGCCAAAGCAGCATGGGTTCGAGTCCTTGGCTACTGCAGTGTTGCTATTGATCAATACCACTCGCTCGTGATCACAATAACACACACACATATATATATATATATATATATATATATATATATATATATATATATATAATATATATATATATATATATATATAATATATATATATATATATATATATATATATATATATATATATGTCGTGCCGAAGAGGTAAAACTGGTCAATTCGCAAGAGCTCATTTAAAATTAAGTCTTTTCTAAAATTTTCTCTTATTATTAAAGATATATTTTTTTAATTTATGTTAATAAAAATTAATAATTTTGTACCAAAAGAACCTTAGAAAACTTACCTAACCTTATTATAAGAACACCAGTTTAATTTAGCCTAATCCAGCTAAACATATTTTAGATACTTTACAATAATTTAATTATAAACAAACTGCAATATATTTTTTTTATATTCAGAATAATTTTTGCAGAATTATTGCATACAAATTTTTGATTACCTTATTCAGCAAGAACTGCATTGCTATTTAAGTTAATATATATATATATATATATATATATATATATATATATATATATATATATATATATATATATATATATATATAATATATATATTATATATATGCAAACAATTGCAGACGGGCGATCTTAACTATGCAGGAGAAGCCACGGGGGGGGAGGGGAGTGGAAATCTTTAGCTCAAGTACTTTCACACTTCTCAGTGTATCATCAGGAGCTGTGCAATGTTGCAAGGGAACAACGAAAGCTGGGAGAGAGGTCTCAGAGTAGCGTAGGTGTCACCGGCCTCGGTTACCGTGGCCGGTGACACCTACGCTACTCTCAGAATGATAGCTCTAGGCCTTTCGTGTTGCAGTCAACATATCAGGAGCTTCCATTAGAAAGAGCCCACAAGCACTGTTATTTTAATGGTAGCTTAAACAAACGTAACGTGGCAATTATCAAAAACTGAGGACGAGAAATCGGGACCATTTAAAGGGTAAACATTTAAAACTTATACAAAGAAACATGGCTCATTAAAAGGGATAGCATCTGTAATTTACAAAGAAGACAGCTGCACTCATCCCACAAGTTTCAGAGGTAAACTTAGTTCAGCCTTCAGTAAAAGCAGCAAAAATATGCCCTAATTCCTCGATGTGGCACTACATTTAAAACAGTCTAATGCATTCGTTTAAGAGCCCAATTTTTGACAGTTTACTAATGCCTCAACTAAAAACTTATCTAATTTGAGCAACCCATCACTGATAATGTTTTTGTACTGTCGATGGGCCTCTCTCCATATCTGTGCACACTCGCTTCTGGCTCTTTGACTAATCTCTATGTTCATGGTCCTTCGTCTTCTGTGCTTTTTCCATTCTCTAGCACATTTAGCTTTTGTCTCCTTACACCTTTAAGTGAACCAAGGGCTCCTTCTGGCCTTCCCATTAATTCTGTTGCCTTTAGTGACAAAACACCTCAGCCTCCTTGGATTTTGTTGTCACATAGTCCATTATTTCGTTTACTGATTTTCCTGCCAATTCTCTTTCCCACTGAACCTCTTGCAGGAAGTTCCTCATGCCTGTGTAGGCCCACCTTTTGTAGTTTGGCTTTTCCCATCCTGCTCATGTTACCCTCTCCACTTTTAACTATGTATTCAAAACTTAGAACCACATGCTCACTACCTATGAGGGGACCTTCCTATGTGATGTCCTCGATGTCCGAGCTTCTCAAGGTGAATACGAGTCCAGTCTTGCTGGTTCATCCTCGCCTCTCTCTCTGGTAGTGTCCCTAACATGTTGATACAAGAGGTTTTCCAGTACCACATCCATTATCTTGACTCTCCATGTTTCGAGTGCAATGGACAAGTGTACTAGTAGCAGCAGCAACAGACACATCAACAGGCATTCTTGAGCTTCCCCAGCACTTGGGCTTAATACCCAAAGCTGGGGAGTGACTCCAAAAGGATCCTGTAGTGACTTTGCACCTCCTGATATCGACTGCTGCTATGCAGCTGCCACGCCCTTCGAGCCCAGTGTGAGCGGGGTTTGTGGCAGCCCAAGGTGCCTAGCTTCTCCCTCCGAGCCCCGTGGGGACGGGGAATGGGGCTAGGCCTGGAAGCAGCTGGTCCCAGATGAGGAGGTACATGCGTCTCCTTCCATAGCAGCTATTGGTCTGAGACACTCCCTCGACAGGGAGCTAAGGCCGGGCCACCTCTTGGAAAAGACCCGGGCCAGGCAATTATACCGGCAAATCTACAACGGAATATCTCCATGTTTCGGAACCTCCATGTGGCTCTAGGTTTTCCCAGTCAGTCTTCTTGTGGTTGAAATCACCCATAAATCAGTTTGCTCTACCTATGTGAGCTTTTCTGGCCACCTCAGCTAGCTCTCTTCATATTCTTCTCTTGGTCTCCTGCAGTTCTGTGGCGGGTTGTACAATTACCACCTTAGGTCTTCCAGACTGAGTTGTTCCTATATAACCCCTTTCGCCTATTCCGACCCTTCCTTCCATTTCCTCAAACCACCATCGGTTGTTAATGAGCGGTGCAACTCACCTATTTGTGATTGCAGGGTTGGAGTCACAGCTCCTGGCCCCGCCTCTTCACTGATCGCTACTAGGTCCTCTCTCTCCCTGCTCCATGAGCTTTATCATTTACCTCTTCTTAAAGCTATGTATGTATGTATGTATATATGTATGTATGTGTATATGTGTGTGTGTGTGTGTGTGTACGTGTGCTTAGATATATATCGAAAAAAACATATACACAAAAAAATACATTATATATGAAGGAGGGGTGTTGATGTTACAGTTTTATAACGGTAGTGCAAGCGCGCCTCTGGCAAGACAGTGATGGAGTGAATGATGATGAAAGTTTTTCTTTTTCGGGTCACCCTGCCTTGGTGGGAGACGGCCGATGTGTTATTAATATTAATAGTAATATATATATATATATATATAATATATATTTATATATATATATTTATATATATATCTATAATATATATATATATATATAATATATATATAATATAATATTATATTCGGCACGACGGCGTGGAGGGAGGGAGCCAGTTTGTGGTACTCCATACATTTTATGTGTAAACCAAGAACCAACATGGTTTACATAGGCCAGTTTCGGCAGACGTCATCGTGAGCATCCACCGGAGATTTCAGAGTTGTGACAATCCTCTGAATCAGACCGTTGCTTCTGTATCAGTGAAAGTGCAGTGTGCATGTTGGGATTTGGGGAGTAGCGGTGGTGAGGGGATCCTGCCAGCGGTGGTGTGGAGGATCCTGCCAGCGGTGGTGTGGAGGATCCTGCCAGCGGTGGTGTGGAGGATCCTGCCAGCGGTGGTGTGGAGGATCCTGCCAGCGGTGGTGTGGAGGATCCTGCCAGCTGGGGTGTGGAGGATCCTGCCAGGGGTTTGGTGTGGAGGATCCTGCCAGCGGTGGTGTGGAGGATCCTGCCAGCGGTGGTGTGGAGGATCCTGCCAGCGGTGGTGTGGAGGATCCTGCCAGCGGTGGTGTGGAGGATCCTGCCAGCGGTGGTGTGGAGGATCCTGCCAGCGGTGGTGTGGAGGATCCTGCCAGCGGTGGTGTGGAGGATCCTGCCAGCGGTGGTGTGGAGGATCCTGCCAGCGGTGGTGTGGAGGATCCTGCCAGCGGTGGTGTGGAGGATCCTGCCAGCTGTGGTGTGGAGGATCCTGCCAGCGGTGGTGTGGAGGATCCTGCCAGCGGTGGTGTGGAGGATCCTGCCAGCGGTGGTGTGGAGGATCCTGCCAGCGGTGGTGTGGAGGATCCTGCCAGCGGTGGTGTGGAGGATTTGCTTATCTCTGTGTTCGGCCGGGGGGTCGGGGGCTGGGGGAGGAAGTGGCCGCTCACGACACCGCCAACGGATGCTGAACATAAGAACATAAGAAAGAAGGAACACTGCAACAGGCCTACTGACCCATGCGGAGCAGGCCCATGCCCCCCCCCTCCGGATTAGACCAATGACCCACCCCCCGGATTATCCCAATGACCCACTCAGTCAGGTCATCCCCACTCAAGGATGGAGCACTGTACCAGACCCAGCAGCCCAAGCTAGTCAGGTCCAACTCACACCCACCCACACCCACTCATGTATTTATCTAACCTAATTTTAAAACTACACAACGTTTTAGCCTGAATAACTGTACTCGGGAGTTCGTTCCACTCATCCACAACTCTATTACCAAACCAGTGCTTTCCTATATCCTTCCTGAATCTGAATTTTTCCAACTTGAAACCATTGCTGCGAGTCCTGTATTGGCTGGAAATTTTCAGCACGCTATTTACATCTCCTTTATTTATTCCTGTTTTCCATTTATACACCTGTATCATATTCCCCCTAATTCTACGCCTTTCTAGAGAGTGCAGATTCAGGGCCCTCAGTCTATCCTCATAGGGAAGATTTCTGATACATGGGATCATCTTTGTCATCCTCCTCTGTACGTTTTCCAGAGTATTTATATCCATTCTGTAATATGGTGACCAGAACTGAGCAGCATAGTCTAAATGAGGCCTAACCAAGGATATATAGAGTTGAAGAACAACCTGAGGACTTCTATTATTTATACTTCTAGATATGAAGCCAAGAATTCTGTTAGCTTTATTGCGAACACTAATGCACTGTTGTCTTGGTTTTAAATTACTGCTAACCAAAACTCCTAAATCCTTTTCGCAAACAGTAGTATTAAGATCTACATCATTTAGTTTATATGTGGCATGGTTATTTACCTGTCCAACATTTAGAACTTTGCATTTGTCAATATTAAACTGCATCTGCCACTTATCCGGCCATTGCGGCAGTCTATTCAAATCATCCTGGAGTGCTCTAATGTCCTCATTAGAATGAATTGGACGGCCTATTTTGGTGTCATCAGCAAATTTGCTTATGTCGCTATTTATTCCCTCATCTATGTCGTTTATGCAAATTGTGAACAACAACGGGCCTAACACTGGCCCCTGAGGAACACCGCTTGTGACGTGCCCCAATTCTGATTTCTCCCCATTTATGCAAACTCTCTGCTGTCTATTTGTCAGAAATGCCTCTACCCAGGAAAAAATTTCTCCTCCTATTCCGTGTGCCCTTAAGTTTCCT
Source organism: Cherax quadricarinatus (assembly GCF_026875155.1). Taxonomy (NCBI): domain Eukaryota; kingdom Metazoa; phylum Arthropoda; class Malacostraca; order Decapoda; family Parastacidae; genus Cherax; species Cherax quadricarinatus. The sequence continues at coordinate 5,799,055 of NC_069479.1, read as the reverse complement.
CAATAGCCTCTGATGTGGAACTCTATCGAAAGCCTTAATGAAGTCCATGTACACAATATCATATTCATTACCATGATCTACCTCCTCAAACACCTTAGTGAAAAAAATTAGTAAATTCGTAAGACAGGAACGCCCCTTTGTAAAACCGTGTTGAGAATCATTAATCAATCTGTGCCTGTCAAGGTGGCTACGAATTGCTTCGGCAATTATTGATTCCATAAATTTTCCCACTATGGAGGTAAGGCTTATTGGTCTATAGTTGGGAGCCAAGGACCTGTCACCTGCCTTGTAAATAGGTATTACATTTGCCATTTTCCACTTATCAGACACTATGCCAGTTTGTAGTGATATGTTAAAAAGATTAGCCAAAGGTATGCTAAGTTCCTCTTTACATTCCTTTAAACAACCCTTGCAAACAGTTCATCAGGACCTGGGGATTTGTTAGGTTTTACTTTCTCTATTTGTCTGAGGACCATGTCACTAGTTACTAGTTATCATTCTGTTCTACGTAATCTATTATTTCAGGAATATCGCTAGTATTTTCCTGAGTGAAAACTGAGAGGAAGTAGGTATTTAGAATTTAACACATATCCTTATCACTGTCAGTGATCTGACCAGAGTTACTCTTAAGTGGGCCAATCTTGTCCCTAATCTTACTTCTGTATACCTGAAAGAACCCTTTTGGGTTAGTCTTTGAATCCCTTGCGACCTTAGCCTCATAATCTCTTTTTGCATTTCTTATTCCTTTCTTTATATCTCTCTTTAATTGAATATATTGATTTCTTAACTGCCCATCCCTCTTTTGCTACGCCTATACATGCTCTCTTTTGACCAAGAGATGTTCTAATCTATTTTTCATTTCCCTTTGGGATCATTTTTTTTGAGATTTATTTCCCTACTCGGAATAAAAGTTGTCTGGGGAGCTAGAACTATGCTCTGAAAAAACGTCATATTGGCAACCAAGATCACCTACCTGACCCCAATAGTTACGCATCCCAATTTAGCCCACCCAAGTAATTTTTCAGTCCCATGAAGTCGGCCAAAACGAAAATCTAGGACAGAGATTTGATTGCAGTTATTGGGTAATTCCCTGATATATTGAAACTAAGTGATTTGTGATCACTTTCCCAAGCTCATCATTAACCTCAAGATTATTAATTAAATGAATCTTTGTTGGCAAGAACCAAGTCAAGCAGATTGTTTCCCCTAGTTTGGTTCTGTCACAACCTGTTCTATAAAGCAATCCTGAACCGTATCAAGAAAGTCACTAGACTCAAGATTTCCTGTCCCTATTGTTCCAATCAATTTGTCTAAAGTTAAAATCTCCCATTATAAAAATTTTCATATCTAGATGCCTCATGAATTTCGTCCCATAACAGCTTACTGCACTCCCTATCAAGGTTTGGGGCCTATAAATCACACCCAAAATTAATTTGTCACGACCCTCGAGAAACTGAAGCCAAACCGATTCTGTGTTCGATGTTTCTAATCCTATATCATGTCTAAGACAACAATTTAAATTTTCTCTGACATACATCGCCACACCACCACCCTTCCTGTTGACCCTATCAGTGTGGAATAGTTTATAACCCTGTATGTTGCATTCAGAAGGCATTTCTCTATCTTTCAGGTTGAACCAGGTCTCTGTTATACCAATAATATCTATATTACCTACACTTGCAAGTAATTTTAGCTCATCTATCTTATTTCTTAGACTCCTACTATTTGTATAGTAGTCACTCATTGCCCGCTACTATCTCTCTTTGTTTGTTGATCATTTGATTTGCCATTACTAGCAACTTTATTTTGAATATTGTCTTTTAAACATATCCCTGAGGTATCCCGGTAATTGCTGTTTTTAACCCTAATGCTTCAGCCTGATTGTTTCCCACAAACACCCATACCTCTATAATCTATGAGTTTAAATTCCTAGACAAGTCAACAATTACCCTCTCAATTCAACTGGCTAATGCAACCACTCCATCCCCAGAGAGATGAATCCCATTCCTTGCATACATATCACGTTTGCCAAAGAATAGGTCCCAGTTATCAATGAATGGGATTGCAAGTTCCTTGCAATACCTGTCTAGCCAGCAATTTATACCAGTTGCCCTAGACATCCATTCATTGCCCACTCCCTTTCTAGGCAAGATGCTACATATGACTGGGATCCCTCCCTAAGACCTAACTACTTCTATGGCTGACCTGTACTTATCCAGCAGCTTCTCTCTCCTGCCCTTCCCAATGTCATTACCCACAGCACTAAGACAGATAGTGGGCTTGTTCCCATTACCTGCCATAATATTATCCAGCCTGCTGACTATGTCGCCAACACCAGCTCCAGGAAGACACCCTCTGAACAGATCACCTCGGTTAACAGTGAGAGCATGGTGATTAGCGTGCCAAATCGCGAGGGTTTTTCCTAAATAGAATAATAAGTGAATAACAATTAGCAAAAGTTAGTCAGTGATGTGCATCTTTAGCGAACACACAGGGCCACTCCCTCCGCCCCCCCATCTCAGATCCCCTCCCCTCATCCCAGCCTAGGCCTACTGACTTCCTGACCACGTGTGTTGCCGTTTAGTGTCCCACCTATTACAAGTTCTGCCGCTCGCTAATCCCCCACCTTCATCCCACATACATCCATGCTGTCCTTCACCCGTCACCCCACAGCTGGCGCCCTCCCACCGCCACGATATCAACAAAGTCACAAGAAGTCCCGGGTTCCCAGGAATCTTTACGACAGAGCCAAAGCCGTCGTTCACGAGGCATCTGCCAGGTGTGCTACAGGGAATGTGCACTCAATCCCTCAACTGGCAACATCAGTGCACACAATGGATGTCTAGGCTCCAGGAGAGCTCCAAATGAGAACAACCAACAGCCCCTCCCAGCAGACAGTGCTGACAGCTACCGTGACTTCACCTCTACAGAGGACCTCAAATCTGCAATCAAATTAACATCCACCAGGACTCTGACACACATCCCCAAAGCAGCTCGCCCTCAAGCTGCTAGCAGATTCACTGACCTTCTGAAGAAAGTCAGTGATGCTCCTTCAAGCAACAGATCATGGCACAACCTGCTGTTTTTTGGCAATGCCTGTTTGGCTCTCCCACCAAGGAGGGACAAGTCACTAGAAACACATGTTATTAGGGCAATAAATGCATTCCCAAGGGATGACAACCTCGTCCGTCTCCCCCCTACGGCGACAAACACCCGCTGGGCAAATGCCAACAACAGGACACCCGACGCCTCAAAAATCAGAGTCCAAATTAGCAAAAAAATAGAAGAGGGTAATACTATTGGAGCTCTGAGGCTCATAACCAGTGTGGATACCATCGCCTCCAAGGACGTCAGCACGTCGCAAGCTCTGAAGGACAAACATCCACCCAGGGCTCCCAGTGCCAACATCTAACCTTACAGGGTGCTGATGTGTATAAAGCTATGTCCTTTCCACAGGGCTCAGCAGGAGGTTTCACCGGTTTAAGGCCTCAACACTTAAAACAAATACTCAGTCCAGCACTTGGTGAGGTTTCAGAGAGGCTGCTGTCTGAACTCACCAAATTTTCCAACCTGTGCCTGGCTGGCAGTGTCCCAGAGGTCATTAGACCCCTTTTCTTTGGTGCCTCATTGTGTGCCCTACGGAAAAAGGATAGCAGAATCAGGCCCATTGCAGTGGGTAACACCCTTCGGCGCCTAGTCGCCAAGGCTGAAGTAAGAAGGGTGAGTCAAGAGGCTGCTGAAATGCTGAAACCAACTCAGCTCGGTTTTGGCGTTCAACAGGGCTGTGAAGCAGCTGCCCACACAGCACAAGTGTATGTCAACATGTCCGATGAAAAAGCCTTGGTCAAACTGGACTTTGCCAACGCTTTCAACTCAGTCAGAAGGGATGCTGCTCTCCAAGCAGTTTATAGAAACTTCCCTTCCCTTTATCCCTTCATATAATCGTGTTATAATGTGACTTCCAAACTATTGTTTGGGGACCATGAAATTGACTCGTGTGAGGGCGTGCAACAGGGGACCCTCTCGCCCCCTTTCTATTCTGTTTGGTCATCAAGGAAGTCACAGAAGCACTCTCCAGTGAGCTCAATATCTGGCTCCTGGATGATGGTACCCTAGCTGGCACAACAGAATCTCTCCTAGAGGGCATCAGTAAAATTAAAGACATGGGAGAAAGCCTGGACCTTTCTTTAAACCCCGCCAAATATGAAATAGTTTCTACTAATCTACAGATGATCCAGATATTAGCACTGTTTTACCAGGAGCACGAGCCATTGATCCAGCCAACAGCACTCTCCTTGGCGCTCCTCTTGGGTCCAATGCCATCGATCTGATCCTAGAAAAAAAGTCTCAGACCTCCAGACGACGGAAAGCAGGATGAAAGACATTGACACACATGATGCCTTCTACCGACTCACAAGGTGCCTGTCAATCCTAAAACTTACCTACTTTCTGAGATGCTCTCCAGCCTTCAGCAGTCCAAAACTCAAGGAATATGACTCTCTCCTTAGGACCATGCTAGAGAGTGTATTGAATCTTTCCCTTGAAGATGGACAGTGGTTGCAAGCCTCACTCCCGGTCAGGCTTGGGGGGCTGGGAGTACACAGATCCTTCCAAACTGCTCTACCAGCTTTCCTATCCTCTTCCATAGCATCAAACGAGTTGATAAGACAAATTCTTCGTGATAACCTCAGTGATTCAGCAGGAATACAGGACCCTAGCTATGCCAGTGCCATCACTGAATGGGAGACCCTTGCTGCTCCAGCACCAAACCCTAGTGCAGCACTGGCTCACAGTCAAGCTGGGATGTCCCAATCACTTAAAAGGTGCTTGCCAGCATGCTCAGGGCTGCAGCATCAGATAGGGAGACTGCCCATATGCAGGCTGTGAGCGCACATCACTCCGGGGACTTCCTCCAAACAGTTCCCATATCGGCAATGGGAACACGCCTCGACCCTAAGACCCTCTGTATTGCAGTGGCTCTGCACCTTGCTGCCCAATTCACACGGAATATACGTGTATTTGCGGCGAAGGGCAAGCAGACCAATATGTTCTACATGGTCTTAACTGTTCCAAAACCATCAATACCCACAACCCAGCAAACCAACCCAACAGGATCACCATCTATCCTTGGAAGAATGGCAAGCTCTTAGCATGGGACTATACCTGTGTGTCCACACTGGCTGACACCTATATCCATCACAGTGTTACGCGACAGGGAGGAGCTGCTGACCACAGGGAGGAGTACAGGGAAATAAGCCAACAGTATCAATTTGTCCCAGTGGGATCAGAGACCTTGGGATCATGGGGAAAAAGTGCCACACGTTTCCTCAAAGAATTGGGTTCCAAACTCATCGACACCACCAGGGACCTAAGGGCAGCCACTTTCATGTTCCAGCGCCTCAGCGTGGCCATCCAAAGAGAAAATGCTTGCTGCATACTTGGCTTGTGTCCGGCTTTGGAGGAGCTGGAGGAAATTCATGATCTTTAATACATTGTACCATGTGAGGGAAAAGTTCAATAGATAGGAGTAGCGAGGGAATATATAGTAACAATAGTTTCATTGCTGGCTACTTGTTAAGGTAGGGTCAGTCTAGCTCCCACTATCCCTTCCCCTCCCTATTCCCCCCCCACCCCCGAAAGGTGACGTGTGGGGCTCTGGTCAAACAGTAAATCACTCGACTCACAGCTCCCAACACTACTGTAAGTACATGCCTGCCTTGTATTCTAGTGGATTTATTGGTTGAAAGCTTCACTTTGGACCAATAATAAACTTAGTCTTTTCAGCCTTGCTCTAAGTTGACTGTTGTAATAATCACCACGTCTTTTAGGTATTGTACTTATCATGGAGAGTGATTATTTAAGCAGTGGGTAGCCTGTCTATCTTTTCAGCTTGGATGACAGAGTGGGTCACCTGTCAATCAACGAGAAAAACTGAAGGAGACGGACTAATGTCCTGGAGACGTCCCATATTGGATTTACTTGCCTGTGCACTTGTATGAAGAATCAGGACATAACCCCTCATCATTACAGCGGTCAAAAACCTGATCTCCTGTCATCGGGAAAGATTACTTACGGCCACTAGAACGAGCCAGTGGGTTGTCATCAACAACTGCGACCCCCCCCCACATCATCAGCAACGGCTTCTATTGCAACAATACGCAGTGTCACCAACACCAGACACCCAAGTTTTTAGCGTTGAATTCAGATATCATTTATATTTTTAATTTTTCATTTTCTTTCATGTAGGATCAGTATTTCATATTTAAGTATTTTGTATTTCATATTTCCTAAATAATAAAGTGTTTATTTTTGTCAGTTTTTGTTCTTTTTCTGTTCATTAATTTTCCTGAGGAGGAGCCAGCCTGAGTAATACTGACTGAAGTTGTTACAGGGCTGAGTAAGCCTTCACAAGTGGCGACCTTGCCAGGATCAACTCTACTGAATCAAGAATCAACTCCATCTCTAATCTACCATTGGAACTTCAATGCCGCATACCACAGATGGTTACCACCAGCCATGAGTAATCATTCTCTATGGTAGGACTACAGTACAGGTATTTAAAAGATTTGGTGATTGTTATAGTCTCAATTTATTGTAAGTCAAGTCAGGCAGGATATAATATTTAATTCTGCCACCTAATTTGTGTGAGCTTGAAACACTTTGGAGGATTAGACTCTAGGGACCCGAGATTTTCCAGTGACAATTTGTTTCATTGAGCTCTTTATTATATCAAGGGAACTGTCATAGGACACTGTTGATTTGTTGGTGAGAAGATTGGATGGTCAAGTGACCCCATTCTACTTACTGTTTGCTCGGAGCCGGCATAGAACCCTTCGTTTTAATTAATACATATTGTTTAATTGAAACAGGGATCGAGCCCTCTGGTTTATTTACAGTTTGAGCAGAGCAGGAATTGAACCCTCCGTTTTCTTTAATACCCGTTTCATTTCCCCCTGGTAGTTTAAGTTATTCTTGCAAATATGGAGGAATACCAGTTTTGGATGAATGCTGGAAGTAAGTTAGGAATAACAGGGAAAAATTTAGAATCTTTCATTAGTGTTAAGATCCAGGAAAGACTTGAAAGAGAGGGAATAGAAAGAGAAAGAGAAAACAAAAAGGAGCATGATAGACTTGTTCGTGAGGAGAGAGCTAAAGTACGTGAAGAACAAGTTAAATTAAGGGAAATTGAGGAAAGAGCAAAGGATAGAGAAGTTGAGGAAAGAGATAGATAACATGAGTTGAGAGAGAAAAGGATCGCTCGCCTTGAATTAGAGAATAAAAAGTTAACTTTCTCACAACAGCAATTAGATGAAGGAGTAATGGAACAACGTGCAGCTAGTGCACATATTCCAACACCTAATTTACCTCCCTTCACAGAGGAGGAAGACATAACTTCATACATTATCAAGTTTGAAAATACCGCTACCCTCTGTGAATGGCCTGCTGACACCTGGGCTACAAGGTTAGGAACGTTATTTTCTGGTACCACTTTGAATATCTATGCAACTTTGTCGCAGGATATCATATGTAATTATAACCTACTGAGAAGGCAATCCTTAAAGCATATAAAAAAACCCACTAATTCTTACAGGAAAGATTTCAGGTATGCCACCTTACAGCCGGGCCAAAACTTTCAGCAGCTACAGGTAACACTCTTTCGTTTGTTCGACTTTTGGATAGAGAGTTCAGGAATTGATCGCAGTTTTTAATCTCTTCGAGACTTCAGGGTTCTGACCAGTTCCTGACAGCTCTTCCCATCAGATACAACATTCATCAGAGAACGTAACCTGATTAAAGCTGAGGAAGTTGCTTAGGCTGGTGACCTGTATCTGAGGCTCACAATTCCTATAAAGACCTAAAGGGATCGAACCCTAAGGGCAAGGGTTTTCATCAGACCTTAAGAAATCAAAGCCTCTAGTGGAAAGTAAAATGACTTCTTTATTCCGTTTGTCATTTGTGTGTGTTAAGGGACAAAACTCCAGATTGTCCTTCTAAGAAGGTCCAAAAGTTGGAAGATGTTTTAAAGACTGTAATAAACCAAGCACCCTTCGTTCAGGAACAGTTAATGGACTTAATGAAATCTACCATTTTACGAGACACTGGATGCACAGTATAGCCCATTTCTGATAAGCTTTCCCTAACCTTAAAGAATCTCATTCTTCTGCTATACTTTAAACTACTTGGGCCGTACGGACACTTTCCTACCATCCGTTGTTACTTTAGGTCTAAATGTTCACGGGTTGGTCTGAAGCCGTACTAGCCCATCACTTCTTGCTCCGCTAATGGGTAATGTAAAAGGTGCCATTCTTCCTTCTGAGGTTGACCTTTCAGCACCAAAGATGGACATAGGTGTTCAGATCCTCCTCCTGTAGAGTCAGAGAAGCCCTTCGAAATTTTCAGATGAACAATGTCTCGCGAGATTCATATGGATTAAAAACCAGTGATGCTACTCTCGAAAGCAAGGAAGTAGGATCACAGGTTCACTTTTTTAGATGAAAGTGAAGATATCACCTCCGATACCATAAATGTCTTGACTAGGCTCAGACAAAAGCCCGGGCTTCTCCACTGTCCATCCTTTGTTTTTCCCTGACTAACCTTTAGATATATCGAAGGACTCCTTTGTCAAGCTACAACGTAATTGCAATTCTCGTCAGAATTGCCATAATGCCGCTAAACAAAATCAAGTGATCCAAAGAAAAACTTTTCATATAAATTTGAATATATAAAAGGTATCTTGCACAAGTCAGTATTCAAATAAATTCAGATGAGATAACTATTCCTCTCTCCTTTTCTCCTCTGGGTTGTCTTTCTCTCTCCTGTCTCGTGTTTCTGTTCCTTCTTCATTTATTTTATTTCACCACTTCCCCTTTCACGCACCTCTGTGCGCTTGCTCTCCCTCTGTGGGAAATCTAGCTCTCTTGCAGTGCTCCCCTTCCTTTGTATTTTGACTGGCTCGTCTTCCTTATTTCCCACTTCTTCCGCTACCACTACTACTACCTCTTTTCTTCTACTACAACACTTGTTGAAATTAAGACACATGTGCGGCGTCTGGCTGTCTTTGTTGTGGACGTTTCGCCACCCAGGGGCTGGCTGGATGGCGAAACGTCTACGATGGGGATGCCCGGGGTGTTGTGCATGTGTCTTAATTTCATCCTGTCGGTATTATATACAATTCTTGTACTACTACTACTACTAGTACTACTACTACTACCACCTCTTCCCGCCTATATATAGCCGTCCTGCTCCACCTCTGTTAGTGTGACTTTGTCAATGGTCCAAGTCGGTCCGAAACGTCGTCGTAAGCTTCTCTCTTTTATGTGCGGGTTATTTGTGTATAGACTATTCCATCTTAGTTGTTCCAAGTCAATGCAGAGAGACTGTTCTTAAAATGGCTCATGACCTGCCAGTGGCCGGACATTTCTCGCATCGTAAAACCTTAAATAAAATTAGGGAAACCTATTTTTGGCCAAAAATGTCCTCAGATGTCACTACCTATTGTAGATCGTGTAAAGTTTGCCACTGTCATCCTCCCGAGGTACCAGGCGAGTACCTATGGTCAAAATGCCTATCTTTACGGTACCCGGTTTGAAAGAGTACTATTGACACGTTGTCCTTTATCTCCACTTTCAATCGGGCGGAACAGGGATATATATTAACATTAGTTGATTATGCTTCGAGTTTCCCTGAAGCCGTTCCCTTAAAGACCAAAACTACTACAGAGGTGGTGGAACCCTTTTGTCCATCTTCTCCAGAATGGGCATCCCTAGAGAAATTTTGTCTGACCGTGGGACACAATCACATCTGACTTAAATTGCAACATCTCTACCAACTTCTGGGATTGAACCCTCTCTTCACCACACCCTATCATCCCAGCTGTAAGGGGAGGATTGAGCCCAGCATTCGATTCCCCAAGTCCATTTTAAGGAAACTTGCTCCCTTAAACTAAGGAGTGGCATCGTTACCTACCCTGTGCTTTGTTTGCCATGAGGGAATTTTCCCAGTGACTCTTTGGGGTTTTCACCTTTTGAACTTCTCTATGGTAGACAGGCCAGAGGCCCATTGTGCATCCTTCATGACTTATGGAGTAATGAGGACGTAAAGGTTGAGGTTCAGTCTTCTTACCAGTTTCTCCTTGACCTTAGATCCAAACTTGAGGAGACCTCTGACATAGTTTCGAAAAACTTAAGTTTGTCAATGGACCAGTACAAAACCTATTTTGATTCTAAAAGTCAGAGGAGAAGTTTTAAAGTAGGTGATGGAGTTCTGGTACTTTTGCCTATCAAGTCAAATAAATTATTAGTAGCATGGAAAGGTCCATTAAATATTAAAAATTTGTGGAAAGTTGACTACCTCATAGAAGTCAAGGGGAAACCTAAGCTTTATCAATCAACATCCTTAAGTAATATTACCGAAGAAATTCGGTAAACTGCCTTAATAACTTTGACTTAGTTTTTTTTCCCCACGAACTGATAAGAAAACTGAAGAATGTAAGGTGTGTGAATTGACACCTCTAACTTAGACTATGATGGAGAACTACATGACTTTGTGACTCTTGACCACTCGGACGCAACCAACATTAATATTAATGAGTCTTTGGATGACCATAAGAGACATAACTACTTCAATGTGAGTAACTTTTCAGACGTCTTTACTGATATTCCAGTGTTACCTCCCCGTAGTCCATAAGATTGACTTAGTGACAGACAATTTCCCATCAAACGGAAATTATACCCAGTTCCAGTTCACCTTAGGGGGCATTTGACCGAGAGGTAGACAAATTATTAAAACTAAAGATCATTGAACCTTCAGTATCTTCATATTGTTCACCAGTAGTCATGGTTAAGAAGGAGGATAATTCATATAGACTTGCTATTGACTTCAGAGGCCTTAATGTAATAACTCGGTGGGATGCTGAGCCTATGCCCTTAATAGATAACGATCTACACAAATTTTATGACCTCTTCCTTCTTTCAGAGATTGATATTGCGCAGGCATATCATCAAGTAATGTTAATCCTTCTTTTAAGCCAGTACACCACTTTTCCTACACACCAAGGACTGATGCAATATAGAACTATTCCCTTCGGTTTGGTAACTGCCTGTGCTACCTACGTGAGACTGATGAGAAAGGTCTTGGGTTTAAAATGCCAAATGTTTTTAGTTTATTTTGATAACATTTACGTAAAGACATCCACGTGGGGCCCAACATAAACCAAACATTTAAAATCAGTTTTGCGTAGGGTTACGCCGCATGGGCCCCACTGCCAAACCGAAAAAATGTTTCCTTGGGGATAACAAGATTAGATATCCCTTTGGGCTGATACTTTCTAATAAAACTCTGCAGCCTCTCCCCAGTAAGATCAAAGCTTTATAGAATTTAAATTCCCCAAAACCAAGAAGCTCATGCGTAGTTTTCTTGTTCTGTAAATTTTTATGCACGGTTTATCCCGATCCTTACTGATCATACAGGGATCTTATCCACTTCCTTAAAAAGTCTGTGAAGGAACCTCTTGAACTTTCCCGACGTAGCTCGGGAAAAGTTTAATGAGATTAAAAGCATCTTTCCGAAAGACCCTATACTTAAGATTCCAGATATTAATAAAACATTTTGCTTTAAGAACTGATGGCCTCCAATACTGGCTTAGGGGCGGTGTTACTACAATACCATGATGGTACTCCCTTCCCGTATGCTTCCTAAGCCGGAAACTCCTTACCGCAGAAACGAGATACTCCACCATAGAAAAGGAATGTTAGCCCTTGTTGGGTATCTCCAAACTTAAATTTTATTTGCTGGGGAAAAGAATTCATTTTAGAAACGGACCACAAACCTTTTATATACCTAGAAACTTTTAGGGAACCAACAGTCGCCTCTTGAGGTGGACATTGGCACTCCAGGGTTTTAAGTTCCATATTGTGTATATCAATGGTTCATCCAGTATTCTCTGACTGGTTAAGTCGTGACAGTCAGTAGAAGATTTCTTGCCCTTAACGCGACTTCCACATGTTAGAACTTTTCCTAGCCTACTGTTCTTATACTCCTTGACTATAAAATCTTGGTATAGGGTGTTGAGGGAAAAGTTCAATAGATAGGAGTAGCGAGGGAATATATAGTAACAATATTTCATTGCCGGCTACTTGTAAGGGAGGTAAGTCAAGCTCCCGCTATTTCCCCGCCTTTTTTTCCCCACCCCTTTTAAAATGATTGTTTGCCGGGTGCTTGTTAACGTAGGGTCAGTCTAGCTCCCACTATCCCTTCCCCTCCCTCTTCCCCCCCCCGAAAGGTGACGTGTGGGTCTCTGGTCAAACAGTAAATCACTCGACTCACAGCTCCCAACACTACTGTAAGTACATGCCTGCCTTGTATTCCTATGGATTTATTGGGTTTAAAGCTTCACTTTGGACCAATAATAAACTTAGTCTTTTTTAGCCTTCTCTAAGTTGACTGTTGTAATAAACACCACGTCCCTTTTTGGTATTGTACTTATCATGGAGAGTGATTATTTTAAGCAGTGGGTAACCTGTCTATCTTTTCAGCTTGGGTGACAGAAGGGTCACCTGTCCCAAACAACGAGAAAAACTGAAGGGGACGGACTAACGTCCTGGAGACGTCCCATATTGGATTTACTTGCCTGTGCACTTGTATGAAGAATCAGGACATAACCCCTCATCATTACGGCGGTCAAGAACCTGATCTCCTGTCATCGGGGAAAAATTACTTACGGCCACTAGAACGAGCCAGTGGGGTTTTCACCAACAACTTCGACTCCCCCCCACATCATCAGCAACGGCTTCTATTGCAACAATACGCAGCGGTCACCAACACCAGACACCCAAATTTTTATCGTTGAATTCAGGATCATTTATATTTTTAATTTTTCATTTTCTTTCATGTAGGATCAGTATTTCAATTTAAATGTTTTATATTTCATATTTCCTAAATAATAAAGTGTTTATATTTGTCCCGTTTTTGTTCTTTTTCTATTCATTAATTTTCCTGAGGAGGAGCCCCGCCTGAGTAATACTGACTGAAGTTGTTACAGGGCTGAGTAAGCCTTCACATTCCATTGTAAATTTATGTTTGTGTTTTCTGTAAATGTATTCTGTCTATTAATAAATGTTCCCTTTGAATATAAAATATGGGGGTGTAGGGGAAGAAAAAATTTAAACAGCTCCGGGGGAGAACCTTGAGTTTTCCCTGAGGTACGTTTATTGTCTTCTCTGAGGATGAGGATCCCCAGTCCAGCTATAGAGGTGGGACCTCCTATAAAATATATATATATATATATTATTAATGCAATCATATACTTACTAATAATACAACAAATGTGCACATGTATAAGCCCATAGCAACAATACATATAAAAATTCGTATTCACATACTATCACCTTTTTTTCTATTTTGGTTCACAAATTTTAAAACCACCTTCCACTGAGACACAGGAGGCCCCAAAAAATATATCTGGGGTTTTTTATTGTTCCTTCCAGCAGTAGTGTGTTTGCTTCCATAGGCGGCGCAATATTGTTTTAGAGGCCGTATTACTTGTTTTAGAGACCGTATATTTGTTTCAGAGAAACCCTATAAATTGTTCAAAAAAAAGTATTACTTGTTTATGAGACCGTATTGTTTGTTTCAGTGACTGTATTGTGTAAGAGACCGTATTAATTGTTTTTAAAGACTGTAGTATTTGCTTTAAAAACCGTATGTTTTTTAGAGACCATATTATTTGTTTTAGACTGTATTACTTGTTTAAGAGACCGTATTACTTGTTTATGAGACCGTATATTGTTTATGATACCGTATTACTTGTTTATGAGACTGTATTGTTTATAAGACCGTATTACTTGTTTAAGAGACCGTATTACTTGTTTAAGAGACCGTATTACTTGTTTATAAGACCATATTAATTGTTCAAGAGACCGTATTACTTGTTTATAAGACCGTATTACTTGTTCAAGAGACCATATTACTTGTTTAAAGACCGTATTACTTGTTTATAAGACCGTATTACTTGTTTAAGAGACCGTATTACTTGTTTAAGAGACCGTATTACTTGTTTAAGAGACCGTATTACTTGTTTAAGAGACCGTATTACTTGTTTAAGAGACCGTATTACTTGTTTAAGAGACCGTATTACTTGTTTAAGAGACCCTATTACTTGTTTAAGAGACGGTATTACTTGTTTAAGAGACCCTATTACTTGTTTAAGAGACCCTATTACTTGTTTAAGAGACCCTATTACTTGTTTAAGAGACGGTATTTTACTTGTTTAAGAGACCGTATTACTTGTTTAAAGAGACCCTATTACTTGTTTAAGAGACCCTATTACTTGTTTAAGAGACGGTATTACTTGTTTAAGAGACCGTATTACTTGTTTAAGAGACCGTATTACTTGTTTACGTTAAAACATTTTATTTCCCTTGGTAACACCATTTCACACTAACACAAAATATAATTGCTGTGTTTCAAATTCATAATCACAAAACGTTTTCCTGTTTTTTTATACAGTCCCACGTTATGTATATATTGTTGATCATTTGCTGTATGTCGTGTAAAGTATATTGTGATACTTTGCAGTGACGTATTTTCTGACGTATTTCTTAAAACAGACGTCAGATGTCAGTCATTTAGTCAGAAGGTAAAACCGTTGATGTGCATCAACTGTAGTGTTGATGTATGCTTCCCTGATTTATTTTTATTTTTTTGTAGGTCCAAATAAACGTTTTCTTTTGCTTATTTGACATTCGGTTTCATTTCAGTTACAAAGAAGTGATGTTTTGCAACGTGTAGTGTTGCAAAATCCTGGGAAACCACGACCTGATGTCAAAATATCTTTAAGAAAGACATCGTCAACGATCTGGTGCTTTATGAGCAGAATAAAATGCAACAGAAAAGGTGTATTTGAACGTAAGTGGCAGCTTCAGGCAACAGCAGTAATGGTCTTCCCAGCGGTGCTCACTATTGTAGAATGAGACGCTTGTGCAACATCTGGGAAGCCAGCCAGTGGCTTCCTTAGTCCAGTACTGAGAAGGGTGAAAGATCGGGAGAGGAATGAGGTAGTCAGTCCTTCAGCCCGGAGTTGATGGGATCGAACATCAATACAGTTACAAAAATGGTTCACGCTTATCTCATTCATCAACACAGTTACAAAAGTGGTTCACGTGTATCTCATTTACCAGTTGGACTCATGGACCACTGAGGAACTTTCTGAACCATCAATCCGATAGCCACCGTCGCTACCGCACTCAGAGGGACGATGTTTATCCCTGGGATAAACGATAGGAAAGAGTTTAAACTATCTGGCGAGTTCCACGAACTCTTTTCTGCTAATAATGTATAAAAAATGAAGACACTGGAATCCCGTACTGCAATGAATGATCCTGATTGTGAATAATTCTTGCATATTTAGTAAACTCTTTCAACGAAGGTTTAGACTGTAGTGATGCTTCTGTCACTGAATTTGCAGGAGAAGTGGTATATAATGCCGATACGATGGATAAAAACACAACTGCAATACAATCCGATTCATTATTGTATTAATATTGATAGAATTACCGACAATATGTTAAGTAAAAGACACAAGTGGAACTAATGTGACAGTTGCATTTGTGTCCTTTTCCGATTCATTATTGACAGGTGAGCGATTTCAAGAATCAAATTGTTTTATGTCAAGATAACGTTGAGGCGAGAGAAGTGATCAAGTTTATGTCAAGATACGTTAGAGAGAGAGAAGTGATCAAGTTTATGTCCAGATAACGTTGAGGAGAGAGAAGTGATCAAGTTAGTTCAAGATAACGTTGAGGAGAGAGAAGTGATCAAGTTTATGTCAAGATAACGTTGAGGAGAGAGAAGTGATCAAGTTTATGTCAAATAACGTTAAAGGCGAAGAATGATCAAGTTTATTCAAGATAACGTTGAGGCGAGAGAAGTGATCAAGTTTATTTCAAGATAACGTTGAGGCGAGAGAAGTGATCAAGTTTATGTCCAAAAAACGTTGGGGCGAGAGAAGTGATCAAGTTATGTCCAGATAACGTTGAGGCGAGAGAAGTGATCAAGTTTATGTCAAGATAACGTTGAGGAGAGAGAATGATCAAGTTTATGTCAAGATAACGTTGAGGCGAGAGAAGTGATCAAGTTTATGTCAAGATAACGTTGAGCGAGAGAAGTGATCAAGTTTATGTCAAGATAACGTTGAGGCGAGAGAAGTGATCAAGTTTGTCAAGATAACGTTGAGGCGAGAGAAGTGATCAAGTTTATGTCAAGATAACGTTGAGCGAGAGAAGTGATCAAGTTTATGTCAAGATAACGTTGAGGCGAGAGAAGTGATCAGTTTATGTCAAGATAACGTTGAGGCGAGAGAAGTGAATCAAGTTTATGTCAAGATAACGTTGAGGCGAGAGAATGATCAAGTTTATGTCAAGATAACGTTGAGGCGAGAGAAGTGATCAAGTTTATGTCAAGATAACGTTGAGGCGAGAGAAGTGATCAAGTTTATGTCAAGATAACGTTGAGGCGAGAGAAGTGATCAAGTTTATGTCAAAAATAACGTTGAGGCGAGAGAAGTGATCAATTTTAATGTCAAGATAACGTTGAGGAGAGAGAAGTGATCAAGTTTATGTCCAATAACGTTGAGGAGAGAGAAGTGATCAAGTTATGTCAAGATAACGTTGAGGCGAGAGAAGTGATCAAGTTTATGTCAAGATAACGTTGAGGAGAGAGAAGTGATCAAGTTTATGTCAAGATAACGTTGAGGCGAGAGAAGTGATCAAGTTTATGTCAAGATAACGTTGAGGCGAGAGAAGTGATCAAGTTTATGTCCAGATAACGTTGAGGAGAGAGAAGTGATCAAGTTTGACTACGTACACAAAAATTCTAAGAAGCCATCGAACGATTTTTCCGTGAGAATTCACAGAAAATTTTGATGAATAATGTAGATACGAGTGATAAGGATTTTTCATAATTCCGAGATCTGAATGAGATTTTCACATTGTAATCAATGACAAACACATATGTACTAGACATGTATCTCTCACACCTCATGTACTGTATATGTCATCTTTATATCATCAATGTATCTTTTAAATTTTCTGTACCATATTATGTATTAAAATATACCTATTTGTAAAAAAGAATGAAAAGATGGGGTTTACCTGGAGTTTACCTGGAGAGAGTTCCGGGGGTCAACGCCCCCGCGGCCCGGACTGTGATCAAGGGTGGTAAGGGAAGTGGAATATTCAAAAGGCTTCAGGAAGAAATCCAAAAATTCTTCCTTGAGGCCTTTTTATCCACTTCTCCGAGGCTGTGGGTCCCATATTTTACACCAGAGGTGGACCCCATACTTTAACAATGGAACTCGACTCACTCCGTGGAAAGTCAACGGTTATTCCTCCTTCAACTGGGTGTGCGCAGCGCTGTATAGCCCTTTGGTTTAGCGCTTCTTTTGTATAATAATCAACTGGGATGCTTGAAAGAATAAATGATTGTGAGAGGAAATCAACAACGTCAGCTTGCGTGCGGTCAGCAGTAACAGCCTGGTTGATCAGGCCCTGATCCACAATAATGCCTGGTTTCAGACCGGGCCGGGGGGGGCGTTGACCCCCGAAACCCTCCCCCAGGTAAACATTCGCCACCTTGTCAGAGATATCATCAGGCTCATTCTTCCCAGAATTGGTCCCTTACTGTCATGTTCTAGACAGTAATATGAATCAAACAAGAAATGCTATGTAAATCCTCTCTATTTGTGCTGCTTCTTCCTTTTTTTTTTTTGGGGGGGGGATAAACATTTAAAACATTTTTATTAAATCTTAAGTTGATCCATAAAATCTCAAAAAACTGAAACCCAAAATTGCACAATCGATGGAGAAATTAAACCTGATCAGGTTATGTCAGTTATTTCAAATGCATAATTAACAAACGTTCTGCCTCATTTTCACTTCTGTGAGCCTAGTGGCTTTCAGCTTTCTACGAAAATGTAGAAACAGCATAGACTATTAAATATTTGCCTTCACCAGATGATATATACATGTACACAAATGTACGAGATGGGATAGTAAGTGTACACCATAGTGACAGATGGCAAAGCAGAAGCCAGAGAGAGAGTTCACCGTGCTCAACCAGCAGCTCAGGCAAGTCTGCCAATTCGCCTGGCACAAGTGAACCACGTTGCTTCAGCGGGCATGTTTGTGATTGGTCTATGAACTAAGGTACTGATTTAACGACGGGTTCTCTATTGATTGTTAAACCCTT
This sequence comes from Cherax quadricarinatus, assembly GCF_026875155.1. Taxonomy (NCBI): domain Eukaryota; kingdom Metazoa; phylum Arthropoda; class Malacostraca; order Decapoda; family Parastacidae; genus Cherax; species Cherax quadricarinatus. Next base: position 5,780,812 of record NC_069479.1, on the reverse strand, counting down.
AGCACCCGGTTCAATGGTTGGGAGGCAGCCTATATGGGAGTGTGGCATATGCCGAATAAATTGTAACATACTTTTTGTATGCCACAACGGGTAATGTTTGAACTCATGGCAAGTGGGTTATAGAATTCACAGAGCAATAGTTTGTTTACAATCGTGTTGTGACAATATCTTGGGTCACTTTGTGAAATAAAAAGTCTAGATATTCACTAGCAAGAGGATGAGAAAAGCGGCATGAGAAACACTGTACAGACTTACACCAGGTAACATTCGCAAATTTGTACCCCTGTGCCACAATGATATAAACACTACACATACCTGAGAGATTTCCGGAAGCTATAACAGGAAAGATATATAACTAGGCAGAGAGTCATAGAACTTCTCAAATCTTCACAGTAAACAAATAATTAAAATTTAAAACATCCTAAAATGCATAGGAAAAAAACAGGGAATATGAACATTAAGTAACTTGCAAGTAACTTAAAATACTTTTCCTCATATACAAAATGAGATAATCCATCTAGCTTCAAGCAACTGCTACTTACAGATGACAACAACAAGGAGTGAAATACTGATCAGTGAACTAATAAACACAATTAAATATGAGAAAACTATGTAACAACATAAGACAGCATGACATTGTAGAATTTAGTAACGGCATGGCTATGTAGTCTGGACGGTATACTTCAAGTATATGGAAAAAATTATCATGAGAATTTATTACACTAAAGAAACACTCTAGACATCTAGACACTAAATACAGTTGTCATCCCATAAAACCTCATATTAACCTGCTTCACAGAAGTGGCACCCCAGCACTGAAATACACACATAAGTGAATCAGAGCATAACCCCAACGACCGCCATGCTGTGGTTCCCGACTCCGCGCTGTGGTTCTCGACCACCATGCTGTGGTTCCCGACGCACTGCAAGATATGAGGAATCAAATATAATGTACAGAAGGTGTGAAATTCTGAGAAAAGTTTAAGCATCATTAAATTTTTCATTTTCAATTTTGATCTTGGGGAAAGTTACTCATCGCTACAATTCTGTCTCATTTCCATAACTGATATAGACAAATTATCTAAGGATGACGTTGTAAGATCCTCGAAATTGATAATTGGGGCTCATTAGTTGTATAACTAGTAAATAATACCCACAACTTGATAAATTAAACACCTGTACATCTTGGCACCTTCATTCTTTACAGGTTCCAACATCTTTATCAATACAATACAGAAGACTGAACCGGCAGAAGACTAGGTCATTAGTCTCTCAGCTTAGGAACAAGTGTTCAGTAATGTAGACATCAAGACTACGGTACCAGGCCACCTGCTCCTAGGTTAAGGACTGATAACCTCATCTACCTCTTCAATCTTCTGTACTTAATTATAGTCACTGGTTAGCGACACATCTACGGAGCAAAGATTACCCAGATGTTGCAGATGTGTCTAATCATCATCAAACTCAACAGGTTAGAGTCATCCATGAAGAACACAACAAACCACCAAGATAACATAACAATCCAAGTCTTCAAGACAACCACTCAAAAAAATTACGATGCTCATGGAGGATAAAGTTACCCAGCATTAGAAGAATTAACTCAGTAATAAATAGAATATAAATCGTAATTAATAAACGTAACAATAGTGTACGGACGAATAGGTAAGTAATCATGTTGAAGATCTGGAGTATACCTGGAGTATACCTGAGAGGGTTTCGGAGGTCAACGCCCCCGCGGCCCGTCTGAGACCAGGCTTCGTGGTGGATCAGGGTCTGATCAGCCAAACTTACTGCTGGCCACAGTAAACCCACGTACGAACCACAGTCCGGCTGGTCAGATACTGACTTCAGGTGCCTGTCCAGTGCCCTCTTAAAGACATCCAGGGGTCTATTTTCCAGTTACATTCATCCCCCAGTTTCCTCGCCCCTGGGGATTGCTAGACACATGTGTCCTAGGGCCATGTCCTAGGGTCGAACCCAGGACCTCAGCGGTGCGCAACTTTGCTACCACATACCCCCCATCTAGAACATGTACTAGAAAAAAGTGATAGGAGTGTAAACATTAGTAATACTGAACCACTGTAGACTGGATTTCTGATGTACAATAACACTTTGTAGATCAAGGTTCAGAGAACCGACATGTTGATAAATTAACACTGTGCACTCTTGGTATCTTTATTGAGGAAACGTTTCGCCACACAGTGGCTTCATCAGTCCATACATAGGAGAAACTTGAACAGGAGGAATTGAGTAATCAGTCCCTCAACCTTGAGTCGATTCTTGAATAGAATGTATTCTATTCAAGATTGATGGACTGAACACATCGACTCAAGGTTGAGGACTGATTCCCTCATTCTCCTCCTGTTCAAGTTTCTCCTATGTTAAGGACTGATGAAGCCACTGTGTGGCGAAAACGTTTCCTCAATAAAGATACCCAAGAGTTGCACATGTGTCTAATTTATCACATGTCGGTTCTCTGAACCATTGATCTACAAAGTGTTATTGTACATCAGTAAATCCAGTCTACAGTGGTTCAGTATTACTAATGTTTACACTCCTATCACTTTTTTCTAGTACATGTTCTAGATGTGGGTATGTGGTAGCAAAGTTGCGCATCGCTGAGGTCCTGGTTTCGATCCTAGACATGCCTAGGACACATGGGCTAGCAATGCCCAGGGGCGAGGAACTGGGGGATGAATGTAACTGGGAAAATAGACCCCTGGATGTCTTTAAGAGGGCACTGGACAGGCACCTGAAGTCAGGTGCCTGTCCATCTAAGGACGGTAAATTACTGATCTGACTATTATGCAAAAATATTTCACTGTTCGTGTCAAATCAAACAACTGAAAGTCCTAAATTAGTGAAATCATTTAAAAATTCTCAAATGTTGTAACGCAGAACCAAAGCGAGAGATGTATACCATGATTTACCTCTAACAAACTGAATGGACTAGTTACAAATTTGCATATGGAAATTACTTATTAACAGAGCGAGAGAGTCATGGTAAACAGTGAAAAATATAACCAATGAAGTGTAAGAACGTAATAATTACACTAAACCATTATGAATCCAGCTCCAAGAGTATACCAGGAGTATACCTGGAGAGGGTTCCGGGGGTCAACGACCCCGCGGCTCGGTCTGTGACCAGGCCTCATGGTGGATCAGAGCATGATCAACCAGGCTGCTACTGTTGGCCGCACGCAGACATACGAGCCACAGCCCGGCTGGTCAGGTACTGAATATAGGTGCCTGTCCAGTGCCTCTTGAAGACAGCCAGGGGTTATGAAGAAGCCAGGGGTCATTGAAGATAGCCAGGGGTCTCTTTGAAGATAGCCAGGGGTCTTGAAGACAGCCAGGGGTCATGAAGACAGCCAGGGGTCATGAAGACAGCCAGGGGTCATGAAAACAGCCAGGGGTCCTGAAAACAGCAAGGGGTCCTGAAGAAAACCAGGAGTCTTGGAGACAGTCAGGGGTCTTGAAGAAAACCAGGGGTCTTGAAGACACCAGGGGTCTTGAAGAAAACCAGGGGTCTTGAAGACAGCCAAGGGTCTTAAAGACAGCCAGGGGTCTTGAAGAAAACCAGGGGTCTTGAAGACAGCCAAGGGTCATGAAGAAGCCAGGGATCTTGAAGAAAACCAAGGGGTCTTGAAGACAGCCAGGGGTCTTGAAGAAAACCAGGGTCTTGAAGACAGCCAAGGGTCTTTAAGACAGCCAGGGGTTTTGAAGGAAACCAGGGGTCTTGAAGACAGCCAAGGGTCTTGAAGACAGCCGGGGTCTTGAAGACAGCCAGGGGTCTTGAAGACAGCCAGGGGTCCCTTTAAGACAGCCAGGGGTTTTGAAGAAAACCAGGGGTCTTGAAGACACCCGAGGGTCATGAAGACAGCCAGGGATCTTGAAAAAAACCAGGGGTCTTGAAGACAGCCAGGGGTCTTGAAAGAAAACCAGGGGGCTTGAAGACAGCCAAGGGTCTTGAAGACAGCCAGGGGTTTTTTAAGAAACCAGGGGTCTTGAAGACAGCCAAGGGTCTTGAAGACAGCCAGGGGTCTTGAAGACAGCCGGGGCTTGAAGACACCCAGGGGTCTTGAAGACACCCGGGGTCTTGAAGACAACCCCGGGGTCTTGAAGACACCCAGGGGTCTTGAAGACACCCAGGGGTCTTGAAGGGCACCCAGGGGTCTTGAAGACACCCCGGGGTCTTGAAGACACCCAGGGGGCTTGAAGACACCCAGGGGTCTTGAAGACAGCCAGGGGTCTTGAAAATGCAAGAGTTTACAGTTGCGTTACTGTTGTCAAGAACAAACTTGAAAAGGTTTTTAAATGTAGCAATTTAATCAGGGACTGTACCTCAAAATTACTGAGGTACATAATGGGTCCAGGGATGTACCTCAACATTACTGAGGTACATAATGGGTCCAGGGACTGTATCTCAACATTACTGAGGTAAATAATGGGGCCAGGGGGCTGTACCTCAACATTACTGAGGTACATAATGGGTCCAGGGACTGTACCTCAACATTACTGAGGTACATAATGGGTCAGGGACTGTACCTCAACATAACTGAGGTACATAATGGGTCCCGGGACTGTACCTCAACATTACAGAGGTTTCATAATGGATGCAGGGACTGTACCCAACATTACAGAGGTACATAATGGGTGCAGGGACTGTACCTCAACATCACAGAGGTACATAATGGGTGCAGGGACTGTACCTCAACATCACAGAGGTACATAATGGGTGCAGGGACTGTACCTCAACATCACAGAGGTACATAATGGGTGCAGGGACTGTACCTCAACATTACTGTGGTACATAATGGGTCCAGGGACTGTACCTCAACATTACTGAGGTACATAATGGGTCCAGGGACTGTACCTCATTTTCTGAGGTACATAATGGGTCCAGAGACTGTACCTCAACATTACTGAGGTACATAAAGGGTCCAGGAACTGTACCTCAACATTTCTGAGGTACATAATGGGTCCAGGGACTGTACCTCAACATTACAGAGGTACATAATGGGTGCAGGGACTGTACCTTTAACATTACTGAGGTAATAATGGTTCCAGGGACTGTACCTCAAACATTACTGAGGTACATAATGGGTCCAGGGACTGTACCTCAACATTACTGAGGTACATAATGGGTCCAGGGACTGTACCTCAACATTACTGAGGTACATAATGGGTCCAGGGACTGTACCTCAACATTACAGAGGTACATAAAGGGTCCAGGGAGTGTATGTCAACATTACAGAGGTATATAATGGGTCCAGGGACCGTACCCCCTTACAGAGGTATATAATGGGTCCAGGGACTGTATCTCAACATTTCAGAGGTACATAATGGGCCCAGGGAATGTTCCCCAACATTTTCAGATGTATATAATGGGGGCCAGTGAGTATTTCGTCAACATTAGAGAGGTACTAATGGGTCCAGGGGGCTGTACCTCAAAATTACAGAGGTACTTTAAAGGGTCCAGGGACTGTACCCCAACATTACAGAGGTACATAATGGGTCCAGGGACTGTACCTCAAAATTACTGAGGTACATAATGGGTGCAGGGGGCTGTACCTCACCATTACAGAGGTACATAATGGGTGCAGGGACTGTAACTCAACATTACTGAGGTACATAATGGGTCCCGGGACTGTACCTCAACATTATGAGGTACATAATGGGTGCAGGGACTGTACCTCAACATTACTGAGGTACATAATGGGTCCAGGGACTGTACCTCAACATTACTGAGGTACTAATGGGTCCAGGGATGTACCTCATTACTGAGGACATAAAGGGTCCAGAGACTGTACCTCAACATTACTGAGGTACATAATGGGTCCAGGGACTGTAAACCCCAACATTACTGAGGTAGATAATGGGTCCAGGGACTGTACCTCAACATTACAGAGGTACATAATGGGTGCAGGGACTGTACCTCAACATTACTGAGGTACTAATGGGTCCAGGGACTGTACCTCAACATTAATGAGGTACATAATGGGTCCAGGACTGTACCCCAACATTACAGAGGTAACATAATGGGTCCAGGGAGTGTATGTCAACATTACAGAGGTATATAATGGGTCCAGGGACCGTACCCCATTACAGAGGTTATTAATGGGTCCAGGGGGCTGTACCTCAATTACAGAGGTACATAATGGGCCCAGGGACTGTTCCTCAAAATTACAGATGTATATAATGGGTCCAGTGAGTATACGTTTAACATTAGAGAGGTACATAATGGGTTTCCCGGGACTGTACCTCAACATTACAGAGGTACATAATGGGTCCAGGGACTGTACCTCAAAATTACAGAGGTACATAATGGGTCCAGGGACTGTACCTCAACATTACTGAGGTACATTTAAAGGGTCCAGGGACTGTACCTCAAAATTTTCTGAGGTACATAATGGGTCCAGGGACTGTACCTCAACATTACTGAGGTACATAGTGGGTCCAGGGACTGTACCTCAACTTTTCTGAGGTACATAATGGGTACAGGAACTGTACCTCAACATTACAGAGGTACATAATGGGACCAGGGACTGTACCTCAAAAATTACGAGGTACATAATGGGGTCCAGGGACTGTACCTCAACATTCAGAGGTACATAATGGGTCCAGGGGGCTGTACCTCAACATTACTGAGGTACATAATGGGTCCCGGGACTGTACTTCAACATTACTGAGGTACATAATGGGTCCCGGACTGTACCTCAACATTACTGAGAACATAATGGGTCCAGGGACTGTACCTCAACATTACTGAGGTTTAAAAATGGGTCCCGGGGGCTGTTTCCTCAACATTACTGAGGTACATAATGGGTCCAGGGACTGTACTTCAACATTACAGGGTACATATGGGTCCAGGGACTGTACCTAAAAATTACTGAGGTACATAATGGGTCCAGGGACTGTACCTCAACATTACTGAGGTTTCATAATGGGTCCAGGGACTGTACCTCAACATTACTGAGGTACATAATGGGTTCCAGGGACTGTACTTCAACATTACAGAGGTACATAATGGGTCCAGGGACTGTACCCCAACATTACTGGGTACATAATGGGTCCCGGGACTGTACCTCAACATTACTGAGGTACATAATGGGTCCAAGGACTGTACTCAACATTACTGAGGTACATAATGGGTCCAGGGACTTTTACTTCAAAAATTCAGAGGTACATTTAAAGGGTCCAGGGACTGTACCTCAACTTACTGAGGTACATAATGGGCCAGGGACTGTACCTCAACATTACTGAGGTACATAATGGGTCCAAGGACTGTACCTCAACTTACTGAGGTAACATAATGGGTCCAGGGACTGTTTCCTCAACATTACTGAGGTACATAATGGGTCCAGGGACTGTACCTCAACATTACAGAGGTACATAATGGTCCAGTGAGTATACGTCAACTTACAGAAGTATTTATTTGGGTCCATTGACTGTACCTCAACATTACAGAGGGTACATAATGGGCCAAGGAGACTGTACCTCAATATACAGAGGTACATGGGTCCAGGGACAGTACCTCAAAAATTACAGAGGTACATAATGGGTCCAGGGACTGTACCTCAACATTACAGAGGTACATAATGGGGGCCAGGGACTGTACCTCAACTTACAGAGGTACATAATGGGTCCAGGGACTGTACCTCAACATTACTGAGGTACATAATGGGTCCAGGGACTGTACCTCAACATTACAGAGGACATTTAAAGGGTCCCGGGGGCTTGTACCTCAACAATTACGAGGTACATAATGGGTCCAGGGACTGTACCTCAAAATTTTCAGAGGTACATAATGGGTCCAGGGACTGACCTCAACATTAATGAGGTACATAATGGGTCCAGGGACTGTACCTCAACATTACTGAGGTACATTTAAAGGGTCCCGGGGACTGTACCTCAACATTACTGAGGTACATAATGGGTCCAGGGACTGTTACCTCAACATTATTTAGGTACATAATGGGTCCAAGGACTGTACCCCAACATTACTGAGGTAATAATGGGGTCCAGGGACTGTACTCAACATTACTGAGGTACTAATGGGTCCAGGGACTGTAACCCCAACATTACAAAAGGTACATAATGGGTCCAGGGACTGTACTCAACATTTCGAGGGTACATAATGGGTCCCGTGAGTATACGTTTAACTTTACAGAAGTATTTAATGGATCCAGGGACTGTACCTCAACATTACAGAGGTACATAATGGGCCAAAGAGACTGTACCTCAATATTAAGAGGTACATGGGTCCAGGGACAGTTACCTCACCATTACAGGGTACATAATGGGTCCAGGGACTGGTTTCTCAACATTACAGAGGTACATAATGGGTCCAGGGACTGTACCCCAACATTACAGAGGTACATTAATGGATCCAGGGACGTACCTCAACATTACAGAGGTAATGGGTCCATGGACTGTACCTCAACATTACAGAGGAACATATGGGTCCCGGGACTGTGCCTCAACATTACAGAGGTACATAATCGGTTCAGGGACTGTACCTCAACAAATTTTAGAGGTACATGGGTCCATTGACTGTACCTCAACATTACAGAGGTACATAATGGGTCTAGGGACTGTACCTCAACATTACAGAGGTAAAATAATGGGTCCCGGACTGTACCTCAACATTACTGAGGTACATGGGTCCAGGGACTGTACCTCAATATTACGGAAAGGGACATAATGGGTCCAGAGACTGTACCTCAACATTACAGAGGTACATAATGGGTCTAGTGAGTATACGTCAACTTTACAGAAGATTTAATGGATCCAGGGCTGTACCCCAACATTACAGAGGTACATAATGGGCCAAGAGATGTACCTCAATATTACAGAGGTACATGGGTCCAGGGACTGTACCTCAACATTACAGAGGTACATAATGGGTCCAGGGAGTGTTTGTCAACATTTACAGAGGTATATAATGGGTCCGGGACTGTACCCCCTTACAGAGGTATATAATGGGTCCAGGGATGTACCTCAAAATTACAGAGGTACATAAAGGGCCCAGGGGGCTGTTCAACATTACAGATGATATAATGGGTCCAGTGAGTATACGTTCAACTTAGAGAGGTACATTAAAGGGTTTCCCGGGACTGTACCTCAACATTAAGATGTACATAATGGGTCCGGGAGTATACGTCAACATTACAGAAGTATTTAATTGATCCAGGGAAATGTACTTCAACATTACAGAGGTACATGGGTCCAGGGACTGTACGTCAACATTACAGAGGTAAAATAATGGGTCCGTGAGTTACGTCAACATCACAGAAGTATTTAATGGAACCAGGGACTGTAAAGTCAACATTTCAGAGGTACATGGGTCCAGGGGGCTGTACGTTTATCATTACAGAGGCATTAATGGGTCCAGAGACTGTACTCAACATTACAGAGGTACATGGGTCCATGGACTGTACCTCAATTACTGAGGTACATGGGTGCAGGGACTGTACCTCAACATTACTGAGGTACATGGGTCCAGGGGACTGTACCTCAAATTACAGAGGTACATAATGGGTCCAGGGACTGTACCTCATTACAGAGGTACATAATGGGTCCCGTGAGTATACGTCAACATTACGAAGTATTTAATGGATCCAGGGACTGTACGTCAACATTTTAGAGGTACATTTTTGGGTCCAGGGGACTGTACCTCATTACAGAGGTACATAAAGGGTCAGTGAGTATACGTCAACATTACAGAAGTATTTAATGGATCCAGGGACTGTACTCCCAATTTCAGAGGTACTGGGTCCTGGGACTGTACCTCATCATTACAGAGGATATATGGGTCCAGAGACTGTACCTCAACATTACAGAGGTACATGGGTCCGTGGACTGTTCCTCAACATTACAACATTACAGAAGTATTTAATCGGTCCATGGACTGTACCTCAACATTGAGAGGTACATAATGGGGCCAGAGACTGTACCTCAAAATTACAGAGGTACATGGGGTCCCGGGACTGTACCTCAAAAATTACAGAGGTACATAATGGGTCTAGGGACTCTGCCTCGTTACAGAGGCACATAATGGGTCCAGGGGCAGTACCTCAAATTACAGAGGCACATAATGGGTCCAGGGACTGTACCTCAACATTACAGAGGTACATAATGGGTCCCGGGACTGTTCCTCAACATTACAGAGGTATATAATGGGTGGCAAGAACTGTACCTCAACATTACAGTGGTACCTAATGGGTCCAGGGACTGTAACTCAACATTACAGAGGTATATAATGGGTCCAGGGACTGTACCTCGTTACAGAGGTACCTAATGGGTCCAAGGACTGTATGTCAACATTTCAGAGGTACTTAGTGGGTCCAGGAGCTAGGCCACAATGTTTGGAGGGCTTTAACAAGTTACAGAGGTAATAAACTATTTACAGGTTTATATCCGGTCACAGTTGTAACGAGTTTTTTATGCGACATGAATTGGTCACACACACACACACCACACACACACAAAACACACACACACACACACACACACGTACAGACCCAGATACAGACAGGCACACACACACACCAAACACAGATACGACAGGCAGACACACACACACACACACACACACACATAGACACACACACACATAGACAGACACGTACAGACACAGACAGGCACACCACACAGATACAGACAGGCACACACACACACACACACGCACACACGCACACATTCAGACAGACAATACAGACACACACACACACATATATATATACAGACACACTCACTCACACAAACACACACACCACACACACACACACACACACATAGACAGACACGTACAGACACAGACAGGCACACACACAAAAGATACAGCAGGCACCACACACACACACACCACGCACACACGCACACATTCAGACACATACAGACACACACACACACATATATATATACAGACACACTCACTCCACACACCACACACACCACACACACACACACACACACACACACACACACACACACACACATATACAGACACGTACGACACAGATACAGACAGGCACACAAACACACACACACAGATGCAGACAGGCGCACACACACACACACACACACACACACACACACACACACAGTAACAGGAGTTGAATTGGAAAAACATTAAAAGGGGAAA
>NC_069479.1:5762163-5764663 GCF_026875155.1 Cherax quadricarinatus | reverse complement strand
ATTCCAATCTTTAAAAAAAGGGGACAGACATGAAGCATTAAACTACAGCCAGTGCCTGCAGTATAGTATGGAATCATGGGGAAGATTTTTCAAGGGGAAGAGTGGGGAACACCTAGAAAGGAACTCTCATCAAAAGCACCAACATGGTTTCAGGACGGGGAATCCTGTGTCACAAACCCACTGGGTTCTATGACATGGGACAGCAGTAAGAAAGAGAGGAGGGGGGGGTGGGTTGCTTTTCTTGGACTGCAAGAAGGCGTTTGCACAGTTCCACCAAGAGATTTGCAAAAAACTGGAGGACCAACGGGGGTAACAGGGGGGGAAAGGGATACAAGGATCGGGGAAAACTTTGTCAGGAAGACAGCAGCGAGTCATGGATGTGGCGAGGTGTCAGAGTGGGCACCTGTGCCAGCGGGGTCCCGCAGGGGTCATCCTAGGACCCGTGCTGTTTTTTATTTATGAAAGACGAAGGGAAAGGGAATAGACTCTGAGGGGTCCCTGTTTTCAGATGAGAATTTATGAAAGAATTCACTCGATCGAAAACAGGAAACTCAAAGGGGTCTGGACAGGCTGCAGACCTGGTCAGCAAATTGGGTCCTGGGGTTTAATCCCCAAGTGCAAAGTCATGAAGTTGGGGAAAGGGGAAAGAAGCCGCAGACGGGTACAGTCTAGGGGGCCAAGGGCACAAAATACTCAAGGAAAAAATTGGGGTGAGTATAACACCCGGCCATTCCTGAAAGGGACATCAACCAAATAACTGCTGCAGCATATGGGCGCCAGCAAACCTAGAACAGCATTCCGACTCTAATAAGGAATCATTCCGGACCCTGTACACCCTGTAGTTAGGCCCATATTGGAGTATGCGGCACAGTTTGGAACCCCACCTAAAAAAAATACCCCCGGCCGGGATTGAACCCGCGGTAAGAGTCTCAAAAACTCCGCCGTCGCGTTAACCTAGACCACTGCCACAAAAAGTTTTATCCCAATAGGTATTTTTACACCTAGGAAAGTTAGCCAGACCTCTGGACCCCAAATGCAAGTTTTTACGACGAATCTCCAGCTAGCTGGCCGTGACGAAAACTACCAAATCCCCTTTCCCGCCGTCCAGACTTAAAAATCGTAAAAGACGATTCAAAAAAACCCCACCCCCCCCGGGGTTGAACCGCTGTCATAGGCTCAAACTTCAGACCGTCGCGTGCCACTAACCCGCTAGCCACAAGGTTCTTGTAACTTTCCTTTGGGGTAGAAATATACGTAGTTGATGAAATTTTTTTGTGGCTATGGTCTAGTGGCTAGCGCGCGGGCTGGAGTTTTTGAGACTTATGACCGGGGTTTAATCCCGGGGGGGGTATGGTTTATTTGCAAATCGTGTCTACGTTTCTTAAGTCAGTTGACGGGAGTGAAAGGGGCTTGAGCTGAGTTCGTCACGGCCACGCTAGCTGGAGATTCGTCTGTAAAAACTTGCATTTGTGGTCACAGAGGTGCCTGTGCTAACTTTCCTATGGTGTAGAAATATACCTAGTTGGATGAATCTTATTGTGGCTAGCTGGTCTAGTGGCTAGCGCGACGGGCTGGAGTTTTGAGACTATGACCGCGGGTTCAATCCCGGCCGGGGGTATGGTTTATTTGCAATCGTGTCATTACGATTTCTTAAGTCATGTCAACCCTCACCTAGCCAAGCACGTGAAGAAACTAGAGAAAGTGCAAAGGTTTGCAACAAGACTAGTCCCAGAGCTAAGAGGTATGTCCTACGAGGAGAGGTTAAGGGAAATCAACCTGACGACACTGGAGGACAGGAGAGATAGGGGGGACATGATAACGACATACAAAATACTGAGAGGAATTGACAAGGTGGACAAAGACAGGATGTTCCAGAGATTGGACACAGTAACAAGGGGACACAGTTGGAAGCTGAAGACACAGATGAATCACAGGGATGTTAGGAAGTACTTCTTCAGCCACAGAGTAGTCAGGAAGTGGAATAGTTTGGGAAGCGATGTAGTGGAGGCAGGATCCATACATAGCTTTAAGCAGAGGTATGATAAAGCTCACGGTTCAGGGAGAGTGACCTAGTAGCGATCAGTGAAGAGGCGGGGCCAGGAGCTCGGACTCGACCCCCGCAACCTCAACTAGGTGAGTACACACGCACACACACACACACACACACACACACACACACACACACACACACACACACACACACACACACACACACACACACGTGATAATGTGTTATTTACAGTAAGTAAAGTCAAGGTATTTATCCACAATGGTTTGTGATATATCACTCTGACATTTCATGAATTTTTTTGAGTGAGTTCCGCTGAATTCATTAATATATATCGTATTCCAATACAATATATATATATGCCCCGTGGCTTGGTGGCTAAAGCTCTCGCTTCACACAGCGAGCGTCAGGTTCGATTCCCGGGGAGGGTAAAAAAATTGGGATTGTTTCTTTACACTGGTTGTCTATGTTAACTCATCAGTAAAATAGTAC
>NC_069479.1:5742227-5761663 GCF_026875155.1 Cherax quadricarinatus | reverse complement strand
TAAAAAAAGCATTTTTTCCGAAAGACCCTATACTTAAGATTCCAGATATTAAAAAACATTTTGCTTAAGAACTGATGCCTCCATACTGGCTTAGGTGCGTGTTACTACAATACCATGATGGTACTCCCTTCCCTGTATGCTTCCTAAGCCGGAAACTCCTTACCGCAGAAACGAGATACTCCACCATAGAAAAGGAATGTTTAGCCCTTGTGTGGGGTATCTCCAAACTTAAATTTTATTTGCTGGGAATAGAATTCATTTTAGAAACGGACCACAAACCTTTGATATACCTAGAAACTTTTAAGGGAACCAACAGTCGCCTCTTGAGGTGGACATTGGCACTCCAGGCTTTTAAGTTCCATATTGTGTATATCAATGGTTCATCCAGTTATTTCTCTGACTGGTTAAGTCGTGACAGTCAGTAGAAGATTTCTTGCCTTACGCGACTTCCACATGTTAGAACTTTTTCCTAGCCTACTGTTCTTATACTCCTTGACTATAAGTCTTGGTATAGGGGTGTGTGAGGGAAAAGTTCAATAGATAGGAGTAGCGAGGGAATATATAGTAACAATAGTTTCATTGCCGGCTACTTGTTAAGGTAGGGTAAGTCAAGCTCCCGCTATTCCCGCCTTTTTTTCCCCACCCCTAAAGTGATTGTTTGCCGGCTGCTTGTTAACGTAGGGTCAGTCTAGCTCCCACTATCCCTTCCCCTCCCTCTTCCCCCCCCCCGAAAGGTGACGTGTGGGTCTCTGGTCAAACAGTAAATCACTCGACTCACAGCTCCCAACACTACTGTAAGTACATGCCTGCCTTGTATTCTAGTGGATTTATTGGTTGAAAGCTTCACTTTGGACCAATAATAAACTTTAGTCTTTTCAGCCTTGCTCTAAGTTGACTGTTGTAATAATCACCACGTCTTTTGGGTTTATGTACTTATCATGGAGAGTGATTATTTAAGCAGTGGGAAAACCTGTCTATCTTTTCAGCTTGGATGACAGAGAGGGTCCCCTGTCAATCAACGAGAAAAACTGAAGGAGACGGACTAACGTCCTGGAGACGTCCCATATTGGATTTACTTGCCTGTGCACTTGTATGAAGAATCAGGACATAACCCCTCATCATTACGGCGGTCAAGAACCTGATCTCCTGTCATCGGGAAAGATTACTTACGGCCACTAGAACGAGCCAGTGGGTTGTCACCAACAACTGCGACTCCCCCCCACATCATCAGCAACGGCTTCTATTGCAACAATACGCAGCGTCACCAACACCAGACACCCAAATTTTTATCGTTGAATTCAGGTATCATTTATATTTTTAATTTTTCATTTTCTTTCATGTAGGATCAGTATTTCATATTTAAGTGTTTTATATTTCATATTTCCTAAATAATAAAGTGTTTATATTTGTCAGTTTTTGTTCTTTTTCTATTCATTAATTTTCCTGAGGAGGAGCCAGCCTGAGTAATACTGACTGAAGTTGTTACAGGGCTGAGTAAGCCTTCACATTCCATTGTATTCATGTTTGTGTTTTCTGTAAATGTATTCTGTCTATTAATAAATGTTCCCATAGAATATAAAATATAGGGGGTGGTAGGAGAAGAAAATATTTAAACAGCTCCGGGGAGAACCTTGAGTTTTCCCTGAGGTACGTTTATTGTCTTCTCTGAGGATGAGGATCCCCAGTCCAGCTATAGAGGTGGTACCTCCCTATATATATATATATATATATATATATTATATGCAATCATATACTTACTAATAAGTACACAAATGTGCACATGTATAAGCCCATAGCAACAATACATATAAAAATTCGTATTCACATACGTATACACCTTTTTTTCTATTTTGGTTCACAAATTTTAAAACCACCTTCCACTGAGACACAGGAGGCCATAGAAATATATCTGGGTTTCTTATTGTTCCTTCCAGCAGTAGTGTGTTTGCTTCCATAGGCGGCGCAATATTGTTTTAGAGGCCGTATTACTTGTTTTAGAGACCGTATTATTTGTTTCAGAGACCGTATAAATTGTTCAAAAAACGTATTACTTGTTTATGAGACCGTATTGTTTGTTTCAGTGACTGTATTGTGTAAGAGACCGTATTAATTGTTTTAAAGACTGTAGTATTTGCTTTAAAAACCGTATTGTTTTAGAGACCATATTATTTGTTTTAGGGACTGTATTACTTGTTTAAGAGACCGTATTACTTGTTTATGAGACCGTATTGTTTATGATACCGTATTACTTGTTTATGAGACTGTATTGTTTATAAGACCGTATTACTTGTTTAAGAGACCGTATTACTTGTTTAAGAGACCGTATTACTTGTTTATAAGACCATATTAATTGTTCAAGAGACCGTATTACTTGTTTATAAGACCGTATTACTTGTTCAAGAGACCATATTACTTGTTTAAAGACCGTATTACTTGTTTATAAGACCGTATTACTTGTTTAAGAGACCGTATTACTTGTTTAAGAGACCGTATTACTTGTTTAAGAGACCGTATTACTTGTTTAAGAGACCGTATTACTTGTTTAAGAGACCGTATTACTTGTTTAAGAGACCGTATTATACTTGTTTAAGAGACCCTATTACTTGTTTAAGAGACGGTATATACTTGTTTAAGAGACCCTATTACTGTTTAAGAGACCCTATTACTTGTTTAAGAGACCCTATTACTTGTTTAAGAGACGGTATTACTTGTTTAAGAGACCGTATTACTTGTTTAAGAGACCCTATTACTTGTTTAAGAGACCCTATTACTTGTTTAAGAGACGGTATTACTTGTTTAAGAGACCGTATTACTTGTTTAAGAGACCGTATTACTTGTTTACGTTAAAAAATTTTATTTCCCTTGGTAAACACCATTTCACACTAACACAAAATATAATTGCTGTGTTTCAAATTCATAATCACAAAACGTTTTCCTGTTTTTTTTATACAGTCCCACGTTATGTATATATTGTTGATCATTTGCTGTATGTCGTGTAAAGTATATTGTGATACTTTGCAGTGACGTATTTTCTGACGTATTTCTTAAAACAGACGTCAGATGTCAGTCATTTAGTCAGAAGGTAAAACCGTTGATGTGCATCAACTGTAGTGTTGATGTATGCTTCCCTGATTTATTTTTATTTTTTTGTAGGTCCAAATAAACGTTTTCTTTTGCTTATTTGACATTCGGTTTCATTTCAGTTACAAAGACGTGATGTTCCACAACGTTTAGTGTTGCAAAATCCTGGGAAACCACGACCTGATGTCAAAATATCTTTAAGAAAGACATCGTCAACGATCTGGTGTTTTATGAGCAGAATAAAATGCAACAGAAAAGGTGTATTTGAACGTAAGTGGCAGCTTCAGGCAACAGCAGTAATGGTCTTCCCAGCGGTGCTCAGTATTGTAGAATGAGACGCTTGTGCAACAACAGGGAAGCCAGCCAGTGGCTTCCTCAGTCCAGTACTGAGAAGGGTGAAAGTTCGGGAGAGGAATGAGGTAGTCAGTCCTTCAGCCCGGAGTTGATGGGATCGAACATCAATACAGTTACAAAAATGGTTCACGCTTGTCTCATTCATCAACACAGTTACAAAAGTGGTTCACGTGTATCTCATTTACCAGTTGGACTCATGGACCACTGAGGAACTTTCTGAACCATCAATCCGATAGCCACCGTCGCTACCGCACTCAGAGGGACGATGTTTATCCCTGGGATAAACGATAGGAAAGAGTTTAAACTATCTGGCGAGTTCCACGAACTCTTTTCTGCTAATAATGTATAAAAAATGAAGACACTGGAATCCCGTACTGCAATGAATGATCCTGATTGTGAATAATTCTTGCAATTTTAGTAAACTCTTTCAACGAAGGTTTAGACTGTAGTGATGCTTCTGTCACTGAATTTGCAGGAGAAGTGATATATAATGCCGATACGATGGATAAAAACACAACTGCAATACAATCCGATTCATTATTGTATTAATATTGGTAGAATTACCGACAATATGTTAAATAAAAGACACAAGTGCAACTAATGTGACAGTTGCATTTGTGTCCTTTTCCGATTCATTATTGACAGGTGAGGCGATTTCAAGAATCAAATTGTTTATGTCAAGATAACGTTGAGGCGAGAGAAGTGATCAAGTTTATGTCAAGATAACGTTGAGGAGAGAGAAGTGATCAAGTTTATGTCCAGATAACGTTGAGGAGAGAGAAGTGATCAAGTTTATGTCAAGATAACGTTGAGGAGAGAGAAGTGATCAAGTTTATGTCAAGATAACGTTGAGGAGAGAGAAGTGATCAAGTTTATGTCAAGATAACGTTGAGGCGAGAGAAGTGATCAAGTTTATGTCAAGATAACGTTGAGGCGAGAGAAGTGATCAAGTTTATGTCAAGATAACGTTGAGGCGAGAGAAGTGATCAAGTTTATGTCCAGATAACGTTGAGGCGAGAGAAGTGATCAAGTTTATGTCCAGATAACGTTGAGGCGAGAGAAGTGATCAAGTTTATGTCAAGATAACGTTGAGGAGAGAGAAGTGATCAAGTTTATGTCAAGATAACGTTGAGGCGAGAGAAGTGATCAAGTTTATGTCAAGATAACGTTGAGGCGAGAGAAGTGATCAAGTTTATGTCAAGATAACGTTGAGGCGAGAGAAGTGAATCAAGTTTATGTCAAGATAACGTTGAGGCGAGAGAAGTGATCAAGTTTATGTCAAGATAACGTTGAGGCGAGAGAAGTGATCAAGTTTATGTCAAGATAACGTTGAGGCGAGAGAAGTGATCAAGTTTATGTCAAGATAACGTTGAGGCGAGAGAAGTGATCAAGTTTATGTCAAGATAACGTTGAGGCGAGAGAAGTGATCAAGTTTATGTCAAGATAACGTTGAGGCGAGAGAAGTGATCAAGTTTATGTCAAGATAACGTTGAGGCGAGAGAAGTGATCAAGTTTATGTCAAGATAACGTTGAGGCGAGAGAAGTGATCAAGTTTATGTCAAATAACGTTGAGGCGAGAGAAGTGATCAAGTTTATGTCAAGATAACGTTGAGGAGAGAGAAGTGATCAAGTTTATGTCCAGATAACGTTGAGGAGAGAGAAGTGATCAAGTTTATGTCAAGATAACGTTGAGGCGAGAGAAGTGATCAAGTTTATGTCAAGATAACGTTGAGGAGAGAGAAGTGATCAAGTTTATGTCAAGATAACGTTGAGGCGAGAGAAGTGATCAAGTTTATGTCAAGATAACGTTGAGGCGAGAGAAGTGATCAAGTTTATGTCCAGATAACGTTGAGGAGAGAGAAGTGATCAAGTTTGACTACGTACACAAAATTCTAAGAAGCCATCGAACGATTTTCCGTGAGAATTCACAGAAATTTTGATGAATAATGTAGATACGAGTGATAAGGATTTTTCATAATTCCGAGATCTGAATGAGATTTTCACATTGTAATCAATGACAAACACATATGTACTAGACATGTATCTCTCACACCTCATGTACTGTATATGTCATCTTTATATCATCAATGTATCTTTTAAATTTTCTGTACCATATTATGTATTAAAATATACCTATTTGTAAAAAAGAATGAAAAGATGGGGTTTACTGGAGTTTTACCTGGAGAGAGTTCCGGGGGTCAACGCCCCCGCGGCCCGGACTGTGATCAGGGGTGGTAAGGGAAGTGGAATATTCAAAAGGCTTCAGGAAGAAATCCAAAAATTCTTCCTTGAGGCCTTTTTATCCACTTCTCCGAGGCTGTGGGTCCCATATTTTACACCAGAGGTGGACCCCATACTTTAACAATGGAACTCGACTCACTCCGTGGAAAGTCAACGGTTATTCCTCCTTCAACTGGGTGTGCGCAGCGCTGTATAGCCCTTTGGTTTAGCGCTTCTTTTGTATAATAATCAACTGGGATGCTTGAAAGAATAAATGATTGTGAGAGGAAATCAACAACAACGTCAGCTTGCGTGCGGTCAGCAGTAACAGCCTGGTTGATCAGGCCCTGATCCACAATAATGCCTGGTTTCAGACCGGGCCGGGGGGGGCGTTGACCCCCGAAACCCTCTCCAGGTAAACATTCGCCACCTTGTCAGAGATATCATCAGGCTCATTCTTCCCAGAATTGGTCCCTCACTGTCATGTTCTAGACAGTAATATGAATCAAACAAGAAATGCTATGTAAATCCTCTCTATTTGTGCTGCTTCTTCCATTTTTTTTTTGGGGGGGGGGATAAACATTTAACATTTTTATTAAATCTTAAGTTGATCCATAAAATCTCAAAAACTGAAACCCAAAATTGCACAATCGATGGAGAAATTAAACCTGATCAGGTTATGTCAGTTATTTCAAATGCATAATTAACAAACGTTCTGCCTCATTTTCACTTCTGTGAGCCTAGTGGCTTTCAGCTTTCTACGAAAATGTAGGAAACAGCAGTAGACTATTAAATATTTGCCTTCACCAGATGATATATACATGTACACTATGTACGAGATGGGATAGTAAGTGTACACCATAGTGACAGATGGCAAAGCAGAAGCCAGAGAGAGAGTTCACCGTGCTCAACCAGCAGCTCAGGCAAGTCTGCCAATTCGCCTGGCACAAGTGAACCACGTTGCTTCAGCGGGCATGTTTGTGATTGGTCTATGAACTAAGGTACTGATTTAACGACGGGTTCTCTATTGATTGTTAAACCCTTAGCACCCGGTTCAATGGTTGGGAGGCAGCCTATATGGGAGTGTGGCATATGCCGAATAAATTGTAACATACTTTTTGTATGCCACAACGGGTAATGTTTGAACCCATGGCAAGTGGGTTATAGAATTCACAGAGCAATAGTTTGTTTACAATCGTGTTGTGACAATATCTTGGGTCACTTTGTGAAATAAAAAGTCTAGATATTCACTAGCAAGAGGATGAGAAAAGCGGCATGAGAAACACTGTACAGACTTATACCAGGTAACATTCGCAAATTTGTACCCCTGTGCCACAATGATATAAACACTACACATACCTGAGAGATTTCCGGAAGCTATAACAGGAAAGATATATAACTAGGCAGAGAGTCATAGAACTTCTCAAATCTTCACAGTAAACAAATAATTAAAATTTTAAAAACATCCTAAAATGCATAGGAAAAAAACAGGGAATATGAACATTAAGTAACTTGCAAGTAACTTAAAATACTTTTCCTCATATACAAAATGAGATAATCCATCTAGCTTCAAGCAACTGCTACTTACAGATGACAACAACAAGGAGTGAAATACTGATCAGTGAACTAATAAACACAATTAAATATGAGAGAAAACTATGTAACAACATAAGACAGCATGACATTGTAGAATTTAGTAACGGCATGGCTATGTAGTCTGGACGGTATACTTCAAGTATATGGAAAAAATTATCATGAGAATTTATTACACTAAAGAAACACTCTAGACATCTAGACACTAAATACAGTTGTCATCCCATAAAACCTCATATTAACCTGCTTCACAGAAGTGGCACCCCAGCACTGAAATACACACATAAGTGAATCAGAGCATAACCCCAACGACCGCCATGCTGTGGTTCCCGACTCCGCGCTGTGGTTCTCGACCACCATGCTGTGGTTCCCGACGCACTGCAAGATATGAGGAATCAAATATAATGTACAGAAGGTGTGAAATTCTGAGAAAAGTTTAAGCATCATTAAATTTTTCATTTTCAATTTTGATCTTGGGGAAAGTTACTCATCGCTACAATTCTGTCTCATTTCCATAACTGATATAGACAAATTATCTAAGGATGACGTTGTAAGATCCTCGGAAATTGATAATTGGGGCTCATTAGGTGTGTATAACTAGTAAATAATACCCACAACTTGATAAATTAAACACCTGTACATCTTGGCACCTTCATTCTTTACAGGTTCCAACATCTTTATCAATACAATACAGAAGACTGAACCGGCAGAAGACTAGGTCATTAGTCTCTCAGCTTAGGAACAAGTGTTCAGTAATGTAGACATCAAGACTACGGTACCAGGCACCTGCTCCTAGGTTAAGGGACTGATAACCTCATCTACCTCTTCAATCTTCTGTACTTATTTATAGTCACTGGTTAGCGACACATCTACGGAGCAAAGATACCCAGATGTTGCAGATGTGTCTAAGTCATCATCAAACTCAACAGGTTAGAGTCATCCATGAAGAACACAACAAACCACCAAGATAACATAACAATCCAAGTCTTCAAGACAACCACTCAAAAAAATTACGATGCTCATGGAGGATAAAGTTACCCAGCATTAGAAGAATTAACTCAGTAATAAATAGAATATAAATCGTAATTAATAAACGTAACAATAGTGGTACGGACGAATAGGTAAGTAATCATGTTGGAAGATCTGGAGTATACCTGGAGTATACCTGGAGAGGGTTTCGGAGGTCAACGCCCCCGCGGCCCGGTCTGAGACCAGGCTTCGTGGTGGATCAGGGTCTGATCAGCCAAACTTACTGCTGGCCACAGTAAACCCACGTACGAACCACAGTCCGGCTGGTCAGATACTGACTTCAGGTGCCTGTCCAGTGCCCTCTTAAAGACATCCAGGGGTCTATTTTCCAGTTACATTCATCCCCCAGTTCCTCGCCCCTGGGCATTGCTAGACACATGTGTCCTAGGCCATGTCTAGGATCGAACCCAGGACCTCAGCGGTGCGCAACTTTGCTACCACATACCCACCATCTAGAACATGTACTAGAAAAAAGTGATAGGAGTGTAAACATTAGTAATACTGAACCACTGTAGACTGGATTTCTGATGTACAATAACACTTTGTAGATCAATGGTTCAGAGAACCGACATGTTGATAAATTAGACACATGTGCAACTCTTGGGTATCTTTATTGAGGAAACGTTTCGCCACACAGTGGCTTCATCAGTCCATACATAGGAGAAACTTGAACAGGAGGAGAATGAGGTAATCAGTCCCTCAACCTTGAGTCGATTCTTGAATAGAATGTATTCTATTCAAGATTGATGGACTGAACACATCGACTCAAGGTTGAGGGACTGATTCCCTCATTCTCCTCCTGTTCAAGTTTCTCCTATGTATGGACTGATGAAGCCACTGTGTGGCGAAACGTTTCCTCAATAAAGATACCCAAGAGTTGCACATGTGTCTAATTTATCAACATGTCGGTTCTCTGAACCATTGATCTACAAAGTGTTATTGTACATCAGAAATCCAGTCTACAGTGGTTCAGTATTACTAATGTTTACACTCCTATCACTTTTTTCTAGTACATGTTCTAGATGGTGGGTATGTGGTAGCAAAGTTGCGCATCGCTGAGGTCCTGGGTTCGATCCTAGACATGGCCTAGGACACATGTGTCTAGCAATGCCCAGGGGCGAGGAACTGGGGGATGAATGTAACTGGAAAATAGACCCCTGGATGTCTTTAAGAGGGCACTGGACAGGCACCTGAAGTCAGGTGCCTGTCCATCTAAGGACGGTAAATTACTGATCTGACTATTATGCAAAAATATTTCACTGTTCGTGTCAAATCAAACAACTGAAAGTCCTAAATTAGTGAAATCATTTAAAAATTCTCAAATGTTGTAACGCAGAACCAAAGCGAGAGATGTATACCATGATTTACCTCTAACAAACTGAATGGACTAGTTACAAATTTGCATATGGAAATTACTTATTAACAGAGCGAGAGTCATGGTAAACAGTGAAAAATATAACCAATGAAGTGTAAGAACGTAATAATTACACTAAACCATTATGAATCCAGCTCCAAGAGTATACCAGGAGTATACCTGAGAGGGTTCCGGGGGTCAACGACCCCGCGGCTCGGTCTGTGACCAGGCCTCATGGTGGATCAGAGCATGATCAACCAGGCTGCTACTGTTGGCCGCACGCAGACATACGAGCCACAGCCCGGCTGGTCAGGTACTGAATATAGGTGCCTGTCCAGTGCCTTCTTGAAGACAGCCAGGGGTTATGAAGAAGCCAGGGGTCATGAAGATAGCCAGGGGTCTTGAAGATAGCCAGGGGTCTTGAAGACAGCCAGGGGTCATGAAGACAGCCAGGGGTCATGAAGACAGCCAGGGGTCATGAAAACAGCCAGGGGTCCTGAAAACAGCAAGGGGTCCTGAAGAAAACCAGGAGTCTTGGAGACAGTCAGGGGTCTTGAAGAAAACCAGGGGTCTTGAAGACAACCAGGGGTCTTGAAGAAAACCAGGGGTCTTGAAGACAGCCAAGGGTCTTAAAGACAGCCAGGGGTCTTGAAGAAAACCAGGGGTCTTGAAGACAGCCAAGGGTCATGAAGACAGCCAGGGATCTTGAAGAAAACCAGGGGTCTTGAAGACAGCCAGGGGTCTTGAAGAAAACCAGGGGTCTTGAAGACAGCCAAGGGTCTTGAAGACAGCCAGGGGTTTTGAAGGAAACCAGGGGTCTTGAAGACAGCCAAGGGTCTTGAAGACAGCCAGGGGTCTTGAAGACAGCCAGGGGTCTTGAAGACAGCCAGGGGTCTTGAAGACAGCCAGGGGTTTTGAAGAAAACCAGGGGTCTTGAAGACAGCCGAGGGTCATGAAGACAGCCAGGGATCTTGAAGAAAACCAGGGGTCTTGAAGACAGCCAGGGGTCTTGAAGAAAACCAGGGGTCTTGAAGACAGCCAAGGGTCTTGAAGACAGCCAGGGGTTTTGAAGAAAACCAGGGGTCTTGAAGACAGCCAAGGGTCTTGAAGACAGCCAGGGGTCTTGAAGACAGCCAGGGGTCTTGAAGACACCCAGGGGTCTTGAAGACACCCAGGGGTCTTGAAGACACCCAGGGGTCTTGAAGACACCCAGGGGTCTTGAAGACACCCAGGGGTCTTGAAGACACCCAGGGTCTTGAAGACACCCAGGGGTCTTGAAGACACCCAGGGTCTTGAAGACACCCAGGGTCTTGAAGACAGCCAGGGGTCTTGAAGACTGCCAAGAGTTTACAGTTGCGTTACTGTTGTCAAGAACAAACTTGAAAAGGTATTAAATGTAGCAATTTAATCAGGGACTGTACCTCAACATTACTGAGGTACATAATGGGTCCAGGGACTGTACCTCAACATTACTGAGGTACATAATGGGTCCAGGGACTGTATCTCAACATTACTGAGGTAAATAATGGGTCCAGGGACTGTACCTCAACATTACTGAGGTACATAATGGGTCCAGGGACTGTACCTCAACATTACTGAGGTACATAATGGGTCCAGGGACTGTACCTCAACATAACTGAGGTACATAATGGGTCCAGGGACTGTACCTCAACATTACAGAGGTACATAATGGATGCAGGGACTGTACCTCAACATTACAGAGGTACATAATGGGTGCAGGGACTGTACCTCAACATTACAGAGGTACATAATGGGTGCAGGGACTGTAACTCAACATTACTGAGGTACATAATGGGTCCAGGGACTGTACCTCAACATTACTGAGGTACATAATGGGTGCAGGGACTGTACCTCAACATTACTGAGGTACATAATGGGTCCAGGGACTGTACCTCAACATTACTGAGGTACATAATGGGTCCAGGGACTGTACCTCATTACTGAGGTACATAATGGGTCCAGAGACTGTACCTCAACATTACTGAGGTACATAATGGGTCCAGGAACTGTACCTCAACATTACTGAGGTACATAATGGGTCCAGGGACTGTACCTCAACATTACAGAGGTACATAATGGGTGCAGGGACTGTACCTCAACATTACTGAGGTACATAATGGTTCCAGGGACTGTACCTCAACATTACTGAGGTACATAATGGGTCCAGGGACTGTACCTCAACATTACTGAGGTACATAATGGGTCCAGGGACTGTACCTCAACATTACTGAGGTACATAATGGGTCCAGGGACTGTACCTCAACATTACAGAGGTACATAATGGGTCCAGGGAGTGTATGTCAACATTACAGAGGTATATAATGGGTCCAGGGACCGTACCCCATTACAGAGGTATATAATGGGTCCAGGGACTGTATCTCAACATTACAGAGGTACATAATGGGCCCAGGGACTGTTCCTCAACATTACAGATGTATATAATGGGTCCAGTGAGTATACGTCAACATTAGAGAGGTACATAATGGGTCCAGGGACTGTACCTCAACATTACAGAGGTACATAATGGGTCCAGGGACTGTACCTCAACATTACAGAGGTACATAATGGGTCCAGGGACTGTACCTCAACATTACTGAGGTACATAATGGGTGCAGGGACTGTACCTCACCATTACAGAGGTACATAATGGGTGCAGGGACTGTAACTCAACATTACTGAGGTACATAATGGGTCCAGGGACTGTACCTCAACATTACTGAGGTACATAATGGGTGCAGGGACTGTACCTCAACATTACTGAGGTACATAATGGGTCCAGGGACTGTACCTCAACATTACTGAGGTACATAATGGGTCCAGGGACTGTACCTCATTACTGAGGTACATAATGGGTCCAGAGACTGTACCTCAACATTACTGAGGTACATAATGGGTCCAGGGACTGTACCTCAACATTACTGAGGTAGATAATGGGTCCAGGGACTGTACCTCAACATTACAGAGGTACATAATGGGTGCAGGGACTGTACCTCAACATTACTGAGGTACATAATGGGTCCAGGGACTGTACCTCAACATTACTGAGGTACATAATGGGTCCAGGGACTGTACCTCAACATTACAGAGGTACATAATGGGTCCAGGGAGTGTATGTCAACATTACAGAGGTATATAATGGGTCCAGGGACCGTACCCCATTACAGAGGTATATAATGGGTCCAGGGACTGTACCTCAACATTACAGAGGTACATAATGGGCCCAGGGACTGTTCCTCAACATTACAGATGTATATAATGGGTCCAGTGAGTATACGTCAACATTAGAGAGGTACATAATGGGTCCAGGGACTGTACCTCAACATTACAGAGGTACATAATGGGTCCAGGGACTGTACCTCAACATTACAGAGGTACATAATGGGTCCAGGGACTGTACCTCAACATTACTGAGGTACATAATGGGTCCAGGGACTGTACCTCAACATTACTGAGGTACATAATGGGTCCAGGGACTGTACCTCAACATTACTGAGGTACATAGTGGGTCCAGGGACTGTACCTCAACATTACTGAGGTACATAATGGGTACAGGAACTGTACCTCAACATTACAGAGGTACATAATGGGACCAGGGACTGTACCTCAACATTACAGAGGTACATAATGGGTCCAGGGACTGTACCTCAACATTACAGAGGTACATAATGGGTCCAGGGACTGTACCTCAACATTACTGAGGTACATAATGGGTCCAGGGACTGTACTTCAACATTACTGAGGTACATAATGGGTCCAGGGACTGTACCTCAACATTACTGAGGAACATAATGGGTCCAGGGACTGTACCTCAACATTACTGAGGTACATAATGGGTCCAGGGACTGTACCTCAACATTACTGAGGTACATAATGGGTCCAGGGACTGTACTTCAACATTACAGAGGTACATAATGGGTCCAGGGACTGTACCTCAACATTACTGAGTACATAATGGGTCCAGGGACTGTACCTCAACATTACTGAGGTACATAATGGGTCCAGGGACTGTACCTCAACATTACTGAGGTACATAATGGGTCCAGGGACTGTACTTCAACATTACAGAGGTACATAATGGGTCCAGGGACTGTACCTCAACATTACTGAGGTACATAATGGGTCCAGGGACTGTACCTCAACATTACTGAGGTACATAATGGGTCCAGGACTGTACCTCAACATTACTGAGGTACATAATGGGTCCAGGGACTGTACTTCAACATTACAGAGGTACATAATGGGTCCAGGGACTGTACCTCAACATTACTGAGGTACATAATGGGTCCAGGGACTGTACCTCAACATTACTGAGGTACATAATGGGTCCAAGGACTGTACCTCAACATTACTGAGGTACATAATGGGTCCAGGGACTGTACCTCAACATTACTGAGGTACATAATGGGTCCAGGGACTGTACCTCAACATTACAGAGGTACATAATGGGTCCAGTGAGTATACGTCAACTTTACAGAAGTATTTAATGGATCCATTGACTGTACCTCAACATTACAGAGGTACATAATGGGCCAAGAGACTGTACCTCAATATTACAGAGGTACATGGGTCCAGGGACAGTACCTCAACATTACAGAGGTACATAATGGGTCCAGGGACTGTACCTCAACATTACAGAGGTACATAATGGGTCCAGGGACTGTACCTCAACATAACAGAGGTACATAATGGGTCCAGGGACTGTACCTCAACATTACTGAGGTACATAATGGGTCCAGGGACTGTACCTCAACATTACAGAGGTACATAATGGGTCCAGGGACTGTACCTCAACATTACAGAGGTACATAATGGGTCCAGGGACTGTACCTCAACATTACAGAGGTACATAATGGGTCCAGGGACTGTACCTCAACAATTACTGAGGTACATAATGGGGTCCAGGGACTGTACCTCAACATTACTGAGGTACATAATGGGTCCAGGGACTGTACCTCAACATTACTGAGGTACATAATGGGTCCAGGGACTGTACCTCAACATTACTGAGGTACATAATGGGTCCAAGGACTGTACCTCAACATTACTGAGGTACATAATGGGTCCAGGGACTGTACCTCAACATTACTGAGGTACATAATGGGTCCAGGGACTGTACCTCAACATTACAGAGGTACATAATGGGTCCAGGGACTGTACCTCAACATTACAGAGGTACATAATGGGTCCAGTGAGTATACGTCAACTTTACAGAAGTATTTAATGGATCCAGGGACTGTACCTCAACATTACAGAGGTACATAATGGGCCAAGAGACTGTACCTCAATATTACAGAGGTACATGGGTCCAGGGACAGTACCTCACCATTACAGAGGTACATAATGGGTCCAGGGACTGTACCTCAACATTACAGAGGTACATAATGGGTCCAGGGACTGTACCTCAACATTACAGAGGTACATAATGGATCCAGGGACTGTACCTCAACATTACAGAGGTACATGGGTCCATGGACTGTACCTCAACATTACAGAGGAACATATGGGTCCAGGGACTGTGCCTCAACATTACAGAGGTACATAATCGGTTCAGGGACTGTACCTCAACATTTCAGAGGTACATGGGTCCATTGACTGTACCTCAACATTACAGAGGTACATAATGGGTCTAGGGACTGTACCTCAACATTACAGAGGTACATAATGGGTCCAGGGACTGTACCTCAACATTACTGAGGTACATGGGTCCAGGGACTGTACCTCAATATTACGGAGGTACATAATGGGTCCAGAGACTGTACCTCAACATTACAGAGGTACATAATGGGTCTAGTGAGTATACGTCAACTTTACAGAAGTATTTAATGGATCCAGGGACTGTACCTCAACATTACAGAGGTACATAATGGGCCAAGAGACTGTACCTCAATATTACAGAGGTACATGGGTCCAGGGACTGTACCTCAACATTACAGAGGTACATAATGGGTCCAGGGAGTGTATGTCAACATTACAGAGGTATATAATGGGTCCAGGGACTGTACCCCATTACAGAGGTATATAATGGGTCCAGGGACTGTACCTCAACATTACAGAGGTACATAATGGGCCCAGGGACTGTTCAACATTACAGATGTATATAATGGGTCCAGTGAGTATACGTCAACATTAGAGAGGTACATAATGGGTCCAGGGACTGTACCTCAACATTACAGATGTACATAATGGGTCCGGTGAGTATACGTCAACATTACAGAAGTATTTAATTGATCCAGGGACTGTACTTCAACATTACAGAGGTACATGGGTCCAGGGACTGTACGTCAACATTACAGAGGTACATAATGGGTCCAGTGAGTATACGTCAACATCACAGAAGTATTTAATGGAACCAGGGACTGTACGTCAACATTTCAGAGGTACATGGGTCCAGGGACTGTACGTCATCATTACAGAGGCATATAATGGGTCCAGAGACTGTACCTCAACATTACAGAGGTACATGGGTCCATGGACTGTACCTCAACATTACTGAGGTACATGGGTGCAGGGACTGTACCTCAACATTACTGAGGTACATGGGTCCAGGGACTGTACCTCAACATTACAGAGGTACATAATGGGTCCAGGGACTGTACCTCATTACAGAGGTACATAATGGGTCCAGTGAGTATACGTCAACATTACAGAAGTATTTAATGGATCCAGGGACTGTACGTCAACATTTCAGAGGTACATAATGGGTCCAGGGACTGTACCTCATTACAGAGGTACATAATGGGTCCAGTGAGTATACGTCAACATTACAGAAGTATTTAATGGATCCAGGGACTGTACATCAACATTTCAGAGGTACATGGGTCCAGGGACTGTACCTCATCATTACAGAGGCATATAATGGGTCCAGAGACTGTACCTCAACATTACAGAGGTACATGGGTCCGTGGACTGTTCCTCAACATTACAACATTACAGAAGTATTTAATCGGTCCAGTGACTGTACCTCAACATTAGAGAGGTACATAATGGGCCCAGAGACTGTACCTCAACATTACAGAGGTACATGGGTCCAGGGACTGTACCTCAACATTACAGAGGTACATAATGGGTCTAGGGACTCTGCCTCGTTACAGAGGCACATAATGGGTCCAGGGACAGTACCTCAACATTACAGAGGCACATAATGGGTCCAGGGACTGTACCTCAACATTACAGAGGTACATAATGGGTCCAGGGACTGTTCCTCAACATTACAGAGGTATATAATGGGTGCAAGAACTGTACCTCAACATTACAGTGGTACCTAATGGGTCCAGGGACTGTAACTCAACATTACAGAGGTATATAATGGGTCCAGGGACTGTACCTCGTTACAGAGGTACCTAATGGGTCCAAGGACTGTATGTCAACATTTCAGAGGTACTTAGTGGGTCCAGGAGCTAGGCCACAATGTTTGGAGGGCTTAACAAGTTACAGAGGTAATAAACTATTTACAGGTTTATATCCGGTCACAGTTGTAACGAGTTATTTATGCAGACATGAATTGGTCACACACACACACACACACACACACACACACACACACACACACACACACACACGTACAGACACAGATACAGACAGGCACACACACACACACAAACACAGATACAGACAGGCAGACACACACACACACACACACACACACATAGACACACACACACATAGACAGACACGTACAGACACAGACAGGCACACACACACAGATACAGACAGGCACACACACACACACACACACGCACACACGCACACATTCAGACAGACACATACAGACACACACACACACATATATATATACAGACACACTCACTCACACACACACACACACACACACACACACCACACACACACATAGACAGACACGTACAGACACAGACAGGCACACACACACAGATACAGACAGGCACACACACACACACACACACACGCACACACGCACACATTCAGACACATACAGACACACACACACACATATATATATACAGACACACTCACTCACACACACACACACAACACACACACACACACACACACACACACACACACCACACACACACATATACAGACACGTACAGACACAGATACAGACAGGCACACAAACACACACACACAGATGCAGACAGGCGCACACACACACACACACACACACACACACACACACACACACAGTAACAGGAGTTGAATTGGAAAAGCCAGACTATAAAAGAGGGGACTACACAGGTTTGAGGAACTTCCTGCAGGAGGTTCCGTGGGACAGAGAACTGGCAGGAAAGCCAGTAAATGAAATAATGGAATTTGTAATAACAAAATGTAAGGAGCCAGTGGAACGGTTTATTCCCAAGGGCAACAGAAACAATGGGAAGACCAGAAAGAGTCCCTGGTTTACCCGACGGTGTAAGGAGGCAAAAACTAAGTGCAATAGAGAATGGAAAAAGTACAGAAGACAGAGAACACATGAAAATAGGGAGATTAGTCGCAGAGCCAGGAATGAGTACGCACAGGTAAGGAGGGAGGCCCAGCGACAGTATGAAAATAACATTGCATCGAAAGTCAAGACTGACCCGAAACTATTGTATAGCCACATCAGGAGGAAGACAACAGACAAAGACCAGGTGATCAGACTGAGGACAGAAGGTGGAGAACTCACAAGAAATGATCAGGAGGTATGTGAGGAGCGAAACAGGAGATTTAAGGAAGTTTTTACAGTAGAGACAGGAAGGGCTCTGGGAAGACAGCACAGATGGGAACATCAAGAGGGAATATACCAACAAGTGTTGGATGGTTGGATGACATACGAACAACCGAGGAGGAGGTGCAGAAGCTGCTAAGTGACCTTGATACCTCAAAGGCGATGGGACCGGACATCTCTCCGTGGGTCCTTAGAGAAGGAGCAGAGATGCTGTGCATGCCCCTAAGCACAGTCTTCAACACATCCCTTGAAACTGGGCAACTATCTGAGATATGGAAGACGGCAAATGTAGTCCCCATATTTAAGATAGGAGACAGAAACGAGGCAGTAAACTACAGACCTGTGTGTCTGACATGTATAGTATACAAAGTCATGAAGAAGATTATCAAGAGGAGAGGTGGTGGAACACCTGGAACGGAACAAGATTATAAATGAAAACCAGCATGGATTCATGGAAGGCAAATCCTGTTTCACAAACCTTCTGGAGTTTTATGACAAGGTAACAGAAGTAAGACACGAGAGAGAGGGGTGGGTTTGATTTTCATTTTTCCTGGACTGCAGGAAGGCCTTTGACACAGTTTCCTCACAAGAGATTAGTGCAGAAGCTGGAGGATCAGGCGCATATAACAGGGAGGGCACTGCAATGGACCAGGGAATACCTGACAGGGAGGCAACAACGAGTCATGGTACGTGAATCGGTATCACAGTGGGCGCCTGTGACGAGCGGGGTCCCACAGGGATCAGTTCTAGGAACAGTGCTATTTTTTGATATATGCGAACGACATGATGGAAGGAATAGACTCTGAAGTCTCCCTATTCGCAGATGATGTGAAGCTGATGAGAAGAATTAAATCGGATGAGGATGAGGCAGGACTGCAAAGAGACCTGGACAGGCTGGACACGTGGTCCAGAAACTGGCTTCTCGAATTCAACCCTGCCAAATGTAAAGTCATGAAGATTGGGGAGGGGCAAAGAAGACCGCAGACAGAGTATAGGCTAGGTGGACAAAGACTACAGACCTCACTCAGGGAAAAGATCTTGGGGTGACCATAACACCGAGCACGTCACCGGAGGCACACATCACCAAATAACGCTGAC
>NC_069479.1:5696376-5741727 GCF_026875155.1 Cherax quadricarinatus | reverse complement strand
CGAAGTTTTTGGTAGAGATTTAAAAAGTTATCTTGGGTGAAAGGATGAGTTAAGTTGTATTGATGATCTAGTCACACAGCACACTATTACACAAAGTATTAACGTTGATGGTTGTGTTTCAGCATTCCACTGGTGCAGCTGGCAGTGCTGCTGTTGTCATATACTGGTGCAGCTGGTAGTGCTGCTGTTGTCGCATACTGGTGCAGCTGGCAGTGCTGCTGTTGTCGCATACTGGTGCAGCTGGCAGTGCTGCTGTTGTCGCATACTGGTGCAGCTGGCAGTGCTGCTGTTGTCGCATACTGGTGCAGCTGGCAGTGCTGCTGTTGTCGCATACTGGTGCAGCTGGCAGTGCTGCTGTTGTCGCATACTGGTGCAGCTGGCAGTGCTGCTGTTGTCATATACTGGTGCAGCTGGTAGTGCTGCTGTTGTCGCATACTGGTGCAGCTGGTAGTGCTGCTGTTGTCATATACTGGTGCAGCTGGTAGTGCTGCTGTCATACAGTGGTGCAGCTGGTAGTGCTGCTGTTGTCGCATACTGGTGCAGCTGGTAGTGCTGCTGTTGTCATATACTGGTGCAGCTGGTAGTGCTGCTGTTGTCGCATACTGGTGCAGCTGGTAGTGCTGCTGTTGTCATATACTGGTGCAGCTGGTAGTGCTGCTGTCATACAGTGGTGCAGCTGGTAGTGCTGCTGTTGTCGCATACTGGTGCAGCTGGCAGTGCTGCTGTTGTCATACACTGGTGCAGTTGCTAGTGCTGCTGTTGTCGCATACTGGTGCAGCTGGCAGTGCTGCTGTTGTCATACACTGGTGCAGCTGGTAGTGCTGCTGTTGGCATACGCTGGTGCAGCTGGTAGTGCTGCTGTTGTCGCATACTGGTGCAGCTGGCAGTGCTGCTGTTGTCATACACTGGTGCAGCTGGTAGTGCTGCTGTTGTCATACACTGGTGCAGCTGGTAGTGCTGCTGTTGTCATACACTGGTGCAGCTGGTAGTGCTGCTGTCATACAGTGGTGCAGCTGGTAGTGCTGCTGTTGTCGCATACTGGTGCAGCTGGCAGTGCTGCTGTTGTCATACACTGGTGCAGCTGGTAGTGCTGCTGTTGTCATACACTGGTGCAGCTGGTAGTGCTTCTGTTGGCATACACTGGTGCAGTTGCTAGTGCTGCTGTTGTCGCATACTGGTGCAGCTGGCAGTGCTGCTGTTGTCATACACTGGTGCAGCTGGTAGTGCTGCTGTTGTCATATACTGGTGCAGCTGGTAGTGCTGCTGTCATACAGTGGTGCAGCTGGTAGTGCTGCTGTTGCCGCATACTGGTGCAGCTGGCAGTGCTGCTGTTGTCATACACTGGTGCAGCTGGTAGTGCTGCTGTTGTCGCATACTGTTGTAGTTGCTAGTGCTGCTGTTGTCGCATACTGGTGCAGCTGGTAGTGCTGCTGTTGTCATACACTGGTGCAGCTGGTAGTGCTGATCTTGTCATACACTGGTGCAGCTGGTAGTGCTGTTCTTGTCATACACTGGTGCAGCTGCTAGTGCTGTTCTTGTCATACACTGGTGCAGCTGGTAGTGCTGCTGTTGTCGCATACTGTTGTAGTTGCTAGTGCTGCTGTTGTCGCATACTGGTGCAGCTGGTAGTGCTGCTGTTGTCATACACTGGTGCAGCTGGTAGTGCTGATCTTGTCATACACTGGTGCAGCTGGTAGTGCTGTTCTTGTCATACACTGGTGCAGCTGCTAGTGCTGTTCTTGTCATACACTGGTGCAGCTGCTAGTGCTGTTCTTGTCATACACTGGTGCAGCTGCTAGTGCTGTTCTTGTCATACACTGGTGCAGCTGCTAGTGCTGTTCTTGTCATACACTGGTGCAGCTGCTAGTGCTGTTCTTGTCATACACTGGTGCAGCTGCTAGTGCTGTTCTTGTCATACACTGGTGCAGCTGCTAGTGCTGTTCTTGTCATACACTGGTGCAGCTGGTAGTGCTGTTCTTGTCATACACTGGTGCAGCTGGTAGTGCTGTTCTTGTCATACACTGGTGCAGCTGCTAGTGCTGTTCTTGTCATACACTGGTGCAGCTGCTAGTGCTGTTCTTGTCATACACTGGTGCAGCTGCTAGTGCTGTTCTTGTCATACACTGGTGCAGCTGCTAGTGCTGTTCTTGTCATACACTGGTGCAGCTGCTAGTGCTGTTCTTGTCATACACTGGTGCAGCTGCTAGTGCTGTTCTTGTCATACACTGGTGCAGCTGCTAGTGCTGCTCTTGTCATACAGAGTGACAACACGAATATAAAAGAGAACTGTTTACCATACTCCTTGCACTCAAATGAGCCCATGTATCTAAGGTTGATACGTTAATTGTAACTGATTCTCAACCATCCATCAATACTTTCAACTCCTTAAGTATCAACTGTGGCATATTTCAGAAGCCACACACAGGTATGGTAGGAATATAAACAGTGGAGTCGGTTTGTACTCTGTGGATTCCGTCTCGCATTGGTTTTCAGAAGCGTGATAGAACTGATAAACTGGAATAGTTATATACCTTCACGACCCATGATATTGAGCAGCCTCCCTGATGAAGAAGATTGGGTAACACCAGAACCCTTCTATGTATACTGAGAACATCATCGCCCCCAATTAGGGAGACATCTTATATAACAATCTAATGTAAAAATTATGCTATTTACCATGGCTGGACACCACCTGTAAGAAGCCATTGTCACGTAATTCTATAAACTGGCCAGAAAATTATTGCCTTCATTGTCGCATAAATATCCGTTGTTCAATCGCAAAAAAAAAAGCAATTGCAACTTGTATAATTACTACCAATTCAGAGTCATGTACTTATATATCTGTTATAACTATGTGACTCTGATGTGTTAGTATTATACCCCTTAAAGAATATCTTATCATTTCACATACACTTTTTACATTACACCAAAGTGGTTGGGCCACTTACCTTTTATATCCTACCTCTCTCCCCCCTCCCACACTTTTCCAATATTTCCATCCTTACCCATCCTTCTTCCTTACCCATCTTACCAAAGCTCTGGTCTGAACAAGAACAAGAACAAGAACCTTCAAAGAGGGAATAGATTACAATCCTGGGCTGTCAGTTTGAAGTCTGAAAACAGTAATACGAAAAGAAA
This sequence comes from Cherax quadricarinatus, assembly GCF_026875155.1. Classification (NCBI taxonomy): domain Eukaryota; kingdom Metazoa; phylum Arthropoda; class Malacostraca; order Decapoda; family Parastacidae; genus Cherax; species Cherax quadricarinatus. The sequence continues at coordinate 5,738,589 of NC_069479.1, read as the reverse complement.
CTTCAAATGAACTTCATTGACTTGAGACTGAGGAAGACTAACATTAGTCAGTTCACCTATCATCATTTTATCATGCAGGAGGAACCACATGTTTATGGTGCATCCAACAAGAGAAGCAGACTCTTGGATGTCACTACCACCAGGATCCGGCTGGGTTACCATTATGTCTGGCAGGTTCATCGCCAGATGGATAATTGTCACACTTTGCGTCATTATACTACTACTACTACTACTACTAGTAATAATATGTCCATATTTACTACCAGTACATGTACAAGGTATACAGACCATAGCTGACATCAATGACATACTACTGTAGAAAGCCGCTCGTTATGCAGAGTATTTCCTACAAATTAGGTCAGTTTTATCCCAGGATGCGACCTGCACCAGTCTACTAACACCCAGGTACCTATTTTACTGATGAGTTAACATAGACAACCAGTGTAAAGAAACAATCCCAATTTTTTTTACCCTCCACGGGAATCGAACCTGACCCTCGCTGTGTGAAGCGAGAGCTTTAGCCACAAGGCCACGGGGCATATATATATATTGTATTGGAATACGATATATATTAATGAATTCAGCGGAACTCACTCAAAAAAATTCATGAAATGTCAGAGTGATATATCACAAACCATTGTGGATAAATACCTTGACTTTACTTACTGTAAATAACACATTATCACGTGTGTGTGTGTGTGTGTGTGTGTTGTGTGTGTGTGTGTGTGTGTGCGTGTGTGTGTGTGTATGTGTCTGTGTATATGTATGTGTGTTTGTGTGTTTGTGTGTTTGTGTGTGTGTGCGTGTGTACTCACCTAGTTGAGGTTGCGGGGGTCGAGTCCGAGCTCCTGGCCCTGCCTCTTCACTGATCGCTACTAGGTCACTCTCCCTGAACCGTGAGCTTTATCATACCTCTGCTTAAAGCTATGTATGGATCCTGCCTCCACTACATCGCTTCCCAAACTATTCCACTTACTGACTACTCTGTGGCTGAAGAAATACTTCCTAACATCCCTGTGATTCATCTGTGTCTTCAGCTTCCAACTGTGTCCCCTTGTTACTGTGTCCAATCTCTGGAACATCCTGTCTTTGTCCACCTTATCAATTCCTCTCAGTATTTTGTATGTCGTTATCATGTCCCCCCCCTATCTCTCCTGTCCTCCAGTGTCGTCAGGTTGATTTCCCTTAACCTCTCCTCGTAGGACATACCTCTTAGCTCTGGGACTAGTCTTGTTGCAAACCTTTGCACTTTCTCTAGTTTCTTTACGTGCTTGGCTAGGTGTGGGTTCCAAACTGGTGCCGCATACTCCAATATGGCCTAACGTACACGGTGTACAGGGTCCGGAATGATTCCTTATTAAGATGTCGGAATGCTGTTCTGAGGTTTGCTAGGCGCCCATATGCTGCAGCAGTTATTTGGTTGATGTGCGCTTCAGGAGATGTGCCTGGTGTTATACTCACCCCAAGATCTTTTTCCTTGAGTGAGGTTTGTAGTCTCTGGCCCCCTAGACTGTACTCCGTCTGCGGTCTTCTTTGCCCTTCCCCAATCTTCATGACTTTGCACTTGGTGGGATTGAACTCCAGGAGCCAATTGCTGGACCAGGTCTGCAGCCTGTCCAGATCCTTTGTAGTTCTGCCTGGTCTTCGATCGAGTGAATTCTTCTCATCAACTTCGTCATCTGCAAACAGGGACACCTCAGAGTCTATTCCTTCCTTCATGTCGTTCACAAATACCAGAAACAGCACTGGTCCTAGGACTGACCCCTGCGGGACCCCGCTGTGTCACAGGTGCCCACTCTGACACCCGCCACGTACCATACTCGCTGCTGTCTTCCTGACAAGTACCCCTGATCCATTGTAGTGCCTTCCCGTTACCCCCCTGCTTGCCCCTCCTTTTTGCACCAATCTTTTGTGTGGAACGTGTCAAACGCCTTTTTGCAGTCCAAAAAAATGCAATCCACCCACCCCTCTCTCTCTTGTCTTACTGCGTCACCAGTCATAGAACTCCAGTGGGTTTTTTGTGACACAGGATTCCCCGTCCCTGAAACCATGTTGGGCTGCTGTTGATGAATCTTTCCTTTCTAGGTTTTTCCACCACTCTTCTCCTGATAATCTTCTCCTGATTTTGCATACTATACTTTCAGTGACACGGCCCTTAGTTTAATGCTTCAGTCTGTCTCCTTTTTTAAAGTTTGGGGACTACTTTTGCTGTTTTCCATCCCCATACATCGATAGATGTTTTTAAATATTGTTGTTAGGGGTACACATAGCGCCCCCTGCTCCCCTTTCTAAATATCCATGGGGGGGATGTTATCTGGCCCCCATTGCCTTGGGGTTCTACTCACCAGAAGCCCTTCACTTCTTCCTCGGTTTGTGCACTGTTCCACACATGGTGGTGTGCCCCACCTCTCCGTTTTTCGGGACCCCTTCTGTCTCCTCTGTAACACTTCTTTGAACTTTGTTGATTCCTCACATACTTCACGGTCATTTCTTGTTGTCTCTCCTCCTTCCTTCCTTAGCCTGATTACCTGGTCCTTGACTGTTGTTTTCCTCCTGATGTGGCTGTACAACAGTTTCGGGTCAGATTTGGCTTTCGCTGCTATGTCGTTTTCATATTGTCTTTGGGCCTCCCTTCTTATCTGTGCATATTCGTTTCTTGCTCTACGACTGCTCTCCTTATTCTCCTGGGTCCTTTGCCTTCTATATTTCTTCCATTCCCTAGCACACTTGGTTTTTGCCTCCCTGCACCTTTGGGTAAACCATGGGCTCATCCTGGCTTTTTCATTATTCCTGTTACCCTTGGGTACAAACCTCTCCTCAGCCTCCTTGCATTTTGTTGCTACATATTCCATCATCTCATTAACTGGCTTCCCTGCCAGTTCTCTGTCCCACTGAACCCCGTTCAGGAAGTTCCTCATTCCTATGTAGTCCCCTTTCTTGTGTGTGTGTTGTGTGTGTGTGTGTGTGGTGTGTGTGTGTGTCTGTGTCTTTGTCTGTATATATATATATATATATATATATATATATATATATGTGTGTGTGTGTCTGTATGTGTCTGTGTCTATATGTGTGTGTGCGTGTGTGTGTGTGTCTATATATGTGTGTGTGTGTGTGTGTGTGTGTGTGCGTGTGTGTGTGTGTGTGTGTGTGTGTGTGTGTACTCACCTAATTGTACTCACCTAATTGTGGTTGCAGGGGTCGAGACTCAGCTCCTGGCCCCTCCTCTTCACTGATCGCTACTAGGTCCTCTCCCTCTCTGCTTCCTGAGCTATGTCATACCTCTTTTTAAAACTATGTATGGTTCCTGCCTCCACTACTTCACTTGCTAGGCTATTCCACTTCCTGACGACTCTATGACTGAAGAAATACTTCCTAACGTCTCTGTGACTCGTCTGATTCTTCAGCTTCCAGTTGTGACCCCTTGTCCCTGTGTCCCCTCTCTGGAACATCCTATCTCTGTCCACCTTGTCCATTCCCCGCAGTATCTTGTTTGTCGTTATCATGTCTCCCCTGACCCTTCTGTCCTCCAGTGTCGTCAGTCCGATTTCCCTCTGGAACTAGCCTTGTTGCAAACCTTTGTACTTTCTCTAACTTCTTGAAGTGCTTGACCAGGTATGGGTTCCAGATTGGTGCTGCATACTCCAGTATGGGCCTAACATACACAGTGTACAGTGTCTTGAACGATTCCTTATTAACGTATCGGAATGCTATTCTCAGGTTTGCCAGGCGCCCGTATGCTGCAGCAGTTATTTGGTTGATGTGTGCCTCCGGTGACGTGCTCGGTGTTATGGTCACCCCAAGATCTTTCTCCCTGAGTGAGGTCTGTAGTCTTTGTCCACCTAGCCTATACTCTGTCTGCGGTCTTCTTTGCCCCTCCCCAATCTTCATGACTTTACATTTGGCAGGGTTGAATTCGAGAAGCCAGTTTCTGGACCACGTGTCCAGCCTGTCCAGGTCTCTTTGCAGTCCTGCCTCATCCTCATCCGATTTAATTCTTCTCATCAGCTTCACATCATCTGCGAATAGGGAGACTTCAGAGTCTATTCCTTCCATCATGTCGTTCGCATATATCAAAAAATAGCACTGTTCCTAGAACTGATCCCTGTGGGACCCCGCTCGTCACAGGCGCCCACTGTGATACCGATTCACGTACCATGACTCGTTGTTGCCTCCCTGTCAGGTATTCCCTGGTCCATTGCAGTGCCCTCCCTGTTATATGCGCCTGATCCTCCAGCTTCTGCACTAATCTCTTGTGAGGAACTGTGTCAAAGGCCTTCCTGCAGTCCAGGAAAATGCAATCAACCCACCCCTCTCTCTCGTGTCTTACTTCTGTTACCTTGTCATAAAACTCCAGAAGGTTTGTGAAACAGGATTTGCCTTCCATGAATTCATGCTGGTTTTCATTTATAATCTTGTTCCGTTCCAGGTGTTCCACCACTCTCCTCTTGATAATCTTCTTCATGACTTTGTATACTATACATGTCAGACACACAGGTCTGTAGTTTACTGCCTCGTTTCTGTCTCCTTTCTTAAATATGGGGACTACATTTGCCGTCTTCCATATCTCAGATAGTTGCCCAGTTTCAAGGGATGTGTTGAAGACTGTGCTTAGGGGCATGCACAGCATCTCTGCTCCTTCTCTAAGGACCCACGGAGAGATGTCCGGTCCCATCGCCTTTGAGGTATCAAGGTCACTTAGCAGCTTCTGCACCTCCTCCTCGGTTGTTCGTATGTCATCCAACCATCCAACACTTCCCTCTTGATGTTCCCATCTGTGCTGTCTTCCCAGAGCCCTTCCTGTCTCTACTGTAAAAACTTCCTTAAATCTCCTGTTTCGCTCCTCACATACCTCCTGATCATTTCTTGTGAGTTCTCCACCTTCTGTCCTCAGTCTGATCACCTGGTCTTTGTCTGTTGTCTTCCTCCTGATGTGGCTATACAATAGTTTCGGGTCAGTCTTGACTTTCGATGCAATGTTATTTTCATACTGTCGCTGGGCCTCCCTCCTTACCTGTGCGTACTCATTCCTGGCTCTGCGACTAATCTCCCTATTTTCATGTGTTCTCTGTCTTCTGTACTTTTTCCATTCTCTATTGCACTTAGTTTTTGCCTCCTTACACCGTCGGGTAAACCAGGGGCTCGTTCTGGTCTTCCCATTGTTTCTGTTGCCCTTGGGAATAAACCGTTCCACTGGCTCCTTACATTTTGTTATTACAAATTCCATTATTTCATTTACTGGCTTTCCTGCCAGTTCTCTGTCCCACGGAACCTCCTGCAGGAAGTTCCTCAAACCTGTGTAGTCCCCTCTTTTATAGTCTGGCTTTTCCAATTCAACTCCTGTTACTGTGTGTGTATGTGTGTGTGTCTGTGTGTGTCTGTATGTGTCTGAATGTGTCTGAATGTGTGTTGTGTGTGTGTGTGTGTGTGTGTGTGTGTGTGTGCCTGTCTGTATCTGTGTGGTGTGTGTTTGTGTGCCTGTCTGTATCTGTGTCTGTACGTGTCTGTGTCTGTATATGTGTGTGCGTGTGTGTCTGTATGTGTCTGAATGTGTGCGTGTGTGTGTGTGTGTGTGTGTGTGGTGTGTGTGTGTGTGTGAGTGAGTGTGTCTGTATATATATGTGTGTGTGTGTCTGTATGTGTCTGTCTGAATGTGTGCGTGTGTGCGTGCGTGCGTGTGTGTGTGTGTGTGTGTGTGTGTGCCTGTCTGTATCTGTGTGTGTGTGCCTGTCTGTGTCTGTACGTGTCTGTCTGTATATGTGTGTGTGTGTCTGTATGTGTCTGTCTGAATGTGTGTGTGTGTGTGTGTGTGTGAGTGTGTCTGTATATATATATATATATGTGTGTGTGTGTGTGTGTGTGTCTGCCTGTCTGTATCTGTGTTTGTGTGTGTGTGTGTGTGTGCCTGTCTGTATCTGTGTCTGTACGTGTGTGTGTGTGTGTGTGTGTGTGTGTGTGTGTGTGTGACACAATTCATGTCTACATAAATAACTCGTTACAACTGTGACCGGATATAAACCTGTAAATAGTTTATTACCTCTGTAACTTGTTAAGCCCTCCAAACATTGTGGCCCAGCTCCTGGACCCACTATGTACCTCTGAAATGTTGAGATACAGTCCTTGGACCCATTAGGTACCTCTGTAACGAGGTACAGTCCCTGGACCCATTATATACCTCTGTAATGTTGAGTTACAGTCCCTGGACCCATTAGGTACCTCTGTAACGAGGTACAGTCCCTGGACCCATTATATACCTCTGTAATGTTGAGGTACAGTCCCTGGACCCATTATGTGCCTCTGTAATGTTGAGGTACAGTCCCTGCACCCATTATATACCTCCGTAATGTTGAGGAACAGTCCCTGGACCCATTATGTACCTCAGTAATGTTGAGGTACAGTCCCTGGACCCATTATATACCTCTGTAATGTTGAGGTACAGTCCCTGGACCCATTATATACCTCTGTAATGTTGAGGTACAGTCCCTGGACCCATTATGTGCCTCTGTAATGTTGAGGTACAGTCCCTGCACCCATTATATACCTCCGTAATGTTGAGGAACAGTCCCTGGACCCATTATGTGCCTCTGTAATGTTGAGGTACAGTCCCTGGACCCATTATATACCTCTGTAATGTTGAGGTACAGTCCCTGGACCCATTATATACCTCTGTAATGTTGAGGTACAGTCCCTGCACCCATTATATACCTCCGTAATGTTGAGGAACAGTCCCTGGACCCATTATGTACCTCAGTAATGTTGAGGTACAGTCCCTGCACCCATTATGTACCTCAGTAATGTTGAGGTACAGTCCCTGGACCCATTATGTACCTCAGTAATGTTGAGGTACAGTCCCTGCACCCATTATGTACCTCTGTAATGTTGAGGTACAGTCCCTGGACCCATTATGTACCTCTGTAATGTTGAGGTACAGTCCCTGGACCCATTATGTACCTCAGTAATGTTTAGGTACAGTCCCTGGACCCATTATGTACCTCCGTAATGTTGAGGTACAGTCCCTGGACCCATTATGTACCTCAGTAATGTTGAGGTACAGTCCCTGGACCCATTATGTACCTCAGTAATGTTGAGGTACAGTCCCTGGACCCATTATGTACCTCAGTAATGTTGAGGTACAGTCCCTGGACCCATTATGTACCTCAGTAATGTTGAGGTACAGTCCCTGGACCCATTATGTACCTCAGTAATGTTGAGGTACAGTCCCTGGACCCATTATGTACCTCAGTAATGTTGAGGTACAGTCCCTGCACCCATTATGTACCTCTGTGATGTTGAGGTACAGTCCCTGCACCCATTATGTACCTCTGTGATGTTGAGGTACAGTCCCTGCACCCATTATGTACCTCTGTGATGTTGAGGTACAGTCCCTGCACCCATTATGTACCTCAGTAATGTTGAGGTACAGTCCCTGGACCCATTATGTACCTCAGTAATGTTGAGGTACAGTCCCTGCACCCATTATGTACCTCTGTAATGTTGAGGTACAGTCCCTGGACCCATTATGTACCTCTGTAATGTTGAGGTACAGTCCCTGGACCCATTATGTACCTCAGTAATGTTGAGGTACAGTCCCTGGACCCATTATGTACCTCCGTAATGTTGAGGTACAGTCCCTGGACCCATTATGTACCTCAGTAATGTTGAGGTACAGTCCCTGGACCCATTATGTACCTCAGTAATGTTGAGGTACAGTCCCTGGACCCATTATGTACCTCAGTAATGTTGAGGTACAGTCCCTGGACCCATTATGTACCTCAGTAATGTTGAGGTACAGTCCCTGGACCCATTATGTACCTCAGTAATGTTGAGGTACAGTCCCTGGACCCATTATGTACCTCAGTAATGTTGAGTTACAGTCCCTGCTCCCATTATGTACCTCAGTAATGTTGAGGTACAGTCCCTGCACCCATTATGTACCTCTGTAATGTTGAGGTACAGTCCCTGCACCCATTATGTACCTCTGTAATGTTGAGGTACAGTCCATGGACCCATTATGTACCTCAGTAATGTTGAGGTACAGTCTCTGCACCCATTATGTACCTCTGTAATGTTGAGGTACAGTCCCTGCACCCATTATGTACCTCTGTAATGTTGAGGTACAGTCCCTGGACCCATTATGTACCTCAGTAATGTTGAGGTACAGTCCATGGACCCATTATGTACCTCAGTAATGTTGAGGTACAGTCCCTGGACCCATTATGTACCTCAGTAATGTTGAGGTACAGTCCCTGGACCCATTATATACCTCTGTAATGTTGAGGTACAGTCCCTGGACCCATTATGTACCTCAGTAATGTTGAGGTACAGTCCCTGGACCCATTATGTACCTCAGTAATGTTGAGGTACAGTCCCTTGACCCATTATGTACCTCAGTAATGTTGAGGTACAGTCCCTGGACCCATTATGTACCTCAGTAATGTTGAGGTACAGTCCCTGGACCCATTATGTACCTCAGTAATGTTGAGGTACAGTCCCTGGACCCATTATGTACCTCAGTAATGTTGAGGTACAGTCCCTGGACCCATTATGTACCTCAGTAATGTTGAGGTACAGTCCCTGGACCCATTATGTACCTCTGTAATGTTGAGGTACAGTCCCTGGACCCATTATGTACCTCTGTAATGTTGAGGTACAGTCCCTGGACCCATTATGTACCTCAGTAATGTTGAGGTACAGTCCCTGGACCCATTATGTACCTCAGTAATGTTGAGGTACAGTCCCTGGACCCATTATGTACCTCTGTAATGTTGAGGTACAGTCCCTGGACCCATTATATACCTCAGTAATGTTGATGTACAGTCCCTGGACCCATTATGTACCTCAGTAATGTTGAGGTACAGTCCCTGGACCCATTATGTACCTCAGTAATGTTGAGGTACAGTCCCTGGACCCATTATGTACCTCAGTAATGTTGAGGTACAGTCCCTGGACCCATTATGTACCTCAGTAATGTTGAGGTACAGTCCCTGGACCCATTATGTACCTCAGTAATGTTGAGGTACAGTCCCTGGACCCATTATGTACCTCTGTAATGTTGAGGTACAGTCCCTGGACCCATTATGTACCTCAGTAATGTTGAGGTACAGTCCCTGGACCCATTATGTACCTCCGTAATGTTGAGGTACAGTCCCTGGACCCATTATGTACCTCAGTAATGTTGAGGTACAGTCCCTGGACCCATTATGTACCTCAGTAATGTTGAGTTACAGTCCCTGCACCCATTATGTACCTCTGTAATGTTGAGGTACAGTCCCTGCACCCATTATGTACCTCTGTAATGTTGAGGTACAGTCCCTGCACCCATTATGTACCTCTGTAATGTTGAGGTACAGTCCCTGGACCCATTATGTACCTCAGTAATGTTGAGGTACAGTCCCTGCACCCATTATGTACCTCAGTAATGTTGAGGTACAGTCCCTGGACCCATTATGTACCTCAGTAATGTTGAGGTACAGTCCCTGGACCCATTATGTACCTCAGTAATGTTGAGGTACAGTCCCTGGACCCATTATGTACCTCAGTAATGTTGAGGTACAGTCCCTGGACCCATTATGTACCTCAGTAATGTTGAGGTACAGTCCCTGGACCCATTATGTACCTCAGTAATGTTGAGGTACAGTCCCTGCACCCATTATGTACCTCTGTAATGTTGAGGTACAGTCCCTGGACCCATTATGTACCTCTGTAATGTTGAGGTACAGTCCCTGCACCCATTATGTACCTCAGTAATGTTGAGGTACAGTCCCTGGACCCATTATGTACCTCTGTAATGTTGAGGTACAGTCCCTGGACCCATTATGTACCTCAGTAATGTTGAGGTACAGTCCCTGATTAAATTGCTACATTTAATACCTTTTCAAGTTTGTTCTTGACAACAGTAACGCAACTGTAAACTCTTGGCAGTCTTCAAGACCCCTGGCTGTCTTCAAGACCCCTGGCTGTCTTCAAGACCCCTGGCTGTCTTCAAGACCCCTGGCTGTCTTCAAGACCCCTGGCTGTCTTCAAGACCCCTGGCTGTCTCAAGACCCCTGGCTGTCTTCAAGACCCCTGGTTGTCTTCAAGACCCCTGGTTGTCTTCAAGACCCCTGGGTGTCTTCAAGACCCCTGGGTGTCTTCAAGACCCCTGGGTGTCTTCAAGACCCCTGGGTGTCTTCAAGACCCCTGGCTGACTTCAAGACCCCTGGCTGTCTTCAAGACCCCTGGCTGTCTTCAAGACCCCTGGTTTTCTTCAAGACCCCTGGCTGTCTTCAAGACCCCTGGCTGTCTTCAAGACCCCTGGCTGTCTTCAAGACCCTTGGCTGTCTTCAAGACCCTTGGCTGTCTTCAAGACCCCTGGTTTTCTTCAAAACCCCTGGCTGTCTTCAAGACCCTTGGCTGTCTTCAAGACCCCTGGTTTTCTTCAAGACCCCTGGCTGTCTTCAAGACCCCTGGTTTTCTTCAAGATCCCTGGCTGTCTTCATGACCCTTGGCTTTCTTCAAGACCCCTGACTGTCTCCAAGACTCCTGGTTTTCTTCAGGACCCCTTGCTGTTTTCAGAACCCCTGGCTGTTTTCATGACCCCTGGCTGTCTTCATGACCCCTGGCTGTCTTCAAGACCCCTGGCTGTCTTCAAGACCCCTGGCTGTCTTCAAGACCCCTGGCTGTCTTCATGACCCCTGGCTGTCTTCATGACCCCTGGCTGTCTTCATGACCCCTGGCTTCTTCATAACCCCTGGCTGTCTTCAAGAAGGCACTGGACAGGCACCTATAGTCAGTACCTGACCAGCCGGGCTGTGGCTCGTATGTCTGCGTGCGGCCAACAGTAGCAGCCTGGTTGATCATGCCCTGATCCACCATGAGGCCTGGTCACAGACCGAGCCGCGGGGTCGTTGACACCCGGAACCCTCTCCAGGTATACTCCAGGTATACTCTTGGAGCTGGATTCATAATGGTTTAGTGTAATTATTACGTTCTTACACTTCATTGGTTATATTTTTCACTGTTTACCATGACTCTCGCTCTGTTAATAAGTAATTTCCATATGCAAATTTGGAACTAGTCCATTCAGTTTTTTAGAGGTAAATCATGGTATACATCTCTCGCTTTGGTTCTGCGTTACAACATTTGAGAATTTTTAAATGATTTCACTAATTTAGGACTTTCAGTTGTTTGATTTGACACGAGCAGTGAAATATTTTTGCATGATAGTCAGATCAGTAATTTACCGTCCTTAGATGGAAGTGTTATTGTTGATAAATTAGACACATGTGCAACTCTTGGGTATCTTTATTGAGGAAACGTTTCGCCACACAGTGGCTTCATCAGTCCATACGTAGGAGAAACTTGAACAGGAGGAGAATGAGGGAATCAGTCCCTCAACCTTGAGTCGATGTGTTCAGTCCATCAATCTTGAATAGAATACATTCTATTCAAGAATCGACTCAAGGTTGAGGGACTGATTACCTCATTCTCCTCCTGTTCAAGTTTCTCCTACGTATGGACTGATGAAGCCACTGTGTGGCGAAACGTTTCCTCAATAAAGATACCCAAGAGTTGCACATGTGTCTAATTTATCAACATGTCGGTTCTCTGAACCATTCAATCTACAAAGTGTTATTGTACATCAGAAATCCATCTACAGTGGTTCAGTATTACTAATGTTTACACTCCTATCACTTTTTTCTAGTACATGTTCTAGACGGTGGGTATGTGGTAGCAAAGTTGCGCACCGCTGAGGTCCTGGGTTCGATCCTAGACATGGCCTAGGACACATGTGTCTAGCAATGCCCAGGGGCGAGGAACTGGGGGATGAATGTAACTGGAAAATAGACCCCTGGATGTCTTTAAGAGGGCACTGGATAGGCACCTGAAGTCAGTATCTGACCAGCCGGACTGTGGTTCGTACGTGGGTTTACTGTGGCCAGCAGTAAGTTTGGCTGATCAGACCCTGATCCACCACGAAGCCTGGTCTCAGACCGGGCCGCGGGGGCGTTGACCTCCGAAACCCTCTCCAGTATACTCCAGGTTATACTCCAGATCTTCCCAACATGATTACTTACCTATTCGTCCGTACCACTATTATTACGTTTATTAATTACGATTTATATTCTATTTATTACTGAGTTAATTCTTCTAATGCTGGGTAACTTTATCCTCCATGAGCATCGTAATTTTTTTGAGTGGTTGTCTTGAAGACTTGGATTGTTATGTTATCTTGGTGGTTTGTTGTGTTCTTCATGGATGACTCTAAACCTGTTGAGTTTGATGATGACTTAGACACATCTGCAACATCTGGGTATCTTTGCTCCGTAGATGTGTCGCTAACCAGTGACTATCAATACAGTACAGAAGATTGAAGAGGTAGATGAGGTTATCAGCCCTTTAACCTAGGAGCAGGTGCCCGGTACCGTAGTCTTGATGTCTACATTACTGAACACTTGTTCCTAAGCTGAGAGACAAATGACCTAGTCTTCTGCCGGTTCAGTCTTCTGTGTTGTATTGATAAAGATGTTGGAACCTGTAAAGAATTAAGGTGCCAAGATGTACAGGTGTTTAGTTTATCAAGTTGTGGGTATTATTTACTAGTTATACACACCTAATGAGCCCCAATTATCAATTTTCGAGGATCTTACAACGTCATCCTTAGATAATTTGTCTATATCAGTTATGGAAATGAGACAGAATTGTAGCGATGATTAACTTTCCCCGAGGATCAAAATTGAAAATGAAAAATTTAATGATGCTTAAACTTCTCAGAATTTCACACCTTCTGTACATTATATTTGATTCCTCATATCTTGCATTGCGTCGGGAACCACAGCATGGTGGTCGAGAACCACAGCGCGGAGTCGGGAACCACAGAATGGCGGTCGTTGGGGTTATGCTCTGATTCACTAATGTGTGGGATGCTGGGGTGCCACTTCTGTGAAGCAGGTTAATATGTGGTTTTATGGGATGACAACTGTGTTCAGTGTCTAGAAGTCTAGAGTGTTTCTATAGTGTAATAAAATCTCATGATAATTTTTTCCATATACTTGAAGTATGCAGTCCAGACTACATAGCCATGCCATTACTAAATTCTACAATGTCATGCTGTCTTATGTTGTTACATAGTTTTGCCATATTTAATTGTGTTTATTAGTTCACTGATCAGTATTTCACTCCTTGTTGTTGTCATCTGTAAGTAGCAGTTGCTTGAAGCTAGATGGATTATCTCATTTTGTATATTAGGAAAAGTTGTGATGAATGGTTTGAAAAACCGACAAGTTGAAGATTGAGACACTTATGCAGCATATGGGAATCTTTATTCAGGAAACGTTTCGCCACACAGTGGCTTCATCAGTCCAATACAAAGAGGAAGGCGTAAGGAAAGGAGGAGTATGAGGTAATCAGTCCCTCAGCCTGGAGTCGATGTGTTCAGTCCATCAATCTTGTAGAATGTACAGCATAGGGCCGTAGACGTGGCTTATATACTGTAGTGAGGTGACTTGAAGCAGACGGAGGCGGGATCATAGTGGTATCATCCACTAGTCGAAGTAGGTCTTTGTCCAAAGGTTGAACAAGCGTTGAAGAATTCTTTGTAAGAAGATCCCATGATGCTGCAGTGTCTGACAGTTGTGATGAATGGTTTGAAAAACCGACAAGTTGAAGATTGAGACACTTATGCAGCATATGGGAATCTTTATTCAGGAAACGTTTCGCCACACAGTGGCTTCATCAGTCCAATACAAAGAGGAAGGCGTAAGGAAAGGAGGAGTATGAGGTAATCAGTCCCTCAGCCTGGAGTCGATGTGTTCAGTCCATCAATCTTGTAGAATGTACAGCATAGGGCCGTAGACGTGGCTTATATACTGTAGTGAGGTGACTTGAAGCAGACGGAGGCGGGATCATAGTGGTATCATCCACTAGTCGAAGTAGGTCTTTGTCCAAAGGTTGAACAAGCGTTGAAGAATTCTTTGTAAGAAGATCCCATGATGCTGCAGTGTCTGACAGTTGTGATGAATGGTTTGAAAAACCGACAAGTTGAAGATTGAGACACTTATGCAGCATATGGGAATCTTTATTCAGGAAACGTTTCGCCACACAGAGGCTTCATCAGTCCAATACAAAGAGGAAGGCGTAAGGAAAGGAGGAGTATGAGGTAATCAGTCCCTCAGCCTGGAGTCGATGTGTTCAGTCCATCAATCTTGTAGAATGTACAGCATAGGGCCGTAGACGTGGCTTATATACTGTAGTGAGGTGACTTGAAGCAGACGGAGGCAGGATCATAGTGGTATCATCCACTAGTCGAAGTAGGTCTTTGTCCAAAGGTTGAACAAGCGTTGAAGAATTCTTTGTAAGAAGATCCCATGATGCTGCAGTGTCTGACAGTTGTGATGAATGGTTTGAAAAACCGACAAGTTGAAGATTGAGACACTTATGCAGCATATGGGAATCTTTATTCAGGAAACGTTTCGCCACACAGTGGCTTCATCAGTCCAATACAATGAACATTAAAATGGTATAAAATACCGACAGATTGTTAGGTAAGACACATATGCAACAGTTAGGTATCTTTATTTCGAAACGTTTCGCCTACACAGTAGGCTTCTTCAGTCGAGTACAGAAAAGTTGATAGAAGCAGAAGATACTTGAAGACGATGTAATCAGTCCATCACCCTTAAAGTTGCATATGTGTCTTACCTAACAATCTGTCGGTATTTTATACCATTTTAATGTTCATTCTGTCAGACACTGCAACACAAGGGTATCTTGGTACAGACCATCAACTTCGACAACCTCTACTAGTGAGCACGGCTGAGTTTGAGAGGGACCTGCCCTCCCAAAGCAACGTACGTCTCACCTCCTGGCACTATATAAAGCTCCATCCTGTCACTTCAACTTCATATTGTTTCAGACAACGGAACAATGCTCTTCTCCAGACTGAGGGACTGACCACCTCAAAACTTTAAGGGTGATGGACTGATTACATCGTCTTCAAGTATCTTCTGCTTCTATCAACTTTTCTGTACTCGACTGAAGAAGCCTACTGTGTAGGCGAAACGTTTCGAAATAAAGATACCTAACTGAATGAACATGAAAATGGTATACAATACCGACAGGTTGTTAGGTAAGACACATATGCAACAGTTAGACAACTTTATTCCGAAACGTTTCGCCTACACAGTAGGCTTCTTCAGTCGAATACAGAAAGTAGGCAGGAACAGTAGAGATGTGAAGACGATGTAATCAGTCCATCACCCTTAAAGTCGTAGAATTTGAGGTTGTCAGTCCCTCGGCCTGGAGAAGTTCAGTTCCATAGTCAGGAACTATCTGAAGATCAAGCGACAGTGCGGAGACTTAAACACTGTCGGAAGGAGAGGTGCAGGGTAGTGGTAGTAGTAGTAGTAGTAGTAGTAGTAGTGAGAGGCAACTGAGAGGTCATGTCCCTCTCAGATCCAACCCTTCTCACTTGAAAAGCTTGTCCAAGGTGTTTTCTGTACCAAGATGCCACGTGTTGCAGTGTCTGACAAGATGAACATGAAAATGGTATACAATACCGACAGGTTGTTAGGTAAGACACATATGCAACAGTTAGACAACTTTATTCCGAAACGTTTCGCCTACACAGTAGGCTTCTTCAGTCGAATACAGAAAGTAGGCAGGAACAGTAGAGATGTGAAGACGATGTAATCAGTCCATCACCCTTAAAGTCGTAGAATTTGAGGTTGTCAGTCCCTCGGCCTGGAGAAGTTCAGTTCCATAGTCAGGAACTATCTGAAGATCAAGCGACAGTGCGGAGACTTAAACACTGTCGGAAGGAGAGGTGCAGGGTAGTGGTAGTAGTAGTAGTAGTAGTAGTAGTAGTGAGAGGCAACTGAGAGGTCATGTCCCTCTCAGATCCAACCCTTCTCACTTGAAAAGCTTGTCCAAGGTGTTTTCTGTACCAAGATGCCACGTGTTGCAGTGTCTGACAAGATTGTATACCATTTGTATACCATTGTATACCATTTTCATGTTCATCTTGTCAGACACTGCAACACGTGGCATCTTGGTACAGAAAACACCTTGGACAAGCTTTTCAAGTGAGAAGGGTTGGATCTGAGAGGGACATGACCTCTCAGTTGCCTCTCACTACTACTACTACTACTACTACTACTACCACTACCCTGCACCTCTCCTTCCGACAGTGTTTAAGTCTCCGCACTGTCGCTTGATCTTCAGATAGTTCCTGACTATGGAACTGAACTTCTCCAGGCCGAGGGACTGACAACCTCAAATTCTACGACTTTAAGGGTGATGGACTGATTACATCGTCTTCACATCTCTACTGTTCCTGCCTACTTTCTGTATTCGACTGAAGAAGCCTACTGTGTAGGCGAAACGTTTCGGAATAAAGTTGTCTAACTGTTGCATATGTGTCTTACCTAACAACCTGTCGGTATTGTATACCATTTTCATGTTCATCTTGTCAGACACTGCAACACGTGGCATCTTGGTACAGAAAACACCTTGGACAAGCTTTTCAAGTGAGAAGGGTTGGATCTGAGAGGGACATGACCTCTCAGTTGCCTCTCACTACTACTACTACTACTACTACTACTACCACTACCCTGCACCTCTCCTTCCGACAGTGTTTAAGTCTCCGCACTGTCGCTTGATCTTCAGATAGTTCCTGACTATGGAACTGAACTTCTCCAGGCCGAGGGACTGACAACCTCAAATTCTACGACTTTAAGGGTGATGGACTGATTACATCGTCTTCACATCTCTACTGTTCCTGCCTACTTTCTGTATTCGACTGAAGAAGCCTACTGTGTAGGCGAAACGTTTCGGAATAAAGTTGTCTAACTGTTGCATATGTGTCTTACCTAACAACCTGTCGGTATTGTATACCATTTTCATGTTCATCTTGTCAGACACTGCAACACGTGGCATCTTGGTACAGAAAACACCTTGGACAAGCTTTTCAAGTGAGAAGGGTTGGATCTGAGAGGGACATGACCTCTCAGTTGCCTCTCACTACTACTACTACTACTACTACTACTACCACTACCCTGCACCTCTCCTTCCGACAGTGTTTAAGTCTCCGCACTGTCGCTTGATCTTCAGATAGTTCCTGACTATGGAACTGAACTTCTCCAGGCCGAGGGACTGACAACCTCAAATTCTACGACTTTAAGGGTGATGGACTGATTACATCGTCTTCACATCTCTACTGTTCCTGCCTACTTTCTGTATTCGACTGAAGAAGCCTACTGTGTAGGCGAAACGTTTCGGAATAAAGTTGTCTAACTGTTGCATATGTGTCTTACCTAACAACAGATACCTAACTGTTGCATATGTGTCTTACCTAACAATCTGTCGGTATTTTATACCATTTTAATGTTCATTCTGTCAGACACTGCAACACAAGGGTATCTTGGTACAGACCATCAACTTCGACAACCTCTACTAGTGAGCACGGCTGAGTTTGAGAGGGACCTGCCCTCCCAAAGCAATGTACGTCTCACCTCCTGGCACTAATAAAGCTCCATCCTGTCACTTCAACTTCATATTGTTTCAGACAACGGAACAATGCTCTTCTCCAGACTGAGGGACTGACCACCTCAAAACTTTAAGGGTGATGGACTGATTACATCGTCTTCAAGTATCTTCTGCTTCTATCAACTTTTCTGTACTCGACTGAAGAAGCCTACTGTGTAGGCGAAACGTTTCGAAATAAAGATACCTAACTGTTTGCATATGTGTCTTACCTAACAATCTGTCGGTATTTTATACCATTTTAATGTTCATTCTGTCAGACACTGCAACACAAGGGTATCTTGGTACAGACCATCAACTTCGACAACCTCTACTAGTGAGCACGGCTGAGTTTGAGAGGACCTGCCCTCCCAAAGCAATGTACGTCTCACCTCCTGGCACTATATAAAGCTCCATCCTGTCACTTCAACTTCATATTGTTTCAGACAACGGAACAATGCTCTTCTCCAGACTGAGGGACTGACCACCTCAAAACTTTAAGGGTGATGGACTGATTACATCGTCTTCAAGTATCTTCTGCTTCTATCAACTTTTCTGTACTCGACTGAAGAAGCCTACTGTGTAGGCGAAACGTTTCGAAATAAAGATACCTAACTGTTGCATATGTGTCTTACCTAACAATCTGTCGGTATTTTATACCATTTTAATGTTCATTCTGTCAGACACTGCAACACAAGGGTATCTTGGTACAGACCATCAACTTCGACAACCTCTACTAGTGAGCACGGCTGAGTTTGAGAGGGACCTGCCCTCCCAAAGCAACGTACGTCTCACCTCCTGGCACTATATAAAGCTCCATCCTGTCACTTCAACTTCATATTGTTTCAGACAACGGAACAATGCTCTTCTCCAGAGTGAGGGACTGACCACCTCAAAACTTTAAGGGTGATGGACTGATTACATCGTCTTCAAGTATCTTCTGCTTCTATCAACTTTTCTGTACTCGACTGAAGAAGCCTACTGTGTAGGCGAAACGTTTCGAAATAAAGATACCTAACTGTTGCATATGTGTCTTACCTAACAGTCCAATACAAAGAGGAAGGCGTAAGGAAAGGAGGAGTATGAGGTAATCAGTCCCTCAGCCTGGAGTCGATGTGTTCACTCCATCAATCTTGTAGAATGTACAGCATAGGGCCGTAGACGTGGCTTATATACTGTAGTGAGGTGACTTGAAGCAGACGGAGGCGGGATCATAGTGGTATCATCCACTAGTCGAAGTAGGTCTTTGTCCAAAGGTTGAACAAGCGTTGAAGAATTCTTTGTAAGAAGATCCCATGATGCTGCAGTGTCTGACAGTTGTGATGAATGGTTTGAAAAACCTACAAGTTGAAGATTGAGACACTTATGCAGCATATGGGAATCTTTATTCAGGAAACGTTTCGCCACACAGTGGCTTCATCAGTCCAATACAAAGAGGAAGGCGTAAGGAAAGGAGGAGTATGAGGTAATCAGTCCCTCAGCCTGGAGTCGATGTGTTCAGTCCATCAATCTTGTAGAATGTACAGCATAGGGCCGTAGACGTGGCTTATATACTGTAGTGAGGTGACTTGAAGCAGACGGAGGCGGGATCATAGTGGTATCATCCACTAGTCGAAGTAGGTCTTTGTCCAAAGGTTGAACAAGCGTTGAAGAATTCTTTGTAAGAAGATCCCATGATGCTGCAGTGGATGATACCACTATGATCCCGCCTCCGTCTGCTTCAAGTCACCTCACTACAGTATATAAGCCACGTCTACGGCCCTATGCTGTACATTCTACAAGATTGATGGACTGAACACATCGACTCCAGGCTGAGGGACTGATTACCTCATACTCCTCCTTTCCTTACGCCTTCCTCTTTGTATTGGACTGATGAAGCCACTGTGTGGCGAAACGTTTCCTGAATAAAGATTCCCATATGCTGCATAAGTGTCTCAATCTTCAACTTGTCGGTTTTTCAAACCATTCATCACAACTGTCAGACACTGCAGCATCATGGGATCTTCTTACAAAGAATTCTTCAACGACTTGTTCAACTTTGGACAAAAGACCTACTTCGCTAGGGATGATACACTAGATCCCGCCTCCGTCTGCTTCCCAAGTCACCTCACTACAGTATATAAGCACGTCTACGGCCCTATGCTGTACATTTCTACAAGATTGATGGATGAAACATCGACTCCGGCTGAGGGACTGCATTACTCATACTCCTCTATCCTTACGCCTTCCTCTTTGTATTTGGATGTTGAAAGCCCACTGTTGTGGCGAAACGTTTACCTGAATAAAGATTACCATATGCTGAATAAGTGTCTCAATCTTCATTATTAGGAAAAAAGTATTTTTATGGTACTTGCAAGATACTTAATGTGATATTCCCTGTTTTTTTCCTATGCATTTTAGGTGTTTTTTAATTTTAATTATTTGTTTACTGTGAAGCTTTGAGTAATTTCTAATGACTCTCTGCCTAGTTATATGCTTTCCTGTTATAGCTTCCGGAAATCGCTCAGGTATGTGTAAGTTTATATCATTGTGGCACAAGGGTAAAATTTGCGATGTTACCTGGTGTAAGTCTGATTACAGTGTTTCTCAATGCCGCTTTTCTCACTCTCTTGTAAGTAATATCTAGACTTTTTATTTCAACAAAGTGACCAAGGATATCGTCACAACACGATTGTAAAACAAAAAAAACTATTGCTCTGTGAAATTCTAAACCACTTGCATGAGTTCAACATTAACCGTTGTGCCATACAAAAAAGTATGTTACAATGTATTCGGCATATGCCACACACCCTTATTGGCTGCCTCCAACATTGAACCGGGTGCTAAGGGTTAACAATCAATAGAGAACCCATCGTTAAATCAGTACCTTTGTTATAGACCAATCACAAAACATGCCCGCTGAGCAACGTGGTCACTTTGCAGGGAATTGGCAGGCTTGCCATGAGCTGTGTGTGTGCACGGTTAAACTCTATTTGGCTTCTGCTTTGCATCTGTCACTATGGTGTCACTACTATCCCATCTTGTAATTGTGTTCATGTATATATCATTGGTGAAGGCAATTATTAATAGTCTACGGCTGTTTCCTACATTTTCGTAGAAAGTGTAGCACTAGGTCACAGAAGTGAAATGAGGCCTGAAAGTTTGTTAATTGCATTTGAAATAACTGAAATAACCTGATAAGGTTTAATTTCTCCATCGATAGTGCAATTTTGGGTTTCAGTTTTTTGAGATTTTATGGATCACATAAGATATAATAAAAATGTTACATGTTTATCAAAAAAAAAAAAAAAAAATGGATAAAGAAGAAAGGCAGCACAAATAGAGAGGATTTACATAGCATTTCTTGTTTGATTCATATTACTGTCTAGGAACATGACGTAAAGGGACCAATTTCTGGGAAAGCAATGAGCTGATGATATCTCTGACAAAGGTGGCGAATGTTTACCTGGAGAGGGTTTCGGGGTCACGCCCCCCCGGCCGTCTGAAACTAGGCAGAATTGAGGATTCAGGGCCTGATAACCAGGACTGTTATGCTGGACCGCACGGCAAGCTGACGTTGTTGATTTCTTCTCACAATCATTCTTTATTTCACGCATCCCAGTTGATTATTATACAAAAAAGAAGCGCTAAACCAAAGGGGCTCTATACAGCGCTGCGCACACTGTTGAAGGAGGAATTACCATTGACTTTCACGTAAGTGAGTTTGATTCCATTGTTTTTAACGTTTGAGGTCCGCCTCTGGTTGTAAAAATATGGGTCCCACGCCTCGGGATGGGATAATAAAAAAAAAAGCCTCAAGGGATGAATTATTGGATTTCTTTATTCCCTGAAGCCTTTTGAATTTTCCACTTCCCCCTTACCACCCTGCTCTCAGTCCGGGCGCGGGGGGTTTTGACCCCCGGAACTCTCTCCAGGTAAACTCCAGTGTAACCCCATCTTTTTTCATTCTTTTTTACAAATTAGGTATTTTTTAATTACATATATGGTTACAGAAAATTTAAAGATACATTGATGATATAAAGTAAGATGAACATATACAGTTATGAGGTGTGAGAGATAATGCCTTAGTACAAATATGTGTATGTCATTGATTCAATGATGAAATCTTCATTCAGATCGGGAATTAGAAAATTCACTTATCATGTATCCTACATTAGTCATCAAATTTTCTGTGCCTACTTCTCTCGGGAAAATCGTACGATGGCTTCTTAGAATTTTGTGGGTGTACGTAGTCAAACTTGATCACTTCTTGCCTCAACGGTATCGGCCATATAAACTTGATCATTCTCTCTCCTCAACCGTATTCTTGAAATAAACTTTGATCCACTTCTCTCGCCTCAACGTTATCTTGACATCAACTTGATCACTTCTCTCGCCTCAACGTTATATAGACATAAACTTGATCATTCTCTCTCCTCAACGTTATCTTGACATAACTTGAGGTAACTCTCTTCCTCAACGTTATCTTGACATTAAACCATGATCAATTCTATCTCCTCTACGTTATCTTGGTCATAAACTGGATCAGTTCTCTCGCCTTAACTGTTATCTTGACATAAACTTGATCATTCTCTCGCCTCAACGGTATCTGACATAAAACTTGCTTAACTTTCTCGCCTCAACGTTATCAGGACATACTTGATCACTTCTCAGCCTCAACGTTATCTGACATAAAATTGATCATTCTCTCGATCAAACGTTATCTTGACATAAAATTTGATTCTTGAATCGCCTAACTGTCAATAATGAAATCGAAAAGGAACAATTGCCAACTGTACACATTAGTTCCAATTGTGTCACTTTTACTTAACATATTGTCGGTAATTTATCAATATTAATACAATAATGAATCGGATTGTACTTGCGTTGTGTTTTTATCCATCGTATCGGCATATTATACCACTTCTCCTGCATATTCAGTGACAGACGCATCACTACAGTCTAAACCTTCGTTGAAAGTGTTAATAAAATTGCAAGAATTTTCACAATCAGGATCCTTCTTTTCGCAGTACGGGATTCCAGTGTCTTCATTTTTTATACATTTTAGCAGAAAAAGAGTTCGTGGAAGGAACTCGCCAGGGACAGTTTAATTAAAACTCTTTCCTATCGTTTATCCAGGGATAAGCATTCCCTCTGAGTGCCGGTTAGCGGTCGGTGGCTATCGGTTTGATGGTTCAGATGTTCTTAGTGGTGCATGAGTCCAAATGGTAAATGATAGATACACGTGACCATTTTGTAACTGTGTTGATGAATGAGACAAACGTGAACCATTTTTCGTAACTGTATTGATGTTCGATCACCTTCAACTCCGGGCTGAAGGAACCTGACTACTCATTCCTCTCCCGAACTTTCACCCTTATCAGTAATGGACTGGAGGAAGCATGGCTGGCTTCCTGTTGTTGCACAAGACGTCTCATTTCAATAATGAGCACCGCCTTGGGAAGACCTTATGCTGTTGCCTTGAAGCTGCCACTTACGTTCAAATACACCTTTCTGTGCATTTTATTCTGCTCATAAAAACACAGTCGTTGTCGATGTTTTCTTAAAGATATTTTGACTTCAGGTCGTGGTTTCCAGGATTTTGCACACTAAACGTTGTGGAACATCACGTCTTTGTAACTGAAATGAAACCGAATGTCAAATAAGCAAAAGATAATCGTTTATTTGGACCTACAAAAAAATTAAAAAATGTAATCAGGGAAGCATACATCAACACTAAGTTGTTGCCACATCAACGGTTTTACCTTTCTGACTAAAATGACTGACATATGTAGTCTGTTTAAGCTTTATTTTAGGGTTACTACGCAATGGAGGAGGACCTGGTCGAACAGAACCGGGCCGAGGGGCGTTGGACCCCCAGGAAAACTCTCTCCAGGTCTCAGGTAATACAGAAAATACGTCACTGCAACGTTTCACAATATACTTTACACTACTTGAAGCATATGATAAAATTTATATACATTAACGTGGGGACTGTATAAAAAAACAGGAAAACGTTTTGTGATTATGAGTTTGAAACAGCAATTATATTTTGTTGTTAGTGTAAATGGTGTTACAGGGGATATAAATGTTTTAACGTATAAAGTAAATACTGTCTCTTATAACAAGTAATACGGTCTCTTAACAGTAAATCGGTCTCTTAAACAAGTTATCGGTCTATTTAACAAGTTATACGGTCTCTTAAACAAGTAATTCGGTCTCTTAAAAAAGTAATTACGGTCTCTGAAACAAGTAATACGGTCTCTTAAACAGTTATTTACGGGTCTCTTTAACATAGTCATACGGTCTCTTAAAAAGTACATAGGGTCTCTTAAACAAGTAATAGGGTATCCCTAAACAAGTATTTAGGGGTCTCTTAATCAAGGATTAGGGTCTCTTAAACAAGTAATAGGGTCTCTTAAACAAGTAATAGGGTTCTCTTAAACAGTAATACGGTCTCTTAACAAGTATTTGGGTCTTCTTAACAAGAATAGGGTACTCTTATCATGTAGAATAGGAGTCTCTTAAAAAGTAATAGGGTCTCTTAAACAAGTATTAGGGTCTCTTAAACAAGTAATAGGGTCTCTTAAACAAGTAATACGGTCTCTTAAACAAAGTAATACGTCTCTCTTAAACAAGTAATAGGGTCTCTTTATTTTAAACAAGTATACGGTCTCTTAATGCAAGTAATAGGTCTATTAAACATGTAGATAGGGTCTCTTGAACAAGTAATTCGGTTCTCGAAACAAGTATACGGTCTCTTAAACAAGTAATAGGGTCCTCTTAAAAAAGTAATAGGGTTCTTAAACAAGTAATAGGGTCCTCTTAAAAAAGTTAATAGGGTCTCTTGAAACAAGTAATAGGGTCTTCTTAAACAATGTAATAGGGGCTCTTAAACAAGTAATACGGTATATTAAAACAAGGAATACGGTTCTCCTTAAAACAAGTAATACGGTCTCTTAAACAGTAATAGTCTCCTTAAAACAAGTATACGGTCTCTTAACATGTAATACGTCTCTTAAACAAGTAATCGGTCTCTTTAAACAGTTAAATACGGTCTCTTAAAAAGTAATACGGTTCTCTTCTAACAAGTAAATTCGGTCTCTTAAACAGTATACGGTCTCTTAAAACAAGTAATAGGGTCTCTTAAAAATGTTATACGGTTCTAAAAAGTAATTCGGTCTCTTAAACAAGTATTACGGTCTCCTAAACAAGTATACGGTCTCAGTAAACAAGTAAAAGGGTTCTCTTAAAACAGTAATTCGTCTCTTAAACCAAGTAGTACGGTCTCTTAAACAAGTAATACAGCGTTCTCTTAAACAAGTAAATACGGTCTCTTAATCAAGTAGTCGGTCTCTTAAAGTATTACGGTCTCTTAAACAAGTAATACGGTTTTAAACATGTAATACCGGTCTCTTAAACAGTGAATAGGTCTAGTTAACAAGTTAATACCGTCTCTTAACCTAAGTATCCGGTCTCTAAAAAGTAATACGGTCCTTAAACAGTAATACGGTCTTTTTACAACGTAATTCGGTCTCCTTTTTAACACAAGTAATACGGTCTATTTAGAAGTTAAAGGGGTCTCTTAACAAGTAATACGGGTCTCTTAAAACAAGTAGTACGGTCGCTTAACAAGTACATACGGTCTCTTAAAACAAGTTTTTACGGTCTCTTAAAAGTAGTTTCCGGGCTCTTAAACAAGTTAATACGGTCTTTAAACAAGTAATACGGTCTCTTAACAAGTTAATAGGGTATCTTAAACAAAGGTTATAGGGTCTCCTTAAACAAGTATTCAGTCTCTTTAACAAGTAAAAAGGGTCTTCTTAAACAAAGTAGTACAGTCTCTTATTCACAGTTAGTACAGTCTCTTAAACAATGTAGTACATGTTCTTAAACAAGTATACGGTCTTTAAACAAGTAATACGGTCTCTTAAACAAGTATTACGGGTCTCTTAAACAAGTAATACATTCATAAAAAGTAATACGGTCTATCTAAACAAGTAATACGGTCTCTTAAAACAAGTATTACGGTCTCTTAAACAAGTAATAATGTCTTAGAAACAGTAATATTAACGTCTTATAACAGTAATACGGTCTATTGAACATGTAGTTCGGTCTCTTGAAACAATTATTATGGTCTTATCAACAAGTAATAGGTCTTTAAACAAGTATAATACAGTCTTTAAACAGTATTACGGTCTCTTAAACAAGCTTATTCGGTCTACTTAAACAAGTATACGGTCTCTTAAACAAGTAATACTGTCTTATAAACAAGTAATTCGGTCTTTTAAAAAGTAATTCGGTCTCTGGAACAAGTAATACGGTCTCTGACAATTAATATGGTTTATAAACAGTAATACGGTCTCCTTTCAAAAACAAGTAATACGGTCTCTTAAACATTGTAATACGGTCTCTTAAACAAGTAATACGTTCTCTTAAAAAGTAATACGGTCTTATAAACAATACAGTCTTCATTAAAAAGTATTACGGGTATTTATAAAACAATACCGGTCTCATAAACAAGTACTTACGGTCTCATAAACAAGGAATACAGTCTCTTAAAACAAGTAATACGGTCCATAAACAAATAATATGGTTCTCTAAAAACAATACGGTTTTTAAAGCTAATTACTACAGTCTTTAAACGATTAATACGGTCTCTTACACATGTACAGTCCATGAAACAAACAATACGGTTCTTATACAAGTAATACGTTTTTTTGAACATGGTATACGTCTCTGAAAACAAATTATTACGGTCTCTAAAACAAATTACGGCCTCCTTAAGACAAATAATACGTCTCTAAAACAAGTAATACGGCTCTAAATACTTTATTGAGGCCGCTTATGGGAGCAAACAAACTACTGCTGGAGAGGGAAACAATAAGAAACCCAGATAATTTTCTATGGCATCCTGTGTCTCAGTGGAACGTGGTTTAAAATTTGTGAACCAAAATAGTAAAAAGGTGTATACGTATAGTGAATACGAATTTTATATGTATTGTTGCTATGGGCTTATACAAGTGCACATTTGTGTAACCTTTTTAGTAAGTATATCGATTGCAATATATATAATTTATATATATATATTTTTATATGTATATATTTGATATAATTTATATATATATTATATTTAAAATTAATTATATATATATGAATTTATATATTATAAGGGAGGTACACTCTATAGCTGACTGGGGTCCTCCTCATCCTCAGAGAGACAATAAAACGTACCTCAGGGAAAACTCATGGTTTCTCCCGGAGTGTAAATTTGGTTCTTCTCCTACAACACCCTTATTTTATTACTATGGGAACATTTATTAATTGATCAGATACATTTACGAAAACACAAACATGACTACAATGGAAATGTGAAGGCTTACTCCGCACTGTAAACAACTTCAGTCTGTATTACTCAGGCTGGCTCCTCTCAGGGAAAATTAATGAATAGAAAAAGAACAAAAAACTGACAAATATAAACACTTTATTATTTAGGAAATTGGAAATATAAAACACTTAAATATGAAATACTGATTCCTACATGTAAGAAAAGGAAAAATGAAAAAATATAAATGATATCTGAATCTCCAACGCTAAAAATTTGGGTCTGGTGCTTGGTGACATGCGTATTGTTGCAATAGAAGCCGTTGCTGATGAAGTGGGGGGGGGGGTTGCAGTTGTTGGTGACAAACCCTCTGGCTCGTTCTAGTGGCCGTAAGTAAAATCTTTTCCGATGACAGGAGTTCAGGTTTCTTGAAGCGCCGTAATGAATGAGGGGTAATGTCTGATTATTCATACAAGTGCACAGGCAAGTAAATCCAATATGGACCGGCTCCAGAAGTTAGTCATCGCCTTAAGTTTTTTTCGTTGATTGACAGGTGACCCTCTCTGCTCATCCAAGCTGAAAAGATAGTCAGGTTACCCCAATGCTTAAATAATCAATCTCCATGATAAGTTACATACTAAAAGACGTGGTGATATTACAACAGTTCAACGTAGAGCAAGGCTGAAAAGAACTAAGTGTTATTATTGGTCCAAGTGAAGGCTTTCAACCAATAAATCCACTAGAATACATGGCAGGCATGTACTTACGGTAGTGTTGGGAGCTGTGAGTCGAGTGATTTACTGTGTGACCAGAGACCACACGTCACTTTCGTGGGGGGGGGGGGGGAGAGGGAGGGGAAGGGATAGCGGGAGCTAGACTGTCCCTACATTAACAAGCAGTGCAAAAAAACTATCACTTTAGGGGTGGGGGAATAAAAGGCGGGAATAGCGGGAGGCTTTACTACCTACCTTAACAAGTAGCCGGCATTGAAAGTATTGTTACTATTTATTTCCTCTACTCTATCCATTGAACTTTTCCCTCACACTCCCCCATACCAGACTTACAGTCAAGGAGTATAAGAAGATTAGGCGAGGGAAAAAAAGTTTTACATGTGGGAAGTGCGTAGGCAAGTATTCTTCTACTGTCTGTCACGGACTTAACCAGTCAGAGAATATTGATGAACCATTGATATACACAATATGGAACTTAAAAGCCTGAGTGCCAATGTACACTCAAGAGGCGACTGTTGGTTCCATTAAATGTTTCAAGGTATATCAAAGGTTTGTTGGTCGTTTCTAAAATGAATTCTTTTCCCTGCAAATAAAATTTAAGTTTGGAGATACACCACACAAGGGCCTAAAACATCCTTTTTTATGGTGGAGTATCTCGTTTCTGCTGGGAAGGAGTTTCGGCTTAGGATGGCATTAATGGGAAGGGAGTACCATCATGGTATTGTAGTAACACAGCACCTAAGCCAGTATTGGTGGCATCAGTTTTAAGCAAAATGTTTTATTTATATATGGAATCTTAAGTTTAGGTTTCTTTCGAAAAGATGATTTTAATCTCATTAAACTTTTCACGAGCTACGTCGAAAGAAGTTCAAAGAGGTTCCTTCACAGACCTTTTTAAGGAAGTCGGATAAGATGCTGTTGATCAGAAAGGATCGGGATAATACCGTGCATAAAATTTACAGAACCAAGAAAACCTACGCATGAAGCTTCTTGTTTTGGGGGGAATTTAAATTCAATAAGCTTTGATCATACTGGGGAGAGGGCTGCAGAGTGTTATTAGGAAAGTATCAGTCCAAGATTTTAATCTTGTATATACCAAGGAAGCATTCTCTTCGGGTTGGCAAGTGAGGCCAATGCGAGCGTAACCTACGCAAAACTGATGTTAATGTTTGGATATGTTAGCCCCACGTAGATGTCATTACGTAAATGTTATCAATATAACTGAATCATTTGGGAAATTACAAGACATTTCTCATCTGATCTCACGTAGGGTAGCACAGGCAGTTACCAAAACGAAGGCATAGTTCTATATTGCATCAGTCTTGGTGTGTAGGAAAAGCGGATGTACTGCTTAGAAGAAGGAATCTAACATACTTGATGATATGCGCTGCGCAATAATCAATATCTGAAAAGAAGAAATAAGAGTCAAAAAATTTGTGTAGATCGCTATCCTATTAAGGGCATAGGCTCCAGCATCCCACCGAGTTTAGCATTAAGGCCTCTGAAGTCATTAGCAAGTCTATATGAATAATCCTCTCCTGAACCCTGTCTAATGGTGAGCATATGTAGATATTGAAGGTTCAATTATCTTTAGTTTTAAATAATTTGTTACTCTCGGTCAAATTGCATCCCTAAGGTGAACTGGAACTGGCATAATTTCGTTTTGATAGATTGTCATGTCACTAAGGTCAATCTTATGGACTTGCCGTGGAGGGGGGGGTAGGTAACACCTGGATGGAATATTCAGTAAAGAAGTCTGATAAAGTTACTCCACACTTTTGAAGTTGTTCATGTTTCATATGGTCATCCAAAGACTTCATTTTTTATTAATGTGGTTGCGCCCGACGTGGAACAAGAGTCAACAAGTCTTGTAGGTCTTCCTTCATAAGTCTGCTAAGTTAGAGGTGTCAATTACGCTCACCTTACTTCCTTCAGTTGTTCGATTCAAGTTCGTGTGGAAAAATCTAAGTCCAATGTTATTAAGGCAGTTAACCGAGAATTTCTTCGTAATATATCTTAAGGATGTTGATATGATAAGATTAGGTTTCCTGACTTCTATGAGGTAGTCAACTTTTCACAAAATTTTCTAATACTTTATATGGACCTTTCCTGCTACTAATAATTTATTTGAATTGATGGCAAAAGATTACAAGAACTTCATCACTACTTTTAAAATCTTCTCTCTGACTTTGGAATCAAATAGGTTTTGGTACTGGTCACATTGACAAGCTTAGGTTTTTTCGAAACTTTGTACTGAGGTCTACTCAAGTTTGGATCTAAGATCAAGGGTGTGAAACTGGTAAGAAGGGACTGAACCTCAGACTTTACGTCCTCATTAGTTCCATAAGTCATGAAGGATGGACAATGGGCCTCGGGCCTGTCTACCATAGAGAAGTTTCAAAAGTTGAAAACCCAAAGAGTCACTGGGGAACTTCCCTCATGGCAAAGACAGGGTAGGTAACGATGCCATCCTTAGGTTTAAGGAGCAAAAGTTTCTTAAAAGGACTGAGAAACGATTGTGGCGCTCATCCTCCCATTTACAGTGGATGATAGGGTGTGTGGTGAAGAGGAGGCTTCAATCCTAGAAGTTGGTAGTGATGATGCATTAAGTCAGATGTGAATTGTGTCCCGCGGTCAGACAAAGTTTCTATAGGAATGCCCACTTCTGGAGAAGATGGACCAAAAGGGCTGCTGCAACCTCTGTAGTCAGTTATGGTCTTTTAAGGGAACGGCTTCAGGGAAACTAGAAGCCATAATCAAATAATGTTAATATATTTCTATGTCCCAGATGAGAGTGGAGATTAAAGGACCACGATGTCAATAGCTTCTTTCAAACAGTACCGTAAAGATAGGATTTTGACCATTAGGTACTCGCTGGTCCTCGGGAGGATGACAGTTGGCAAAACTTTTACACGATCTACAATAGGTAAGTGACATCTGAGGACATTTTTGGCCAAAAATAGGTTTCCCTAATTTTTTTTAAGGTTTTTACTTATGCAGAGGAAAATGTCCGGCCACTGGGCAGGTCATGAGCCATTTTAAGAACAGTCTCTCTGATTGACTTGGAACAACTAAGATGGAATAGTCTATCTCATCTGAATTTAATTTGAATACTGACTTGTGCAAGATAGATACCTTTTATATATTCAAAATTTATTATGAAAAGTTTTTCTTTGGATACTTGGATTTTTGTTTAGCGGCATTATGGCAATTATGAAGATGAAGGGCAATTACGTTGTAAATTGACAAAGGATAGTCCTTCGATTGTCTAAAGGCTTAAAGTCAGGTAAAACAAAGGATGGACTGTAGGAGAAAGCCTGGGCTTTTGTCTGAGCCTAGTCAAGTCATTTATGGTATCGGAGGTGGATATCGTCTCTTTCTTCTACAACGTGAACTGGTGGGATCCTACTTCTTTGCTTTTCGAGGGTAGCACCACTGGTTTTTAATTCCATATGAATCTCGCGAGACATTGTCTCATATGAACTTTCGATGGGCTTCTTTCTGACTATACAGAGAGGAGGATCTGGTAATACTTATGTCCATATTTGTGATGAAAGTCAACTCAGAAGGAAAGAAACTGGCATCTTTTACATTACCTATTAGTTACGGAGCAAGAATTGATGGGAGATAGTACGGCTTCAGACCAACCTGTGAACCATTTAGACCTATGTAACAATCGGATGGTAGGAAAAGAGTCCGTAACGTCCCAAAGTAGTTGAAAGTATAGCAGAGAATGAGATTCTTAAGGTTAGGGACAGCTTATCAGAAATGGACTATACATGTGCATACAGTTTGTCTCGTATATACGGATTGATACATTTAAGTCCTTAAACTGTTCCTGAACAGAAGGGTGCTTGGTAATTACAGTCTTTAAAAAATCTTCACTTTTTTGGACCTTCTTAGAAGGACAATTGGAAGTTTATGTCCCTTAACACCCACAATGACTAACAGGAATTAAAAAGTATTTTACTTTACACTAGAGGGGGGGGGGGTACTTGATTTATTATGGTCTGATGAATCCTTGCCCTTAGGGTTCGATCCCTTTAGGTCTTTATTGGAAATTGGTGAGCCTCAGCATACAGGTCACAGCCTCAGCAACTTCCTCTGCTTTATTATATCGGTTACGTTCTTGATGACATGTTCGTATTGATGGGGAAGAGCTGGTGTCAGGAACTGGTCCAGCAACCATGAAGTCTCTACGAGATTCTTAACTGCGATCTTTTCTGAACTCTCTATCCAAAAGTCGATCAAAGAAAGAGTGTTAAATCTGTTAGCTGCGCTGAAAGTTTTGGCCAGGTGTTGCGTGGCATACGAAATCTTTCCTGTAAGAAATTAGTGGTTTTTGATATGTTTACGATTGCCTTCTTCCGTAGGTTTAATTACATATGATATCCTGTGACAAAGTTGCGAAGATATTCAAAGTTGGTACAGTAAAATAAACATTCCTAACCTTGTAGCCAGGTGTCAGCAGGCCATTAAACAGAGGGTAGCGGTATTTTCAACGGATAATGTATGATGTTATGTCTTCCTCTCTGTGATGGGAGGGTAAATTAGGTGTTGTGAAATTGTGCTAGCGCTCGGTGTTCCATTACTCCTTCATCTAAGTGCTGTTGTGAGAAGAAAGTTAACTTTTTATTCTCTAATTCAAGGGCGAGCTTGTTCGAGCTCGCGATTCCTTTTCTCTCCAACTCATGTTTCTCTATCTCTTTCTCAACTTCTCTATCTTTGCTCTTTCCTAAGTTCCCTTAATTTAACTTGTTCTTCACGTACGTTAGCTCTCTCCTCCGATCAAGTCTATCACGCTCCTTTTGTTTTCTCTTTCTCTTTATATTCCCTCTCTTTCAAGTCTTTCCTGGATCTTAGCATAATGAATGATTCTAATTTTTCCCTGTTATCTTAACTTACACATTCAGCATTCATTCAAAACTGGTATTCTCCATATTTGCAAGAATAACGTAAACTACCAGGGGGAAATGAAAAGGGTTATTAACAAGCGGAGGGTTCAATTCCATGCTCCATCAAATGTAAATATAAACAGATTGCTCGATCCTGTTTCATATTAAACAATATGTATTAATTAAAACGA
Source organism: Cherax quadricarinatus (assembly GCF_026875155.1). NCBI lineage: Eukaryota > Metazoa > Arthropoda > Malacostraca > Decapoda > Parastacidae > Cherax > Cherax quadricarinatus. Next base: position 5,705,972 of record NC_069479.1, on the reverse strand, counting down.
AGGGTTCTATGCCGGCTCGAGCAACATTAAGTAGAATGGGGTCAGGTAACTGACCAGCCAATCTTCTCACCAACAAATCAAGAGTGTCCTATGGACAGTTCCTGATATAATAAAGGCTCAATGAAACAAACTTGTCACTGCAAATCTCGGGTCCCTAGAGTCTAAATCCTCTCATGTGTTTCATGCTCGCACAAATAGGTGGCAGTATTAAAATATTATATCCTGCCTGACTTGACTTTCAATAACTTGAGACTATAACAATCACTAATCTTTTAATTACCTGTACTGTAGTCTACCATAGAGAATACTCATGGCGGTGGTAACCATATTGGCGTATGCGCATTGAAGGGGGTTCCCAATGGTAGATTAGGATGGAGTTGATCTTGATTCAGTAGGAGTTGATCCTGGCAAGTCGCCACTTGTGAGGCTTACTCAGCCCTGTAACAACTTCAGTCAGTATTACTCTGGCGGGCTCCTCCTCAGGAAAAATTAATGAACAGAAAAAGAACAAAACTGAAAAATTAAACACGACTTAGAAATCGTAATGACAAGATTGCAAATAAACCATACCCCGGCCGGGATTGAAACGCGGTCATAGAGACTCTATGACCGCGCGGGTTCATCCCGGCCGGGGGTATGGTTTATTTGCAATCGTGTCTTTTCGATTTCTTAAGTTCATCGGTTGACGGCGTGAAGGGACTTGAGCTAGGAGTTCGTCACAGGCCACGCTAGCTGGAGAAGATGCCGTCTGTTAATACTTGGCAATTTGTGGTCACAGAGGTGCCTGTGCTAAACTTTCTATGGTGTAGATATATACTAGTTGGATGAATCTTATTGTGCTAGCTGGTCTAGTGGCTAACGCGACGGGCTGAGTTTTGAGGACTCTATGACCGCGGGGTTCAATCCCGGGCCGGGGGTATGGTTTTTTTGCAATCGTTGTCATTTCGATTTCTTAAGTATGGGTTGGAACGGCAGTGAAGGGACTTGAGATAGAGTCGTCACGGCCGCTAGTGGAGATTGTCTGTAAAAACTGCATTGTGGTACTGAGGTCCTGTGCTAACTTTCCTATGGTGTAGAAATATACTAGTTGGATGGAATCTTATTGTGGCCTAGGCTGGGCTAGTGGCATAAACGCGAGGGCTGGTGTTTTGAGACTCTATGACCCGGGCCGGGTTCAATCACGGCCGGGGGTATGGTTTAAAAATAAACACTTTATTATTAGGAAATATGAATTATATAACACTTAAATATGAATACTGATCCATACATGAAAGAAAAATGATAAATGAAAATATAAATGATATCTGAATTCACGCTAAAAAACTTGGCGTGTATGGTGTTGGTGACACTGCGTATTGTTGCAATAGAAGCCGTTGTGAGGATGTGGTGGGGGGGGGGGGGTCGCAGTTGTTGGTGAAACCACTGGCTCGTTATCAGTGGCCGTAAAGTAATCTTTTCCCGATGACAGGAGATCCAGGTTCTTGACCGCTGTAATGATGAGGGGTTAGGTCCTGATTCTTCATACAAATGCACGGCAAGTAAATCAATATGGGGAACGTCTCAGGACGTTAGTCCGTCTCCTTCAGTTTTCTCGTTGGACTTGACAGGTGACCCTCTCTGTCATACAAGCTGAAAGATAGGACAGGTTACCCACTGCCTTAAATAACTCATTTCCATGAATAAGTACAATACTAAAAGACGTGGTGATTATTGCAACCAGTCAATTAGAGCAAGGCTGAAAGACTAAGTTATTATTGGTCCAAAGTGAGAAGCTTTTAACCAATTAAATCCACTAGAATACAAGGCAGGTGCATGTACTTCAGTAGGTGCTAGGAGCGATGTGTGTCTAGTGATTTACTGGTTTGACCAGAGCCCCCACAGTCACCTTTCGGGGGGGGAGGGGGGGGAAAGAGGGAGGGGAAGGGATTGTGGAGCTTAGACTGACCCTACCTTAACAGTAGCCGGCATGAAAAACTAATGTTATATATATTCCCTCGCTACTCCTATCATTGAATTTTTCCCTCCGGGTACAATGTTTTAAAAGATCATATTTCCCCCGCTCCTCCAAGCCGGACACAAGCCAAGTACGCAAGTTTTTCCCCTTTGGAGGGGCCACGCTGAGGCCGGAACTGAAGGGGTCCCCTTGGGTCCTGGTGGTTTTGTGATTTTAACCCCAAATTCTTTGGGAAAATGTGGCATTTTTCCCCATGATCCCAAGGTCTTGACCCACGGGAAAAATTTTTTACTGTTGGCTAATTCCCTTATCCCCCCTGTGGTCGCAGTCCTCCCTGTCGGTAACCTGTGGATATTAGGTGTCAGCCAGTGTGGACCCACAGTATGTCCCTGCTAAGAGCTTCCCATTTTTCCCAAAATAGATGGTTTTTTTTTGGGGTTTCGGGGTTGGGGTTTGGGTTTCCCCTTTGGGGTTGGGTGGGTTTTTTTATGATTGTTTTTTGGGGAAAACAGTTAAGACCTTAAGACCATATTGGTCTGCTTGCCCTTCCCCGAAAATACACGTATATTCCGTGTGAATTGGGCAGCAAGGTGCGAGCCACTGAAATACAGAGGGTCTTAGGGTCGAGGCGGTTTCCCATTGCCGATATGGGAACTGTTTGGAGGAAGTCCCCGGAGTGATGTGCGCTCACAGCCTGCATAGGGGGCAGTCTCCCTATCTGATGCTGCAGCCCTGAGCATGCTGGCAAGAAACCTTTTTAAGTGTTTGGGACATCCCAGCTTGACTGTGACCCAGTGCTGCACTAGGGTTTGGTGCTGGAGCAGCAAGGGTCTCCCATTCAGTGATGGCACTGGCTTTAGCTAGGGTCCTGTATTCCTGCTGAATCACTAGGTTATCACGAAGAATTTGTCTTTATCAACTCTTTTGATGCTAGGAAGAGGATAGGAAAGCTGGTAGAGCATTTTGGAAGGATCGTGTACTCCCAGCCCCCCCAAGCCTGACCGGGAGTGAGGCTTGCAACCACTGTCCATCTTCAAGGGAAAGATTCAATCACTCTCTAGCATGGTCCTTAAGGAAGAGTCATATTCCTTGAGTTTTGGATTTGCTAAAGGCTGGGGAGCATCTCAGAAATTAGGAAAAGTTTTAGGATTGACGGGCCCCTTTGGTGATCGGTAGAAGGCATCATGTGTGTCATGTCTTTCATCCTGCTTTCCGTCGTCGGAGGTCTGAGACTTTTTTTCTAGGATCAATCGATGGCATTGGACCCAAGAGGAGCGCAAGGAGAGTGCTGTTGGCTGGATCAATGGCTCGTGCTCCTGGTAAAACAGTGCTAATCTGGATCATCTGTAGATTAGTAAAAACTTTTCATATTTGGCGGGGTTTAAAGAAAGGTCCAGGCTTTCTCCCATGTCTTTAATTTTACTGATGCCTCTAGGGGAGATTCTGTTGTGCCAGCTAGGGTACCATCATCCAGGAGCCAGATATTGAGCTTTATGGAGAGTGCTTCTTTTGACTTCCTTGATGACCAAACAGAATAGAAAGGGGGCGAAGGGTTCCCTGTTGACGCCCTCACACGAGTCAATTTCAGGTCCCCAAACAATAGTTTGGAAGTCACATTATAACACGATTTATGAAGGGATAAAGGGAGGGAAGTTTCTATAAACTGTTGGAGAGCAGCATCCCTTCTGAATGAGTTGAAAGCGTTGGCAAAGTCCAGTTTGACCAAGGCTTTTTCATCGGAATGTTGACATACACTTGGGGCTGTGTGGGGAGCTGCTTCACAGCCCTGTTGAACGCCAAAACCGGGCTGAGTTGGTTTCAGCATTTCAGCAGCCTCTTGACTCCCTTCTTACTTCGCCTTGGCGACTAGGGCCGAAGGGTGTTCCCCTGCAATGGGCCTAAATTTGCTTCCTTTTTCCGTAGGGCACACAATGAGGCACCAAAAAAAGGGGGTCAAGGGCCTCTGGGACACTGCCAGCCAGGCACGGGTTTGGGAAAAATTTTGGTGAGTTCAGACAGCAGCCTCCTAAAACCTCCCCAAGGCGGGATGGTATTTTTTTTTAAATGTTGGGGCCCTTAAAGGGGTAAAAACCCCTGCGGGCCCCGGGAAAGACTCTTTATACACATCAGCCCGAAAGGTTAATTTTGGGCCCTGGGAGCCTGGGGGGTTTTTGCCCTTCAGAGCTTGCGAGTGCTGACGTCCTTGGAGGGGATGGTATCCACACTGGTTATGAGCCTCAGAGCCCCAATAGTTTACCCTCTTCTATTTTTTTGCTAATTTGGACCTGATTTTGAGGGTCGGGTGTTGTTGTTGGTTTTGCCCACGGGTTTTGTCGCCGTAGGGGGGACGGGAGTTGTCATCCCTTGGAAGATTTTTTCCCCTAATAACAGGGTTTTTCTATGACTTGCCCCTCCTTGGTGGGGAGCCAAACAGGCTTGCCAAAAACAGAGGTTGGCCATGATTGTTGCTTGAAGGAGCATCACTGACTTTCTTCAAAAGGTCTGATCTGTAGCAGCTTGGGGGCGAGTCTTTGGGGATGTGTGTCAGTCTGGTGGATGTTAATTTGTTTGCAGATTTGGGGCCCTTGTAGAGGTGAAGTCAGGGTAGCTGTCGCACTGTCTGTGGGGGGGGGCTTTTGGTTGTTCTTTTTGGGAGTCCCGGGGAGGCCTAGACACCTTGTGTGCCGAGTTCCCAGTTGGGGGATTGAGTGCACTTTCCCCTTCACCCCTGGAGATGCCTCGTGAACGACGGTTTTGGCTCTGTCGTAAAGATTCCTGGAACCCCGGGGACTTTTGGGGCTTTGTTTATCGTGGCGGTGGGAGGGGCCAGCTGGGGGGTGACGGGTGGAAGGACAGCATGGATGTATTGGGATAAAGGTGGGGGATTAGCGAGCGGCGGGAACTTGTAATAGGTGGGACAAAAAACCAACAACGTGGTCAGGAATCAGAGGCCCTAGGTGGGAAAAGGGGGGGGATTGGAGGGGGGGGGCGGGGGGGGGGCCCGTGGTTGCTAAAGTGCACATCACTAACAATTTTGCTAATTTTTATTCACTTATTATTTATTTAAAAAACCCTCCCCCGATTTGGCACCTAATCACCAGCTCTCACTTTTAACGAGGTGATCTGTTCAAGGGTGTCTTCCCTGGACTGGTTTTGGCGACATATCACGGGTTGGAAAAATTTTATGGCGGGTAAGGGGAACAAGCCCATTATCTGTTTAGTGTGGGGTTTATGCTTGGAAGGGCAGGAGAGAAGCTGCGGGTAAGTACAGGTCGCCATAGAAGTAGTTGGTTTCTAGGAGGGATCCGTCATATGTAGCATTTTCCCAAAAAGGGGAAGTGGGCAATGAAGGGTTTTGTCTGGGGCAATTGGTATAAATTGCTGGTGAAGGTTAAGAACTTGCAATCCCATTCTTGAAACTGGGACCTATTCTTTGGAAAAAGTGGATATGTAGAAAGGGGAGGGGGGTTCATTTTTGGGGGGATGGGTGGTTGCATTACCGTTGAATTGAAGGGTAATTGTGACTTGTCTAGGATTTAAAAATAGATTATGAGGTAGGGGGTTTTTTTGTGGGGGAACAATCAGGGCAAAAGCATTAGGGTTAAAAAACAGCAATTAGGGGATACCTCAGGATATTTTTAAAAAGAAAATTTTAAAAATAAAGTTGTAGAAATGGCAAATCAATGTCAACAAAAAAAAAAGGAGATAGTAGGGGCAAGGTGACTATTTAAATTTTACAAATAGTGGAGTAAGAAATAAGAAGATGAGCTAAAATTACTTGCAAGGTAGGTTTAATATAGATATTTTGGTATAACAGAGCCCTGGTTCAACCTGAAAAATAAGAAATGTTCAAATCAACTAAAAGGTTTTAAACTTTTCCCCACACTGATGGGGGTCAACGGGAAGGGGTGGTGGTGTGGCGATGTATGTCAGAAAAAATTTTAAAATTTGTTGTTTAGAAAGATATAATTAAAAAACTCGAACCAGAATCGGTTTGGCTTCTTTCTCGGGGGGTCGTGAAAATTTTTTTGGGGTGTGATTTATAGGCCCCAAACCTTGATGGGGGAGTGCCGTAAGCTTTTAGGGGACAAAATTCAAAAAGGCATCTAGTATGAAAATGTTATAAAGGGAGTTTTTAACTTTGACAAATTGATGGAAAAATATGACGGGAAATTTGATTTAGTGCTTTCTTGTAGGTTAGGATTGCTTTATAAAAAGGGTTGTACAGAACCAACTAGGGAAAAAATTGCTTGATTGGGTTCTTCAAAAAATTTCACTAAAAAATTTGAGGTTTAATGATGAGCTTGGGGAAAGTATCACAAATACTTAGTTTCAATATATCATGGTTTCCCCAGATAACTGCAATAAAATCTCTGTCAGTTTTTCGCTTGGCCGACTTCATGGGACTAAAATTCTTGGGTGGGCTAAATTGGGATGTCGAACTATGGGGGTAGGTGATTTGGGTTTGCCAATATACGTTTTTTCAAGAAGTTTAGTCCCCAGAAACTTTTATTCCCAGTAGGGGAAATTTAAAACTCACAAAAATTATCCCAAAAGGATGAAAAAAGATTGAAAAATCTCATTGGTCAAAGAGAGGCATGTTTTGGCGTAGCAAAAGAGGGGATGGGCATTAAGAAAAAATATATTCAATTAAAAAAGATTAAAGAAAGGAATAAGAAAATCAAAAAAGAGATAGAGGCTAAGGTCGCAAGGGGTTTTAAAGACTAACCCAAAAGGGTTCTTTCAGGTATACAGAAGTAAGATTAGGGGCAAAATGGCCCACTTAAGGGGTAACTCTGGTCAGATCACTGACATGATAAGGAAATTGTGGAAATTTTAAATACCTATTCCTCCGTTTTCACCGGAAAAACTAGCGATATTCCTGAAAAAATAGATTTCGTAAACAGAATGTAACTATAACTAGTGAATGGTCCTCAGACAAAAAGAGAAAAAATAAAAACCCAACAAACCCCAGGGCTGATGAACTGTTTGCAAGGGTGTTAAAGAATGAAAGAGGGGAAATTAGCATCCCTTTTGGGTAATCTTTTTTTAAATTTTCACTACAAACTGGGATAGTGCCCGATAAGTGGAAAAGGCAATGTAATCCTATTTTCAAGCAGGTGACGGTCCCTTTGGGTTCAACTTAGACCAATAAGCCTTCCCCCCTAGTGGGAAAATTTAGGAATCAATAATTGCCGAAACAATTCGTGCCACCTGACAGGCACAGTTGATTAATATTCTCAAAGGTTTTACAAAGGGGCGTTCCCGCTTCAATTTACTAATTTTTACTAAGGTGTTTGAGGGGGTAGATCATGGATTTAATATGATATTGTAATGACTTCATAAGGCTTTCGAAAGAGTTCCCACAGAGGGTATTGAGGAAACTTAGGGGACACGGAATAGGAGGAGAAATTTTTTCCCCGGGTAGAGGCTTTTGCAATGACACAGAGAGTTTGCTAAATGGGGAGAAATCAGAATTGGGGGACGTCACAAACGGGGGTTTCCCCAGGGGCCCGTGTTAGGCCCTTGTTGTTCACAATTTGCATAAACGACATAGATGAGGGAAAAAAATGGAAAAGCAAATTGGATGACACCAAAATAGGCCGTCCAAACATTCTAAGAGGACATTTGGCACCCCGGATATTTGAATAGCTCCCCAATGGCCGGAAAAATGGCAGAGAAAATTTTAAAATTGAAAATGCAAAAAATTTTAAAGTTGGGGCAGGGAAATAAACCCGCCCCAAAAAAACTAATGATGTAGATCTTAATCACTGTTTGCGAAAAAGGGGGTTTTTAGAGTTTTTTCTAATTTAAAAAAACCCAAGAAAAAGTGCATTAGTGTTCGCAATAAAGCTAACAGAAATTCTTTTCTTCATATCAGAAGTTAAATAATAGAAGTCCTAGGGTTTTTCTTCAACTCAAAAATCCTTGGTTTGGGTATTTAGACTATGTGTCAGTTTGGTCCTTTTTACAGAATGGAAAATCTCTGGAAAACGTACAAGGAGGATGACAAGATGTCCCATGATCGAAAACTTCCCCATGAGGGTAGACTGAAGGGCCTGAATTGCACCTCTGAAAGGGGTAGATTAGGGGGGGGTATGATACGGTTAAAAATGGAAAACAGGAATAAATAAAGGGGATGTAAATAGGTGCTGAAAAATTTTCCCGCCAAACAGGACTCGCAGCAAGGTTTCAAGTTGGAAAAAATTTAATTCGGAAGGATATAGGAAAACAGGTTGGTAATAGAGTTGTGGTGAGTGGGAAAAACTCCCCAGTACAGTTATTTAGGCTAAAAAATTGTGTAGTTTTAAAATTGGTTGTAAAAAATGAGTGGGGGTTGGGTGGGTGTGGTTGGACCCGAAGTTGGCTGCTGGTTGGTACAGTGCCCATCCCTTTAGTGGAAAGACCCGTGGTGGGTCTTGGGTAATCCGGGGGGTGGGTATTGGTAACCGGGGGGGGGGGCTGGGGCCCGTCCCCATGGGTCTGGCCCGTTCAGGTTCCTTTTTCTTATGTTTTATGTTCGCATCGTTGGCGGGTTGAGCGGCCACTTCCTCCCCCGCCCCCGACCCCCGGCCGAACCAGAGATTAAACAAAACCTCCTCCCCACCACCGTGGCAGGATTCCCCACCACGCTATCCCCAAACCCAACTCCACTGAACTTTTCCAAAGAAGCAAGGTCTACAGGGGGCCAACTTAAAAACCGGGGATCCACGTGGCTCCCCCAAACTGGCCGGGGAAAAACCCGTTTTTTTTTTGGTTTACACCCAAAATGAGGGTCCCCAACTGGCTCCCCCCCCCCCGGCCCCGGCCTCCAAAATAAAATTTTAAAATAATTTAAATAATTTTTAAAATTAATTAAAAATAATTAAATTAGATTAAAACCACCCGGGCGTCTCCACCAAAAGGGGGGTCCCCAAAAAGCTTTCTCCACACCCATCCTGCCTGCACCCTTGACTACCGTTATAAAATTTCAACTCAAACCCTCCTTCATATTTAAAAATTTTTTTTTGTGTTTGTTTTTTTGTTTTATTTAACACACGTCCCCCCCCAAACCTCCAATAAATAATTTAAAAATAATAATATTTTAAAAAATTTTTAAATATAAAAAAATATAATTAAACCCCCCAATTATATATAAAATATATTATATTAAAACCATGGGGTTTTAAAAGGAAAGGAAGGGCGAAAGGGAAAAATTTATATAAAACAATCAGTTTTGGGGCCTAAGGGGTTTTAAAAATTACAACCCCCCAAATAAGGGGGGAAGGAAAATAAAGAAGCACACCAAAAAAAACTAACATATAACAAACTAATTTTTGGGGGGTTTTAAAAAGAAATGATAAAATTGAGCCCCGGAGGGAAACATGGGATATTTTGGAAAAAGCCCGGTAAATTGCCCCCCCGGGTCCAAAAAGGGGGCCCCGGCCTTACCCCGTGGGGGGTTAAAAGGAGGAGGGCGAAAGATTATTGGGACCCCTGTTCCAGCCTAATTCCCCGCCCCCCGGGGGGGCCGAGGGAGAAGAGGCACTTGGGTGCCCAAAAAGCCCACATGGGGCTGAAGGGTTGGCCCAGTGATAAACAGGAACAGGAGGTCAAAACATAGGTCCTTTTGGGTATTCCGCGGGTTTTTAAGAAGTGCGGC
>NC_069479.1:5517540-5695876 GCF_026875155.1 Cherax quadricarinatus | reverse complement strand
GGGTCCCAACATAGTACTCTTTCCTAGAAGGGGATGGGAAATGAATATTTCTAGGCAATTGGTGAAAATTTGCTGGCTAGACAATATGCAAGGAACTTGCAACCCCATTCTTTTGACAAGTGGAACAATTTTTATGGCAAACATGATAGTAGAAAGGGGAGGGGGTAACACCTCGGGGGCGGGGTGGTAGCACTTGCAAACTCAATTGAGAACCCATTGGGAAATTCTATGATTTAAACTGATAGAAGATAGAGGTATGGGTGTTGTGGGAAACAAGCAGCTTGCAACACTAGGGTTGGAAACAGTAAAGAATAAAAAGTATTCAGCATGAAGTTAAAAAATAAAGACAATAGATCGGGTCGGGCAAACAAAGGGGACAGCAGAGGCACAAGGGCCTAGCTCCCTTAAAGGGTTTTACTATACTAATACAGAGTGTAAAAATAAGTAGATGATAAGATTAAATTGCAATGCAGGAAACAGATTTATTGTAAACAGAGACCTGGCCAATCTGAAAGATAGAGAACCCCCTCTAAATTTCACAAAAAGGTATAAAATTATTCCACACTGACAGGGTCAACGGGGGTGGGGGAGTAGCGATGTATTCAAGCAATTTAAATTGTTGTGTTAGCAAGAATAAAATAGAAGCGTCACCATAATCTTTTTGGTTACAGTTTCTCGAGGGCCAAAGAAAAACAAATTTTGGGTGTTTTACGGGGCCCAAAAATCTTGATAGGGAGGCAGTAAACTTCATGGACAAATTCGTAAGGCATCTACATACAAAAATTGTCTAAGGGAGATTTAAACTATGACGATTGACTGGGCAATTTTTACAGGGAAATTTTGGGAGTCAGGTGACTTTCTTATACATCCGGGTTGTTTTTTAAAAAATTTTTTGACAGAGCCAACAGGGAAAAAAAAACCCCTTGACTTGGTTCTTGCCATAGGGGAAAACAATTTAAAATCTTGAGGTTTAAAATGGCTTGGGGGAAAATGATCACAAATCACCATTTTAATATATCATGGGAAATTCCCCTAAAATGGGAATCAAGTCCCGTCCCTGACTTTCGCTTGGGGTGATTTCATAGGATGAAAAATTACTTAGGGGCTGAACGGAATGACCTAACAGGGTCAGTAGGGGGTGATGGTTGCCGAATACGTTTCCAGGGGATAGTTCTAGCTGCTCAGTCAAATTAGTTCCCAAAAAGGGGAAAACAATCAAACAAAAATGACCCAAATGGGTGAACAATAATTAAAATATCTGATTGGCCAAAAAAGAGGCATATATAGGCAAAACAAAAGAGAGAGGGGCGTTAAAAAATCGATATATTTTAGTTAAAGAGAAAATAAAAAAGGGGGAATTTAAAAAACAAAAAGAGATTATGATTAAAGTTGCAAGAGAATCGAAGACTAACCCAAAAGGATTTTTCAGGTAACAGAATAAATCAGGGCAAGATGGGCCCACTCAAAAGTTCCTGGGGTCGCCACGACAGGATAAGGAAATGGTAGAATTTTTAACACATCTTCCTCTCATTTTTACACGGGGGATACCAGCAATATTCCAAAATGAAAAAATTATGTAAAACAAGACGATAATAAACTGGCACATTAGGGTCACAAGTGACAGTCCTTGGGCAAATAGATAAATTAAAACCTAACAAATCCCCGGGCCCCCGAGAACTGTATGAAAGGGGTTCAAAAGGGAATGTAAAGAGGAGCTTAGCAAACCTTTTGGGGCTAATTTTTTAACAAAACCTACAAACTGGCATGGGCCAGATAAGTGGAAAAATCAATGATACCAATTTTCAAAGCGGGGTGACAGGTCCCTTAGCTTCGAACAATAGACCAATAACCTAACCTCCATAGGGGAAAATTTATGAATCAATAAATTCCGAGGCTTTCGTAGCCACCTTGAAAAGCATAAATTAATAAACAATCTCAGCAGGTTTTACAAAGGGCGTTCCTCCCTTTATGAATTTTTTAACTTTTTTCACAAAGGTTTTTGGGGAGGTAATATGGCAATGAATATGATATTTGTATTGGACTTCTAAGGCTTTGACAAGGCCCACTCAGAGACTTTGAAAAATTAAGGCACATGGAAAGGAGGGAAAATTTTTTTTCCGGAAAAAGGCATGGTGAAAAATGGGCAGCAGAGAGTTTTGCATAAATGGGAGAAATCAGAGTGGGGAAGCGTCACGAGGGGTTTTCCCAAAAGGGTCAGTTTTGGGGCCCCCCGCGTTCACAATCTACATAAACGACATAAGAGGGCATAAAGAGCGACATCTCAAGTTTGCCCATGAAAACCCCGAAATAGGCCGCAAATTCATTCTGACGGGGACATTAGAGCATCCGGGAAGATTTAATAACTGAGGGGCAGTGGCGGAGAAGGGCGATGCATTTAAATATAACAAATGCAAATTTCTAAATTTGGGATAGGACAATAACCATGCCACATATAAACTAAAAAAAGTAGATCTTAATTTTACGGATCGAAACGTTTTTAGGAGTTCTGTTAGCAGTAATCTGAAACCAAGACAACAGTGCATAAGTGTTCGCAATAAAGCTAATAAATCCGGGGCTTCATATCAAAAGCATAAAAAATAGGAGCCCCCCGGGTTTTCTTCAACTCAAAACACCTTGGTTAGGCCTTCATTTAGATTATCTAAAACATTTTTGGTCACCGTATTACAGGAGGGAAAAAATTTCCTGGAAATGTACAAAGGGAGGATGACAAAGTTGATCCCAGTATCAAAAAACCCTTCCCCTAGAAAAAAGACTAAGGGCCCTGAAACTGCACCTCTAAAAACTAAATTAGGGGGGGGAAAAGATTAGGGTATAAATGGAAATAGAATAAATAAAGGAATGTAAATAGTGTGCTGAAAATTCTGGGCCCAGACAGACTCGCTAATGGCTTAAGTTTTAAAAATTCAGATTCAGGAAGGATATAGGAAAAGGGTACTGGTTTGGTAATAAGTTGTGGATGAGTGGAACAAACTCACAAGTACAGTTATAGAGGCCAGAACGTTGTGTAGCTTTAAAAATAGGTTGGATAAATACATGAGTGGATGTGGGTGGGTGTGAGATAGACCTGATAGCTTGTGCTACCAGGTCGGTTGCCGTGTTCCTCCCTTAAGTCAATGTGACCTGACCTGACTAGGTTGGGTGCATTGGCTTAAGCCGGTAGGAGACTTGGACCTGCCTCGCATGGGCCAGTAGGCCTGCTGCAGTGTTCCTTCGTTCTTATGTTCTTAAATAATGTGACATTTTATTGTGGCAACGTTTCGCTCTCCAGAAGCTTTGTCAAGCCACAGTAAAATGTCAAATTTTGTGGGTAATTCATCCATTATTACTCATTTAAGAATATCGCTGGCGTAAGGCGGCAGGAGCCTGGGAAGAGGCAAAACAAGAAAACAATTATCCATAATTAAGATTTTTCTTTATAAAAAAGGAGGGAGGAAGAGGGACAACTCAGAGGGGGAAATAAACGTGTATCGCTCTAAGCCTCCATGCCTACCCTGGATGGACAGAATCTCACCAAAATAATCTTAAAAAAAAAATTCTTCCAACAGAATCCTAGAAAAAGAAATCTACCAATGTTTTCAGTAGAATTCTACCGACAATTTCAAAGAGATATCGTGTAACTTATACCATTGTAATCCTAAGTAAATATCAATTATCAGCTTTAAACATATAATACTCTCAAATGGGACGCCAGAGACCTGTATTCACCTAGCATACAGCTTCAGTGACACGCATCTTTGTGACACAGTATTAAAGACAGAGACAATGAGCACAGGGAAAGAGAAAAATAGATTACATGGATTTCTGTATCAGTGGAAATATAAGCACATATGCAGTATAATGTGATCCTTTATTAACAACGTTTCGCCCACACAGTGGGCTTTATCAAGTCACAAACTTTATCTGTTTGTAACTTGATAAGTCCTAAACTTGATCTGTTAGTGACCTGATAAGTCACAAACAGATCTCTCTGTGACTTGATAAAGTCCACTGTGTGGGCGAAACGTTGTTAATAAAGGATCACATTATACTGCATATGTGTTTATATTTCCACTGTGTCGGTATTTTATACCATTTATTTCCATTTCTGTATCAGAATGGAGGGATCGATGCCTTCCCTTGACACGAGGATGTAGAGACCACCAGTATCCTATTTACGTGGTAAATAGCCTGCAATAAAAGGGGAGGGAGATTGGGTCGGCTTCCCTTCCTCTTTATTTCCTCTCCGTCAAGGGTGTAATGGGTCTCGGATTTATGACTGACGTATTGCCGGGTTACATGAACAATTGAGAATGTATTGTGGTTGGTTTAATATAAAATAAATCACTTTTTAAAGGGAAAAAAAGCTGGCAGTTCAGGGTATTTATCTGACAGACGAACTTTATTGGAGAAATTACGATTGAATTAAACTGTCAAAGGCAGAAGAGAGAGAAAACCCAACAAACAAGAATTAATTAAGCTTAAATAAACTAGTGTGGTACAATAAGATTGTTGATTATGATATTGTTTGTTAGGTAAGACACATATGCAACAGTTAGACAACTCCACTCCGAAACGTTTCGCCTACACAGTAGGCTTCTTCAGTCGAATACAGAAAGTAGGCAGGAACAGTAGAGATGTGAAGACGATGTAATCAGTCCATCACCCTTGTAGTCGTAGAATTTGAGGTTGTCAGTCCCTCGGCCTTTACTGTTTATTGTGGCTATAGAATAATTATGATGGTTGATTTGAGTGTAGAGAAAAATTTTTCCTTTGTAAATAATACAGTGAGTATGTTCTGTATGCAGAGTCAATATTATAAAATCAATGTGTAATAATATACAATAATTACTGTATATGAGTATTGAACCAGAGGTGAAGGATGCTTTCCAAAAATAAATACAAAATTAGAATTGTATTGATGTATGAAGAAGAGGCGGTTCTAACATTGATTGATATACAGTATATTGTATATGTAAGGAACAGATATTTAATACTATGTATTTATTTAGTGGTGTCGCTTATACCGTACTCTGCCTATATCATGAATAAAATATATTCTGACAAGGAAAGCCTGCCACTAGTGCCACTGTGCATCTTGTCAGACACTTCCAGTTCACTCACACTGGCGATCCACACTTCCAGTTCACTCACAGTGACGATCCACACTTCCAGTTCACTCACACTGACAATCCACACTTCCAGTTCACTCACACTGACAATCCACACTTCCAGTTCACTCACACTGACGACCCACACTTCCAGTTCACTCACAGTGACGATCCACACTTCCAGTTCACTCACACTGACAATCCACACTTCCAGTTCACTCACACTGACGACCCACACTTCCAGTTCACTCACAGTGACGATCCACACTTCCAGTTCACTCACACTGACAATCCACACTTCCAGTTCACTCACACTAACGACCCACAGTTCCAGTTCACTCTGGCGATCCACACTTCCAGTTCACTCACACTGACAATCCACACTTCCAGTTCACTCACAGTGACGATCCACACTTCCAGTTCACTCACACTGACAATCCACACTTCCAGTTCACTCACACTGACGACCCACACTTCCAGTTTCACTCACACTGACAATCCACACTTCCAGTTCACTCACACTGGCGATCCAAAGTTCCAGTTCACTCACACTGACGATCCACACTTCCAGTTCACTTATACTGGCGATCTACAGTTCCAGTTCACTCACACTGACGATCCACACTTCCAGTTCACTCACACTGGCGATCCACACATCCAGTTCACTCACACTGACGATCCACACTTCCAGTTCACTCACACTGGTGATCCACACTATCAGTTCACTCACACTGGTGATCCACACATCCAGTTCACTCACACTGACGATCCACACTTCCAGTTCACTCTGGTGATCCACACTTCCAGTTCACTCACACTGACAATCCACACTTCCAGTTCACTCACACTGACGACGCACACTTCCAGTTCACTCACACTGACAATCCACACTTCCAGTTCACTCACACTGACGATCCACACTTCCAGTTCACACTGGCGATCCAAAGTTCCAGTTCACTCATACTGACGATCCACACTTCCAGTTCACTCACATTGGCGATCCACAGTTCCACTTCACTCACACTGACGATCCACACTTCCAGTTCACTCACACTGGCGATCCACACATCCAGTTCACTCACACTGACGATCCACACTTCCAGTTCACTCTGGCGATCTACACTTTCAGTTCACTCACACTGGTGATCCATACATCCAGTTCACTCACACTGACGATCCACACTTCCAGTTCACTCTGGTGACCCACACTTCCAGTTCACTCACACTGACAATCCACACTTCCAGTTCACTCTGGCGATCCACACTTCCAGTTCACTCTGGCGATCCACACTTCCAGTTCACTCACACTGACAATCCACACATCCAGTTCACTCACACTGACAATCCACACATCCAGTTCACTCACACTGACGATTCACACTTCCAGTTCACTCACACTGACGATCCACACTTCCAGTTCACTCTGACGATCCACACATCCAGTTCACTCACACTGACGATCCACACATCCAGTTCACTCCCACTGACTATCCACACATCCAGTTCACTCACACTGACGATCCACACTTCCAGTTCACTCTGGCGATTCACACTTTCAGTTCACTCACACTGACAATCCACACTTCCAGTTCACTCACGCTGACGATCCACACTTCCAGTTCACTCTGGCGATCCACACTTTCAGTTAGCTCACACTGACAATCCACACTTCCAGTTCACTCACACTGACGATCCACACATCCAGTTTACTCACAGTGACGATTCACACTTCCAGTTCACTCACACTGACGATCCACACTTCCAGTTCACTCACACTGACAATCCACACTTCCAGTTCACTCACACTGACGACCCACACTTCCAGTTCACTCACACTGACAATCCACACTTCCAGTTCACTCACACTGACGATCCACACTTCCAGTTCACTCACACTGACAATCCACACTTCTAGTTCACTCACACTGACGATCCACACATCCAGTTCACTCACACTGACGATTCACACTTCCAATTCACTCACATTGACGATGCACATTTCCAGTTCACTCACACTGACAATCCACACTTCCAGTTCACTCACACTGACGATCCACACTTACAGTTCACTCACACTGGCGATCCACAGTTCCAGTTCACTCACACTAACGATCCACACTTCCAGTTCACTCACACTGACGATCCACACATACAGTTCACTCACACTGGCGATCCACAGTTCCAGTTCACTCACACTAACGATCCACACTTCCAGTTCACTCACACTGACGATCCACACATACAGTTCCCCTCACACGGCGACCCAAACAGTTCCATTTCATTCACACAAAAGACCCCACATTTCCAGTTCACTCACACTGGCGATCCACACATCCGGGTTCACCTCACACTGACGACCCCAAAATCCCATTTCACTCGGCGTTTCCCAAATTTTCTTTTCATATATATATATTATATTATTTTAATAAAATTAAAATATTTTATATTTTATAAAATTATATTATATATATATATTTTCGTGCCGAATGGGCAAATTGTTATCTTGGCTTAAATAGAAAACGTCATCTCGCCATATAGGACAAGGGGAAATTTGTGTATGAAAAAATTTCCCCAAAATTCATTCTGAACCTAACGGAAAAAATATTTTTCCCACTGGTTTTTTTTTGTTTTAAAAATTTTTGTAAAAAAAATTCTAAAATATATTTTTTTTTAGGTTAGGCAAAAAATTAATTCCCCCTTGTTATATAAGGTTATTAAGTTTTCAAAAGATTCTTTTGAGGAAAAATTTAAAAAAAATTTTGCTTTAACATTAATGAAAATAATATATCTACAAACTTTAAAAAGGAAAAAAATTTCAAAAAAGGACTTACAGTGGCCCCTCGCTTTCGAAAGTTCTCGGCAATCGTAAATTTCGCCAATCAAAAGGGGTTTTTTCGTAAAAACAGGGACTCCCCTTTTCATAGGTTGACTTGCAAATAGTAGTTCTTTCCAGGACGTTTACGCACGGTTACCCAGGGCGGCCTCCCTACCCAGCCAGCCCTTGGCTTGTTTACCAGTGAGGGGGAAGTACCCTAAAGGGTGCCCCTCAAAATTTTTTCAAAAAATTCCCCTCTTTTTTTAGTGTTTTGGAAAGGGTACTAAATAAGCAAACCGGGCTCCAAAAAAACCCAAGTGCCAACCCTTGTGGTAAAAAAAAGGTGGGGAAATATGTACGGGTGGACAAAGTTTTGGGCCCATTTTAGGGAAGTTTAAAGAGACGCCAGAAACAGAGCTCTTCCCACTTTTAAAACTTTGTTGGGACAGGACTAGAGTGACTCTAAAGGGGTGGCCCTTAGTGGGCATTAAAAAAAAGGACAAGAGAAGCAACCCCAAAAAGAAATTTGGGAAACCTGAGGTGTTGCGGGAAGGGGAAACCCCCTTTCCCAAAACTGAAAAACAACCAACCCTCTCTCCCCCTCCAGTCCCCCCAAAACACTAAGGGGGGAATCCCCAAAAAAAGGGAAGTGTTATCTCTTAATGTTTCATTCATCTTTTTCCCATTGTATTGTTTATGTACAAAAAGTATTTTTCATGTAAAATTTTTTTTTTTTAATACTTCTGAGTGTCAAAAACCGGATTAATTGTTTTTACTTTTTTTCTTAGGGGGGAAAAATTGATTCGCAAATCGAAATTTCGTTTATAGTAGCCCTCCAGGAATGATTAATTTACGAAAAACGAGGGGGCCCACTGAAATTGTAAATAAATTTTTGTAATTGCCCATTTTTAAACATATTCGGCACACATAATATATTTTAATTTATATAATTTTATTATATATATTATATATTTATTTATAAAATATTTAATATTAATATTTTTTAATATGTTTTAAAATATATTTTATATATATATATAAAATATATATAATAAAATATATATATATATACATATAGGGCAAAAAACCCACTCTAAAAAGAATAAAAAATTTCCCAAAGCGCTTTCGTGAAAACTCACATTACAAGGAACTAGAAATTAAAAGCACCCAAGGGAAACCCTATAAAAAGGGGTCGGCCAGCACCTCACATCAGATCCCAAAAACGGTTAAACAAAATGACGCGCGGCAGCCAATTTTGGGATAGGCCTTTCCCAAAACTCCCCCCCCAAAGCTTTTTTATTTGCCCATTGTATTTTTAAATTCTACCCAAAATTCCCTATTAATTTAAAATGGTTTAAAATTTTATATAAAACCAAAAGGGAAAATTTTTCATATTGTAAAAAATCTGTTTTTTATAAACAAGATTCAATATATTCCTTTTCGACCGGGGAACTTTGCTTGATATACTTTTTCAAATTTTTGAAAATCAATTGGATGGTTTAAAAAACTCTTACATGAATAAATAGAGATTGGGAAACTTGTCCAGTTCCCAAAGCCAAAATTTTTTGTTTTTTTTAATCTTAGTTCGAGAATTTTTTTTACCAGTTTGACCGTTTAAAAAACTTTTCGCAAAAATTTTTCCAAGGGAAACTTTTAAAACAATCCATCAGCTTTTGGGGGGAATTCTTAACAAAGTTTTTTTTAAATGTATCAAGATTTTTGAATCAACTTTAAAATTAAAAGTCTTTTAAAAGGGGGAAGGGATATCAACCCAAATTTTTTTGGTAAGGGAAAAAACCAAAACATATTTTTAGTTTTTAAAAAAGGCTGGTTGCCCCTTTTTTTGGAAATTTTAAAAAGTGTTTCCCAGGGAAGTTTAAAATTTATCCCTTTAAAATTTCTTGGGTATTTTTAAAACTTAAACCCATTTCATAAATTTTTGGATTTTCCTCTCTAGAACTCAGGACTACAAAAATTTGTAAGTCCCCCAAAAAAAATTGATGAGAAAACCGAAAGTTTTACTCTATCTTGAAGCGAGGAAAAATAGTGGACATGGAACAGTTATTTTTAGGTTTTTTTGTAAATTTTAAAATTTAATTTATTATTTACCCTTAATAATTAAAACAAACTAGAAAAGGCAAAAGAAATTATTTTCTTTTAAACTAAAAAGTAAAGTTTATAGAATGGGCAAGCTATTTAAATTTTCCCCAAAAAATGGGTTTTATAATACATAGCTTAAACCCATTCTAAAAACTTTTTCGTTGAGTTTGAAAAATGTTGGGTTTTCCCTTTCCCTGAAAAATTGGTTGATATGCCTTCTCCTTTTTAAGACTTTTTAAAATTAAAGTTGATTTAAAAATCTTGAAACAGTTTTTAAAAAATTTTTTATTAAGGGAAATTTCCCCCCAAAAAGCTGATGGAAAGTTTCCCCATAAAATTCCTTGTAAAATTTGCATTTAAAATTTATTACGGTCAAACTTGGGAAAAAAACTCGAAAAATGATTAAAACAACATAAAAAATAGGGGAAATTTGAACGGACAAGGAAATTTCCCAAAGCTCTATTTTTTTCAAAGTTAAAAGATTTTTTAAACCCTCCAATTTTATTTTCAAAAAGTTGAGAAAGTTTAATTTAACAAAATCCATGGTCGACAGGAAATAAATTGGGAAACTTGTTTCATTTAAAAAACATTTTTTTAAAAATAAAATGAATATTTTTCCCTTTTGGGTTTTTATAAAAAAAGAACCATTTATAATTAAAAGAATTTGGATAGAATTTAATTTAAAACCCCGGACAAATAAAAGCTTGGGGGGGAGTTTTGCAAAGGCCTGTCCAATTTTGGGTCGCCCCGCGTTTACGTTTTTAAAACCCTTGTGGGATCTGAAGTGAGGTCCCGCCCAACCCCCTTTTTACTTTTTGGAAAGCTTCACTTTCATAAATTCCTTGATAATTTGGGGTAGCACGGGAAAACGCTTGGTAATTTCTCTTTTTTTTCAGGGGGTGTTTTTTGCATAAATTTTTAAATCAAAACCCGTTTACTTTTGATCTTATTTCATATACATATTTTAATATATATATATATTTTATATTTTATAATATATTTTATATAATATATAAAATATAATATATAAATATTTTATATAATATATTTGTTTTAACAAGTCGGCCGTTTCCCCCCGAGGCAGGGTGACCCCAAAAAAAAATACTTTTTATCATTCAACACTTTCAACCCCTCACAAAATAATCACTGTTTTTGGGAGAGGTGCCAGAACCACAAAAGTTTTTGAAGCATATATGTTAAAGATCCCAAAACAAAATCCCTCCAAACTGCCAATATCCCAAAACCCCCTTTTTTAAGTGCAGGGCCTTGTACTTTTCCCCTTTCCAGGGGCCCCAAATCTGGCTATTAAAAATAACCGGTTTTCCCCGAATCCTTCACTAAAAATTACCCTGTCACACCCCAAAAATCGCAGGTCCAAAAAAACCATTCGGGCTCCATTCACTACAAAAGAACACCTCATGCCCCACCTGGGAAAACCAAGCCCCTTTGTCCACCCAAAATTTCCCCTTTCCAAAACCCTTTTTGAGGACGACCCCTACCCCCCGCCTTTCTTCCCTACAGATTTTTTCGCTCTCCATGTCATTCCCAACTTTGGTCCATTCTCTCTAAATGACCAAACCACCTAAGGGGGTTTTCCCAAATTCCTACCAGCTTGGGGTTCTAGTGGTCGCTCTGTAAATTTTTATTTTACTTTAAAGTAAACCACACAAAAACCAAATTTTGTAAACTCCGCTTGAAACCTTAAGAGAATTAAAATTTGGGAAATTTAATTGGGAAATTTAACACCCCCCCTTTCCAAACCCTCGACTAATTTTTTTTTTTTAACTCCCCCACCTTTTCCTAATTTTCCCCCACTCCGAAATTTTTTGCTTTAAAATTTTCCCCCACACATTGGGCCCCTTTGACAGGGACATCTTCACGCCCCCAAAACCCCCTCCTCCTGTTGCATTCCAAAAACCCAGTTCACATCCATATAAAAGTGTTGGTACTACTATTCTTTCATATATTCCCTTCTTTGGCCTCCATAGATTACGTTTTTTGTCTCCACATATACCTCAATGCACCACTCACCTTTTTTCCCCTCATCAGTTCTATGATTAAACCTCATCCTTCAAAAAACCATCCCCGACACGTCAACTCCCAATATCTGAAAACATTCACTTCTTCCATACCCCTCCTCCCCAATTTGATATCCAATTTTTCTTATCAAAAATCATTTGATACCCTTATCACCTTACTCTTTTCTATGTTCACTTTCAACTTTCTACCTTTACACACACTCCCAAACTCATCCACTAACCTTTGCAGTTTTTCTTTAGAATCTCCCATAAACACAGTGTCATCAGCAAAAAGCAACTGTGTCAATTCCCATTTTGTATTTAATTCCCCATAATTTAATCCCACCTCTCTCCCGAACACCCTAGCATTTACTTCTTTTACAACCCCATCTATAAATATATTAAACAGCCATGGTCACATTACACATCCCTGTCTAAGACCTACTTTTACCGGGAAGTAGTCTTCCTCTCTTCTACACACCCTAACCTGAGCCTCACTATCCTCATAAAAACTCTTTACAGCATTTAGTAACTTACCACCTATCCCATATACTTGCAACATCTGCCACATTGCTCCCTTGTCCACTCTATCATATGCCTTTTCAAAATCCATAAATGCAATAAAAACTTCCCTACCTTTATCCAAATACTGTTCACAAATATGCTTTAATGTAAACACTTGATCTACACATCCCCTACCCACTCTGAAACCTCCTTGCTTATCCGCAGTCCTACATTCTGTCTTACCTCTAATTTTTTTCGATTATAACCCTACCGTACACTTTTCCTGGTATACTCAGTAAACTTATTCCTCTATAATTTTTACAATCTCTTGTCCCCCTTTCCTTTATATAAAGGGACTATACATGCTCTCTGCCAATCCATAGGTACCTTTCCCTCTTTCATACATTTATTAAACAAAAATACCGACCACTCCAACACTATATCCCCCCCTCCTTCCCGCTGCTTTTAACATTTCTGCCATGATCCCGTCAGTTCCAGCTGCTTTACCCCCTTTCATTCTACGTAATGCCTCACGCACCTCCCCCATACTCACATCCTGCTCTTCTTCACTCCTAAAAGATGGTATACCTCCCTGGCCAGTGCATGAAATTACCGTTTCCCTTTCTACGTCGACATTTAAAAATTCCTCAAAATATTCTCGCCATCTACCCAAAACCTCCATCTCCCCATCTACTAACTCCCCTACTCTGTTTTTAACTGACAAATCCATTCATTCTCTAAGCTTTCTTAACTTGTTTAACTCACTCCAAAATTTTTTCTTATTTTCATCAAAATTTCTTGACAGTGCCTCTCCCACTCTATCATCTGCTCTCCTTTAGCACTCTCTCACCACTCTTCACCTTTCTTTTACTCTCCACATACTCTACTCTTCTTATAACACTTCTGCTTTGTAAAAACCTCTCATAAGCTAACGTTTTCTCTTTTAACACCCTTCATCATTCCACCAATCACTCCTCTTTCCTCCTGCCCCCACCCTCCTATAACCACAAACTTCTGCCCCACATTCTAATACTGCATGTTTAAAACTATTCCAACCCTCTTCAACCCCCCCCCCCCACTACTTATACTTGCACTAGCCCACCTTTCTGCCAATAGTCACTTATATTTCACCCGAACTTCCCCCTCCCTTGTTTTATACACTTTCCCCTCCCTCTTACTTTGTTGTTGCCATTTTCCTCTTTTCCCATCTACCTCTTACCTAACTGTAGCACAACTAAATAATGATCTGATATATAAATTTCCCCCTCTATAAACGTGTACATCCTGGAGCTACCCATCAACCTTTTATCCCCCCAATACATAATCTAACAAACTACTTTCATTATGTGTTAAAATCATAACTTGTATATTTATTTATCCTCTTCTTCATAAAATATGTATTACTTATTACCAAACCTCTTTCTACACATAGCTCAATTAAAGGCTTTCAATTTTCATTTACCCCTGGCACTCCAGATTTACCTACTACTCCCCCCACAATATTTTTACCCACATAGCATTGAAATCCCCAACCACCATTACTCTCACACTTGGTTCAAAACTCACGCATTCACTCAACATTTCTCAAAATCTCTCTCTCTCCTCTACACTTCTCTCTTCTCCAGGTGCATATACGCTTATTTAAAAACCCACTTTTCACATCCAACCTTTATTTTACTCCACATAATCCTTGAATTAATACATTTATAGTCCCCTCTTTTCCTGCCATAACTTATCCTTCAACATTATTGCTACTCCTTCTTTAGCTCTAACTCTGTTAAAAACCCCCTGACCTAACCCCATTTATTCCTCTCCATGAAACTCTCCCACCCCCCTTCAGCTTTGTTTCACTTAAAGCCAGGACATCCAGTTTCTTCTCATTCATAACATCCACAATCATCTCTTCTTATCATTTGCACAACATCCACGCACATTCAGACTTCCCACTTTGACAATTTTCTTCTTCTTTTTCTTTTTAGTAATCTTACGGGAAAAAGGGGGGTTACTAGCCCATTGTTCCCGGCATTTTAGTTGACTTTTACAACACGCATGGCTTACGGAGGAAAGATTCTTATTCCACTTCCCCATGGATATAAAAGGAAAAGTAATAAGACCAAGAACTATTAAGATAAAATCAAAGAAAACTCAGATGAGTGTGTATAAATAAACGTGTACATGTATGTGTAGTGTGACCTAAGTGTAAGTAGAAGTAGCAAGACATCCCTGTAATCTTGCATATTTATGAGACAGACAAAAAACACCAGCAATCCTACCATCATGTAAAACAATTACAGGCTTTTGTTTACACTCACTTGGCAGGACGTAGTACCTCCCTGGGGGGTTGCTGTCTACCAACCTTCTACATATATATATATATATATATATATATATATATATATATATATATATATATATATATATATATATATATAAAAATATATATAATATATATATATATATTTTATATATATAATATATATATATATATATATATATATATAAAATAATGTATATTTTACATATACATATATATATATGCCGTGCCTAATATTTTAAAACTGGTAAATTAGCAAGAACTCATTTAAAATTAAGTCCTTTATAAAATTTTCTCTTATACTTTTTAAAGATAATTTTTGTCATTAATGTTAATGAAAATATTTTTAATTTTGCACTAAAAGAATCTTAGAAAACTTACCTAACCTTATTACAACAAGAGCAATTTATTTTGGCCTAACCCAACTATATATATTTTAGATTTGTTTACAGTAATTTAATATCAGACAAACACAGTGAAGTATATTTTTTTCGTTAGGTTCAGAATGATTTTGGCGAAATTATTGCATACACAAATTTTCACTTGTCCTATATGGCAAGATGAGCGTTGCTATTTAAGCCAAGATCGCAAGTTCTGCCTATTCGGCATATATATATATATATATAGGTAGTAGGTTGGTAGACAGCAACCACCCAGGGAAGTACTACCGTCCTGCCAGATGACTGTGAAACAGAAACCTGTAACTGTTTTGCATGATGGTAGGATTGGGTGGTTTCTTTTTTTGTCTCCTAAACACGCTAGATAACAGGGATATCTTGCTACTCCTACTTACACTTTTGGGCACACTTCACAGACAAAGCACATGCACATATATTATATATATATATATATATATATATATATATATATATATATATATATATATATTATATATATATATATATATATATAACATCTAGGTTTCTCTCCTTTTTCTAAATAGCTCTTGTTCTTCTTTATTTCTTCTATTGTCAGTGGGGAAGTGGAAAAGAATCTTTCCTCCGTAAGCCATGCGTGTCGTATGAGGCACTAAAATGCCGGGAACAATGGGCTAGTAACCCCTCTCCTGTAGACATTTACTAAAAAAGAGAAAAAAAAACTTTATAAAACTGGGATGCTTGAATGTGCGTGGATGTAGTGGGGGATGACAAGAAACAGATGATTGCTGATGTTATGAATGAAAAGAAGTTGGATGTCCTGGTCCTAAGAGAAACAAAGCTGAAGGGGGTAGGGGAGTTTCGTTGGGGGAAATAAATGGGATTAAATCTGGAGTATCTGAGGGAGTTTGAACAAAGGAAGGGGAAGCAGTAATGTTGAAGGATCAGTTTTTGGAAGGAGAAAACAGAATATGAATGTGTAAATTCAAGAATTATGTAAATTAAAGTAAAGGTTGGATGCGTGTATGCACTTGGGGAAGAGAGGAATGTAGAGCAGAGAGAGGGATTTTTTGGGGGATGTTAAGTGAAAGTATAGGACCCTTTGAACCAAGTGAGAGAGTCCCTTGTGGTTTGGGGATCTGAATGCTAAAGTAGGAGAAACTTTTAGAGAGGGTGTGATAGGGAAGTTTGGGGAGCCAGGTGTAAATGATAATGGGAGCCCTTTGATTGAACTTTGTATAGAAAGGGGTTTAGTTATAGGTAATACATATTTTAAGAAAAAGAGGATAAATAAGTATACAAGATATGATGTAGGGCGAAATGACAGTATTTCGTTGATTATGTATTGGTAGATAAAAGACTGTTGAGTAGACTTCAGGATGTACATGTTTATAAGGGGCCACAGATATATCAGATCACTTTCTAGTTGTAGCTACACTGAGAGTAAAAGGGAGATGGATACAAGGAGAATAGAAGCATCAGGGAAGAGAGAGGGGAAGGTTTATAAACTAAAAGAGGAGGCAGTTAGGGGAAGATATAAACAACTATTGGAGGATAGATGGGCTAATGAGAGCATAGGAAATGGGGTCGAAGAGGTAAGGGGTAGATTAAAAATGTGGTGTTAGAGTGTTCAGCAGAAGTTTGTGGTTACAGGAAAGTGGGTGTGGGAGGGAAGAGGAGCGATTGGTGGAATGATGATGTAAAGAGAGTAGTAAGGGAGAAAAAGTTAGCATATGAGAAGTTTTTACAAAGTAGAAGTGATGCAAGGAGAGAAAAGTATAAGGAGAAAAAGAGATGGTTAAGAGAGTGGTGAAGCAATGTAAAAAGAGAGCAAATGAGAGAGTGGGTGAGATGTTATCAACAAATTTTGTTGAAAATAAGAAAAAGTTTTGGAGTGAGATTAACAAGTTTAAGGAAGCCTAGAAAAACAAATGGATTTGTCAGATAAAAATAGGAGAGGAGAGTTAGAGGTATTGGATGATGGAGGGAATATTTTGAGAAATGTTAAATGTTGATGAAGATAGGGGAGCTGTGATTTCGTGTATAGGGCAAGGAGGAATAACATCTTGTAGAAGTGAGGAAGAGCCAGTTGTGAGTGTGGGGGAAGTTCGTGGGGCAGTGGGTTTAAAATGAAAGGGGGGTAAGGCAGCCGGGAATGATGGGATAAAGATAGAAATGTTAAAAGCAGGTGGGGATATAGTTTTGGAGTGGTTGGGGCGATTATTTAATAAATGCATGGAAGAGGGTAAGGTACCTAGGGATTGGCAGAGAGCATGCATAGTTCCTTTGTATAAAGGAAAAGGGGATAAAGAGAGTGAAAAAATTATAGGGGGATAAGTCTGTTGAGTATACCAGGTAAAGTGTATGGTAGAGTTATTATTGAAAGAATTAAGAGTAAGACGGAGAATAGATAGCAGATGAACAAGGAGGCTTTAGGAAAGGTAGGGGGTGTGTGGACCAGGTGTTTACAGTGAAACATATAAGTGAACAGAAATTTAGATAAGGCTAAAGAGGTCTTTGTGGCATTTATGGACTTGGAAAAGGCGCATGACAGGGTGGATAGAGGGGCAATGTGGCAGATGTTGCAGGTGTGTGGTGTAGGAGGTAGGTTACTGAAAGCAGTGAAGAGTTTTTATGAGGATAGTGAGGCTCAAGTTAGAGTATGTAGGAAAGAGGGAAATTATTTCCCAGTAAAAGTAGGCCTTAGACAAGGATGTGTGATGTCACCGTAGTTGTTTAATATATTTATAGATGGGGTTGTAAGAGAAGTAAATGCGAGGGTCTTGGGAAGAGGCGTGGAGTTTACAGATAAAGAATCACACATAAAGTGGGAGTTGTCACAGTTGCTCTTTGCTGATGACACTGTGCTCTTGGGAGATTCTGAAGAGAAGTTGCAGAGATTGGTGGATGAATTTGGTAGGGTGTGCAAAAGAAGAAAATTAAAAGTGAATACAGGAAAGAGTAAGGTTATGAGGATAACAAAAATATTAGGTGATGAAAGATTTGATATCAGATTGGAGGGAGAGAGTATGGAGGAGGTGAATGTATTCAGATATTTGGGAGTGGACGTGTCAGCGGATGGGTTTATGAAAGATGAGGTGAATCATAGAATTGATGAGCGGAAAAGGGTGAGTGGTGCACTTAGGAGTCTGTGGAGACAAAGAACTTTGTCCTTGGAGGCAAAGAGGGGAATGTATGAGAGTATAGTTATACCAACGCACTTATATGGGTGTGAAGCATGGGTGATGAATGTTGCAGCGAGGAGAAGGCTGGAGGCAGTGGAGATGTCATGTCTGAGGGCAATGTGTGGTGTGAATATAATGCAGAGAATTCGTAGTTTGGAAGTTTAGGAGGAGGTGCGGGATTACCAAAACTGTTGTCCAGAGGGCTGAGGAAGGGTTGTTGAGGTGGTTTCGTACATGTAGGAAGAGAATGGAGCGAAACAGAGTGACTTCAAGAGTGTATCGGTCTGTAGTGGAAGGAAGGCGGGGTAGGGGTCGGCGTAGGAAAGGTTGGAGGGAGGGGGTAAAGGAGGTTTTGTGTGCGAGGGGCTTGGACTTCCAGCAGGCATGCGTGAGCGTGTTTGATAGGAGTGAATGGAGACAAATGGTTTTTAATACTTGACGTGCAGTTTGGAGTGTGAGCAAAGTAACATTTATGAAGGGGTTCAGGGGAAACCGGCAAGCCGGACTTGAGTCCTGGAGATGGGAAGTACAGTGTCTGCACTCTGAAGGAGGGGCGTTAATTTTGCAGTTTAAAAACTGTAGTGTAAAGCACCCTTCTGGCAAGACAGTGATGGAGTGAATGATGGTGAAAGTTTTTCTTTTTTCGGGCCACCCTGCCATGGTGGGAATCGGCCAGTGTGATAATAAAAAATAATATATATATATATATATATATATATATATATATATATATATATATATATATATATATATATATATATATATATATACTTAACGAAAATAATATATTTCACTGTGTTTGTTTAGTATTAAATTATTGTAAACAAATCTAAAATATATAGTTGGGTTAGGCTAAATAAAATTGCGCTTGTTATAATAAGGTTAGGTAAGTTTTCTAAGTTTCTTTTGGTGCAAATTATAAATTTTTCATCAACATTAATGAAAAAATTATATCTTTAAACGTATATGAGAAAAATTTAGAAAGGACTTAATTTTAAATGAGTTCTTGCTAACTGACCAGTTTTACATAATCGCACAACATATATATATATATATATATATATATATATATATATATATATATATATATATATATATATATATATATATATGCAATAAGATCACAGTAAACAGTTCCTTGATAATGTGAGTAGTCACGAAAGCGCTTGGAATTTCTCTATTCTTTCAGAGTGGTTGTTTTGCATATATATATATATATATAATATATATATATATATATATATATATATATATATATATATAATATATATATATATATATATATATAATACATATATATACACACACACACAATAAGATCACAGTAAACAGGTGATTCCTAGTAAAATTTTCGATAAAGTTTATTACGGTCAAACTGGCAAAAATCTCGAACTAAGATTAAAACAACATAAATATAGCATTAGAATTTGACAAGATTCCAATGCTCTATTTATTCATGTAAGAGATTTTAACCATCCAATTGATTTTCAAAAAGTTGAGAAAGTTGTATCAAGCAAGTCCATGGTCGACAGGAATATAATTGAATCTTGTTTCATAAAAAGCAGTTTTGAAAATAATATGAATATTTCCTTATTTTTATGTAAATTAGACTCATTTATAATTAATAAAATTTGGTTAGAGTTTAATAATACATTGGACAAATAATAAACCTTGTTTCTTGGGTAGAATAATTTGTTGGTGGGATGTCGTGAGGACCTGTCTAGTTGGACCAGCGGACCTACTGCAGTGTTCCTCTTTTCTTATGAATCCGGTACTGTCCCGCGTCAGGTGTTTCTTTGTTGTGGGAGTTGACTGTGAGGTGTGGTCTAAGCCCTTTAATTGCTTTCCTTTGATATATTACTTTCATAGTTCCTTGACAATGTGAGTAGTCACGAAAGCGCTTGGAATTTCACTACTCTTTCACAGTGGTTGTTTTGCATATATATATATATATATATATATATATATATATATATATATATATATATATATATATATATATATATATATATATATATATATATGTATGTATATATATACACGGGTAAATCACATTATCTTTTCAATCATCCATAAGCATTATATACCCAAACTGCTGTTTAAACTGCCTGATCGTAATCAAAACATGTTTTAAACAAGTATGGTTAACGGAACTGGACTGCGCCAGAACTCGTCATGGAGGAGAAACAAACTGACGGGTCATTAAGATTTCGTGAGTCATGCAGTAGACACAAGTTACGCGCTAGTGGCGGTAACTGGAACATAACATATGCAGTGTAGGTAAGTATTTTCCTGATTAATAAATACTTAAGATTGATTTTAAAGTTATAAAAACTCTGTTTAAAATGACCGAGCAACAGAAGAGTATAAAACGGAGTGGACGATTTTGCTTTTACTGTTAAGGGTGACAAGGTCCTGTGCCTTTTCTGCCATACAACCATCAGCTACTCTAAAGCTAGTAATTTAAAGAGTCACCATGAATATAACCATAAAATATAGCATCTGAATTTCCTACTGAAACAAAACTTTCAAGGACATCTACAAGACCTTCTTCACGGCTGCTGCAACTAACCCATCTCTTTGGGAAGGACCTACTTCCACTGGGGAATCCCGCCTACCAGTGACTGACCTCGTCTGCTGCCCGTCCCATTCACTGACGCCTATAAAAAGCGCCAGTCTTCTTGCCTTTGCTCCAGACTCTCCTCCACCGCGATGCTGTGAACACTAACTCCAAGGCCGAGGGACTGATTACCTCATCTTTTGTATATAGTTCTACTGTCTTCCTATTATGTCCTAGAATCTGTATTGATAAAGCCACTGGATGGCGAAACGTCTACTACAATAAAGATATCCAGATGTTGCACATGTGTCTTAACTTTCATATTGTCGGTATTTTATACCTTTCTTTGCACAACTTGTCAGACACTGCAACATCATGGAATCTTGGTTCAGAGGACATCTACAAGACCTTCTTCACGGCTGCTGCAACTAACCCATCTCTTTGGGAAGGACCTACTTCCACTGGGGAATCCCGCCTACCAGTGACTGACCTCGTCTGCTGCCCGTCCCATTCACTGACGCCTATAAAAAGCGCCAGTCTTCTTGCCTTTGCTCCAGACTCTCCTCCACCGCGATGCTGTGAACACTAACTCCAAGGCCGAGGGACTGATTACCTCATCTTTTGAATATAGTTCTACTGTCTTCCTATTATGTCCTAGAATCTGTATTGATAAAGCCACTGGATGGCGAAACGTCTACTACAATAAAGATATCCAGATGTTGCACATGTGTCTTAACTTTCAAAAAAATAAGATAACATTTTTGAATTCTAATCTAGTCACTCAACAAAATAGCTTATTTTCCCTCTGTAAGCTAAGTGACTTGGCTACTGAAGCTAGTTTTGTTATATGACTTAAGAAATCGTAATGACACGATTGCAAATAAACCATACCCCCGGCCGGGATTGAACCCGCGGTCTTGAGCTAGAGTTCGTCACGGCCACGCTAGCTGGAGATTCGTCTGTAAAAACTTGCATTTGTGGTCACAGAGGTGCCTGTGCTAACCTTCCTATGGTGTAGAAATATACCTAGTTGGATGAATCTTATTGTGGCTAGCTGGTCTAGTGGTTAGCGCGACGGGCTGGAGTTTTGAGACTCTATGACCGCGGGTTCAATCCCGGCCGGGGGTATGGTTTAGTTTTGTTATAGCTTGGAATTTTTCTCGAAGTAAACTGCCTGACAATCATGGAGAATTTGTGAAAAAAACGAATATTTGTTATATGAATGTAATTCTCTCTCCTTAGAACTCTCCTTAGAACTCTCCTTAGAACTCTCCTTAGAACTCTCCTTAGAACTCTCCTTAGAACTCTCCTAAGAACTCTCCTTAGAACTCTCCTTAAAACTCTCCTTAGAACTCTCCTTAGAACTCTCCTTAGAACTCTCCTTAGAACTCTCCTAAGAACTCTTCTTAGAACTCTCCTTAGAACTCTCCTTAGAACTCTCCTAAGAACTCTCCTTAGAACTCTCCTTAGAACTCTCCTTAGAACTCTCCTTAGAACTCTCCTTAGAACTCTAGCATGGATTGAGGCATGGCTTACCAATAGAAAGCAGAGAGTTACCATTAATGGAGTGAAATCTGAATGGGGATTAGTCACTAGTGGCGTTCCACAAGGATCAGTTTTAGGCCCTCTCTTGTTCATAATTTACATTAATGACCTTGATGAAGGGATTACTAGTGACATGAGTAAGTTTGCTGATGATACAAAGATAGGCCGTATAATTCACTCTGAGGAGGATATCAATGAACTCCAGGACGATTTGAACAAATTAATGTCTTGGTCTGAAAAATGGCAGATGAAATTTAATGTGGATAAGTGTAAGGTAATGAAAATAACCCTCGAAGCTATAATCTAGGTGAAGTAGAGCTTGGTCATACAGAATGTGAAAAAGACTTGGGAGTCATGGTAAGCAGAAATCTAAAGCCAAGACAGCAGTGCCTTAGTGTGCGCAACAAGGCCAACAGATTACTTGGATTTATCTCAAGAAGTATAAGTAACAGAAGTCCAAAAGTTATTTTACAGCTCTATACATCACTAGTGAGGCCTCATTTAGATTATGCTGCTCAGTTTTGGTCCCCTTACTACAGGATGGACATAGACTCATTAGAGAACATACAGAGAAGAATGACTAAAATGATTTACTGTGTAAGGAACCTCCCGTATGAAGATAGACTTAAAGCCTTAAATCTCCACTCTCTGGAGAGGCGTAGAATGAGGGGAGATATCATTGAAGTGTATAAGTGGATGACGGGCATAAACAAGGGAGACATTAATAAAGTACTGAGGGTGTCGAACCAGGTAAGAACCAGGAATAATGGATTTAAATTGGATAAATTTAGATTTAGAAAGGACATAGGTAAGTACTGGTTTTCTAACAGAGTTGTAGATGCGTGGAACAGTCTTCCCAGTGGGTTGATAGAGGCTAGGACCTTGGGTAGCTTTAAGAAGAGACTGGACAAATATATGAGTGGGAGGGGCTGGGTTTGATTGGTGTTAAGGGGTACGGGAGTTATTTCTTGAGTAGCTTTAGGTAGATGTCGTTTTGATAAGGACCTGCCTCGTATGGGCCAGTAGGCCTTCTGCAGTGTTCCTACATTCTTATGTTCTTAAGTAAGGATGATTGGAAAATGATCGCCGTCATGCAAGTCCGGGAGGACAGACCAGGTGAAGCCTAATACAGTGGATGAAGAGCAGACCGAGAGATCGGTGCAAGAGAGAGAATTAGTACGAGGATCAAAATGGGTGGGAGTACTCATATTTAAAACATGGAGAGGGAGAGAAGCAAGAAA
This sequence comes from Cherax quadricarinatus, assembly GCF_026875155.1. Lineage (NCBI taxonomy): Eukaryota > Metazoa > Arthropoda > Malacostraca > Decapoda > Parastacidae > Cherax > Cherax quadricarinatus. The sequence goes on along the minus strand of NC_069479.1, from coordinate 5,672,109 downwards.
AGCCTCTAACTGAATGTCGCAGGAGTCACAGTGAGACCCCCCTTCCCAGAGGAAATGGTGGGCATTAAAATCGTCAAGTAACAGAGGTGGTGGCTGTTATAAAGAAACAAAAAATGCAACATCTGTGATAGATAATGCCCGAGAAGGAGAGAGATACAAAGAACAGTGGTGACGTGTACTTTAGAGTGGTGACGTGTACTGAGAGTGGTGACGTGTACTTAGCTCTGTGAAGACCTGTTTGTGTGCTCTCTCTGAATCTGAACCAGGATGCCCTCTCTTGAGCAACTTTACCAGCAGTTGAGAGAAGAGCTCAGAGTTGCTAAGATGGAGATACGGCGATTAACGGAGGAGAACAAGAGGATTCGTAGTAATCCTCCTGTTGTGAGTCCCCAGGTTAAGAGGGGAGCTTGGTCAGTGGCCGGGCAACATGGAACCAAGCTGAAGATCAAGAAAAAGGTTGGAGAGGCAGAAACAACGAGAAACCAGAAGACTACCGTGGAAACTTCCAACCCATTCTCGGTGCTACCCGACGAATGTGAGTGTTCTACTGGGAATGCCACAACGAGCACCAAAGAAGCATTGGCAGACGTGAGTGAGACATCCCTAGAAACCCCAAAGAAGACCATCGAGAACGTCTTGACGAATTCTACAAGTGGTGTAATGCTACCTGGCGAATGTGAGTCGACTACTCGGAGCATCACGACAGACGACGCCAAGGAAGGTAAAAACATTGTTGTTGTTGGGGATAGCCAGATTAGGTACATGGATAGGGCATTCTGCTTGAAGGATAGGAGTAGGAGGCAGAGAGTGTGTTTTCCTGGGGCTGGGATGAAGGATATTGTTAGCCGTCTGGATGACATCGTGAGAGGTAATGGGAGCAATCCTATTATCTGTCTCAGTGCTGGAGGCAACGATGTTGGCAGACGTAGGAGTGAGGACCTGATTAGCAGGTATAGGTCAGCAATAGAGATAATTAGGAGGAAGGGTGGGAAACCTGTCATATGTGGCATTTTGCCAAGGAGAGGAGTTGGAAATGAATGGTTGTCCAGAGCAATTGGTGTCAATTGCTGGCTGGACAAATACTGTAAGGAAAATGCGGTAACATTCATTGACAACTGGGACCTCTTCTATGGCAGAAATGACATGTATGCCAGGGATGGGGTTCACTTATCTAGGTGTGGGGTGGGAGCACTGGCCAATGCAGTGGAGGGAGCTGTTAGGTTTTTAAACTAGGAATAGTTAGTGGTATGGGTTATTGCAGGAAAACTGTGAAGTCTCAGGGTAGTAATATGAGTACTAGGAGAGCGAGTAATAGGCAAAATGAGGTGGATATTGGAAAGTCAGTGGCACTAATTGACAAGGACAGTAATAGGTTTAGTGGAATAACAGAAAGGAGCAGGAAGGGTAAAGAGAGAGGAGGTTCTTTAAGTATTTATTACACAAATAGTCGCAGTGCAAGGAATAAGATGGACGAGTTGAGACTAGTTGCTAGTGCAGGTAACATAGATGTATTTGCCATTACTGAGACGTGGTTTAATTCAAAAAGTCGGGACATGCCTGCAGAATGTCACATTCAGGGTTTCAAATTGTTCCAAGTAGATAGAAGTATCGGGAAGGGGGGTGGGGTGGCTTTGTATGTCCGAGATCGCTTGAACTGTCGCATGAAAACGGGTATTAAGTCTGAAGTAACACATACAGAGTCCGTTTGGATAGAATTTTCAGAGGGGCATGAAAAATTAACTTTAGGTGTGATATACCGTCCCCCAAATTTAGATAGGGACCAGGGGAGACTACTATGGGAGGAAATTGTTAGGGCCACAAGGCACGATAATGTAGTAATTCTAGGAGACTTTAAATTTAGTCATATTGATTGGAATGTCTTGACTGGGAATTTAGAATCATACGACTTCTTAGAAGTAGTTCAGGATTGTTTTTTGTAGCAGTTTGTGACAGAACCTACAAGGGGTAATAACCTGCTTGACTTAGTTCTGGCAAACAATGAATCCCTTGTTAATAATTTAGAAGTTTCAGAGGAACTGGGTGCTAGCGACCACAAATCAATTACATTTAGATTTGAATGGAAGTATGATAGTAGGGATAACTCAGTAACAGTCCCAGATTTTCGCTTAGCAGATTACGATGGGCTTAGAGAACACTTATCATCTGTTGACTGGGGTAACGAAGAGAGCTATCAATATGACAGTTTTCTGAACACAATACATGCTGCTCAAAGAACATTTATCCCTTATAAAGAAATTAGATCAAATAGAAATGACCCAAAATGGATGAATAATAGGCTCAAATATCTACTAGGGCATAAGAAAGGAATTTATAGGCGTATCAAAAGAGGCGAGGGTCATCTTATGAATCAGTATATTGACATTAAGAGGGACATTAAAAAGGGGATAAGAAAAGCTAAAAGGGACTATGAAATTAAAGTTGCTAGGGATTCTAAAACTAACCCAAAAAGTTTTTTTCCAGGTATATAGAACAAAAGTCAGAGATAAGATAGGTCCCCTTAAAAATAACTATGGGCATCTTACTGACAAAGAGAATGAAATGTGCTCGATTTTAAATAATTATTTTCTCTCGGTTTTTACACAGGAAGACACTAATAATATTCCGGTAATTAATTTTTATAGTGGGCCAGAAGAAGATAAATTATGTAACATCACAGTCACTAGTGAAATGGTTGTGAAGCAGATAAACCAACTGAAGCAAAATAAGTCACCGGGTCCTGATGAGGTTTTTTCAAGGGTTCTAAAGGAATGCAAAATGGAAGTCTGTGAACCATTAACTAATATTTTTAATTTATCTCTTCAAACAGGTGTAGTGTCTGATATGTGGAAGATGGCTAATGTAATTCCTATTTTTAAAACAGGGGACAAGTCGTTACCATCAAATTACCGCCCAATAAGCCTGACCTCAATTGTAGGCAAATTACTAGAGTCAATTATAGCTCAAATTATAAGAAGCCATCTCGATAAGCATAGCTTGATTAATGATACTCAGCCTGGATTCACAAGAGGCCGGTCTTGTCTAACTAATTTATTAACTTTCTTCAGTAAAGCTTTTGAGGCTGTTGACCACGATAAAGAATTTGATATTATTTACTTAGATTTTAGTAAGGCATTTGATAGAGTTCCGCACCAAAGACTGTTGAAGAAAGTAGCAGCTCATGGCATTGGGGGAAGAGTGCTCTCGTGGATCGAATCATGGCTCACAGACAGGAAGCAGAGAGTGTCCATAAATGGGGTTAAATCCGAGTGGGGATCAGTAACAAGTGGCGTTCCACAGGGATCAGTCTTGGGCCCGTTGTTGTTTATAATATATATCAATGATCTTGATGAAGGAATTACTAGTGATATGAGCAAATTCGCCGATGACACGAAGATAGGTAGGATAATTGATTCAAACGTAGATGTTAGGGAACTTCAGGAGGATTTAGACAAACTCTACTCTTGTAAAGTAAAAGGACACAAGTGCAACTAATGTGACATTTATTGTGGCAACGTTTCGCTCTCCAGGAGCTTTATCAAGCCATTACAAACAATACATGGACACAGAGGGTATATAAAGGCTCAGAGTGAGGTGAATACTAGTGAGGTACCATTTCGATGTTCACTAGTGGTAGTAGTAGTAGTAGTAGTAGTGGTAGTGACAAAAGTAATACAATATGGTAAAGCAATTAATTCGTACATGAGTAAAAGGATATAAAAGCTATTACTTGGGTAACATAAAAATAGGTTGGACAAATATAAACTGGAATGAGGCAGCTTGTTTCAGTGTTCACTCTCTGTGCTTTGTGTAGTATGACAGGAGAGACTATGTGATGGCAGGGTTTACTGTTTTCAGGAGGATTCTTGCTAAGACTTCGGAGATGGTGAAGCTGCCGTTGTTTTGTTTAATTGTATTCGAAACAGCAATCAGTGCTGATTCGAGGCACTTGCGTCTGCGGAAATTAGTTTCTTTGATCACCAATTGGGCGTCTCTGAATTTCATGAGATGACTGGAGGAATTTCGGTGTTGTACACAGGCGTTGTTCAGGTTATCGTTCCTACATGCGTAAATGTGTTCATTGAGGCGGGTGTCGAGGTTTCTGGCTGTTTCACCTACGTAAATCTTGTCGCAGCCTCCACAGGGTATAGTGTAAACTCCTGCATTGACTGGTTCGTGGTGCTTGGATTTTGTCCTGGTTATATCCTTTATTGAAGTGCTAGAAGCGATGGCGACTCTGGTGTTAGCTTGTGAAAGTGCTTTTGAGACGTTCAGTGCAACCTAACTGTTGGGAAGAATTATAACTTTGCTGGGAGATGTGTTGATGCGTGGAGAATTTATGATCTGAAGAGCTCTTTTCTTGCAGTCTTTGATGAAAAAAGGAGGAAAATGTAACTCTGTGAATGTTTGGTGAATGTATGTACACTCCTCGTCAAGAAACTCAGGACTACAAATTCGGTATGCTCTTAGGAAAAACCCGATGATGATGCCTCTTTTGGTCTTGGTATCTTGACTGGAATAGAAGTGTGTGAGATCATTTTTATTGGTGGGTTTCCGATAAACTTGAAATCTTAGGTTGTTGTCTACTTTGTGAATGAGGACGTCGAGGAAAGGTAGCTTGTCATTGGACTCTTCTTCTAGTGTAAACTGGATCGCCGGTTCAACTGCGTTGAGCCTTGCTGAAGATCCCGTACATCAAAACGTTTTGGAGTTATTACGAGGACATCGTCCACGTAACGTAACCAAGTGACGCTTGAAGGGATGATGTTGGCGGTATTCGGACTCTAGGTGTTCCATGTATAAGTTGGCTAGGACGGCACTGATGGGGGACCCCATTCCCATGCCGTAGGTTTGTTTGTAGAGCTTGTTATTGAAAGAAAAACAGTTGAAATTAACACAGAGTTCAATTAAGTCAAAATCTCCGGGAGGTAGAGGAAGATTAAGGTCCTGATTGACTTTACGTCGTAGAACCTCGATGGCTTTTTTGGTAGGTACTTTTGTGAAGAGGGAAGTCACATCCAAACTGCTTAGTTTCTTGTTACGGATGGAGAGGTTACGGATGCGGTTGAGAAGGTCACCTGAGTGTTTAAGATGAGCGGGGCTGATGGTCCCCAGAAGGCAGGAAAGATGTTTGGCAAGAACTCCGGCTAGTTTGTGTGGAGCACTGCCTATTCCTGACGTGATTGGTCTGAGAGGAATATTGTGTTTATGGGTCTTGGGTAAACCATACATGTGTGCTGGTTTAGGGTTGCTTGGTAACAAGTATAGAAGTTTCTTCCCTTCTCTAGTGCGTTTGAGTATTTGTCTGGTTTTTGTATAGAAAATCTTTGGTGAGCGTCTCCCACTGTTGAGTGCTGATGGGTTCGTATGTAGATTGATCATTCAAAAGATCCATCATTTTAGTGTTGTAGTCACTGGTGTTGAGGATGACGACTCCACCTCCTTTGTCGGCGGTGGTGACGATAATGTTGGGGTCGTCGGCGAGGTTCTTAAGGGCAGTGATGTATCGTCTAGGAAGATTAGAAGTAGAAGGTTCACATAAAGCTGCAGTGAGAAGGTCCTGTATATAACCCTTCTGGAAGTTGCCGTCACTGTGTCTATGGTTCCTGGTAACTAGATTAAGTTGATAGTTAGGTTTGCGTATGTTGGTGGTAAATTTGAGTCCCAGACTCAGTGCTTGTTTTTCGTAGTCGGTTAAGGTGCGTGACGATAAGTTGTTTATCAGGGATTCACGTCCAGTTTACACTAGAAGAAGAGTCCAATGACAAGCTACCTTTCCTCGACGTCCTCATTCACAAAGTAGACAACAACCTAAGATTTCAAGTTTATCGGAAACCCACCAATAAAAATGATCTCACACACTTCTATTCCAGTCAAGATACCAAGACCAAAAGAGGCATCATCATCGGGTTTTTCCTAAGAGCATACCGAATTTGTAGTCCTGAGTTTCTTGACGAGGAGTGTACATACATTCACCAAACATTCACAGAGTTACATTTTCCTCCTTTTTTCATCAAAGACTGCAAGAAAAGAGCTCTTCAGATCATAAATTCTCCACGCATCAACACCACTCCCAGCAAAGTTATAATTCTTCCCAACAGTTAGGTTGCACTGAACGTCTCAAAGCACTTTCACAAGCTAACACCAGAGTCGCCATCGCTTCTAGCACTTCAATAAAGGATATAACCAGGACAAAATCCAAGCACCACGAACCAGTCAATGCAGGAGTTTACACTATACCCTGTGGAGGCTGCGACAAGATTTACGTAGGTGAAACAGCCAGAAACCTCGACACCCGCCTCAATGAACACATTTACGCATGTAGGAACGATAACCTGAACAACGTCTGTGTACAACACCGAAATTCCTCCAGTCATCTCATGAAATTCAGAGACGCCCAATTGGTGATCAAAGAAACTAATTTCCGCAGACGCAAGTGCCTCGAATCAGCACTGATCGCTGTTTCGAATACAATTAAACAAAACAACGGCAGCTTCACCATCTCCGAAGTCTTAGCAAGAATCCTCCTGAAAACAGTAAACCCTGCCATCACATAGTCTCTCCTGTTATACTACACAAAGCACAGAGAGTGAACACTGAAACAAGCTGCCTCATTCCAGTTTATATTTGTCCAACCTATTTTTATGTTACCCAAGTAATAGCTTTTATATCCTTTTACTCGTGTACGAATTAATTGCTTTACCATATTGTATTACTTTTGTCACTACCACTACTACTACTACTACTACTACCACTAGTGAACATCGAAATGGTACCTCACTAGTATTCACCTCACTCTGAGCCTTTATATACCCTCTGTGTCCATGTATTGTTTGTAATGGCTTGATAAAGCTCCTGGAGAGCGAAACGTTGCCACAATAAATGTCACATTAGTTGCACTTGTGTCCTTTTACTTTACATATTGTCGGTAATTCTACCAACTTTATTACAACTCTACTCTTGGTCAGAAAAGTGGCAGATGCAGTTCAATGTAGATAAATGCAAGGTTCTGAAGCTCGGGAGTGTCCATAACCCTAGCACTTATAAGTTAAATGATGTAGAACTTAGCCATACAGATTGCGAAAAGGACTTGGGGGTTATGGTAAGCAGCAACCTTAAACCATGCCTAAGCGTACGTAATAAGGCAAATAGATTACCGGGATTTATATCAAGAAGTGTAAGCAACAGAAGTCCAGAGGTCATACTGCAGCTTTATACATCATTAGTAAGGCCTCACCTAGATTATGCAGCTCAATTCTGGTCTCCATATTACAGAATGGACATAAATTCGTTAGAAAACATTCAGTGTAGGATGACTAAATTAATACATAGTATTAGAAATCTTCCTTATGAAGAAAGATTGAAGACTCTTAAGTTACATTCACTTGTTAGACGAAGAATGAGGGGAGACCTGATCGAAGTGTATAAGTGGAAGATAGGTATTAATAAAGGGGATATTAACAAGGTCTTGAGGATATCTCTCCAAGAGAGAACCCGCAGTAATGGATTTAAATTAGATAAGTTTAGATTTAGAAAGGACATAGGAAAGTGTTAGGTAAGACACATATGCAACAGTTAGGTATCTTTATTTCGAAACGTTTCGCCTACACAGTAGGCTTCTTCAGTCGAGTACAGAAAAGTTGATAGAAGCAGAAGATACTTGAAGACGATGTAATCAGTCCATCACCCTTAAAGTTTTGAGGTGGTCAGTCCCTCAGTCTGGAGAAGAGCATTGTTCCGTTGTCTGAAACAATATGAAGTTGAAGTGACAGAATGGGGCCTTATATAGTGCCAGGAGGTGAGACGTAGGTTGCTTTGGGAGGGCAGGTCCCTCTCAAACCCAGCCGTTCTCACTAGTAGAGGTTGTCGAAGTTGATGGTCTGTACCAAGATACAGACCATCAACTTCGACAACCTCTACTAGTGAGAATGGCTGGGTTTGAGAGGGACCTGCCCTCCCAAAGCAACCTACGTCTCACCTCCTGCCACTATATAAGGCCCCATTCTGTCACTTCAACTTCATATTGTTTCAGACAACGGAACAATGCTCTTCTCCAGACTGAGGGACTGACCACCTCAAAACTTTAAGGGTGATGGACTGATTACATCGTCTTCAAGTATCTTCTGCTTTTATCAACTTTTCTGTACTCGACTGAAGAAGCCTACTGTGTAGGCGAAACGTTTCGAAATAAAGATACCTAACTGTTGCATATGTGTCTTACCTAACAATCTGTCGGTATTTTATACCATTTTAATGTTCACATAGGAAAGTATTGGTTTGGAAATAGGGTAGTTGATGAGTGGAACAGTCTACCTAGTTGGGTTATTGAGGCTAGGACTTTGGGTAGTTTCAAATTTAGGTTGGATAAGTACATGAGTGGGAGGGGTTGGATTTGAGTGGGACTTGCACATCGGAGCTTGTTTCTTGGGTAGCATTGAAAGTTGGGTTGGTCAAATGTTTGTTAGTGGGATGAATTGTAAAGGACCTGCCTAGTATGGGCCAACAGGCCTGCTGCAGTGTTCCTCCTGTCTTATGTTCTTATGTTAACAGATTGTATACCATTTATTCAAGTGGAAAAGAGCTACAGAGTAATGAAGGGAAATATGAACAAAGAGCTGACGGTATGGAATACCAGTGCTTATGAGAAGTGCACTTTCATTAAAGGATCCATCGGAAAAAGGATCCGACGAATGCAATAAATCATAGCCCAAGATGGGATGGATAATACCAGAGCATAATTTGGTTTCTTGTAAACAAACACAAACAGGGGAAAACTGGGTGATGAACACCTGAATCTCATCCTGGTTGCTGCGGACACCGCGGATATGCCACTGCAAGTAAGCCATGATTTACGAAGAGAATGATACAAAAAATCTGAAGGCAGCGGTATCTACAGACTAGTAGGGTATGAAAAGTCCACATGTGGAGGCAGCGGTAAACTTTAAAACAGCGAAGAATTGGGATGCTGCGAAGAGAGAAGTTGTGCAGACAGAGAAGAGTGAAGAGGAAGAACAGGAGGTGGATCAGTATCCATCAATGGTCTAGTCTCCTCAATATATTCTGAGACAGCTTCAAGTGTTTCTGAGTACAAGGACTTTGTATGTGGTACAATATTGGAGAGGGAAGAAAGACGGTGAGTAAAGATCGAGGAAATGATGGAATGTACCAAAGTAGGGGGGACGAAAAGGTAGAGGGAGCTGGGGAAGAAGCTTGGGAGGGGACAGGCGAAGAAGGTACTTTACGAGGAGGAGGATGAACCTCCACACTCGTAACAGAGCCAGTTAGAGGTGAAGAACCAGGTACAGAGACTGGGAAGGAAAAACGTGCAAGTTGCAGAGGGAAAGGAGGGGTTAAAGGAGATTTTAACAATGAGGATGTTTTGAACTTCAGAGAAGTAGAGGGGCGATGGGGAGTTGGTGTTCTACGAGGTCTTAAAGACACAAACTTGTGAGTGAGAAGAGGAAGAAATGAGAACAGAATGAGGTGACGAGGTAGGGACCTCTGAGTCCTGGACAGCAAAAGAATTAGAGCCAGGGGTGACTGTGGAAGGGGTGACTGCAAAGGAGGCTGTGGAAGTTGAGACCGCAGAGGAGGAGGGACGTTTAGTAACTCGAGAATAAGAAATACGGGGAAGTTTTCCTTGAACGCGTAGATGAGAGATTGTCATAACATATGGGAGGCCTTCTGCCTCTTTGAGACAACGGATTTCACACTCATTTAAGTAAACTTGACAGCAGTGAGAGTAAGATGGGTGAGCCTCATGACAATGAAGGTAAGGAGGTACTCTACAAGACGTATTGGCATGATCGTCGGCACCACAGAGTGGGCATTCAGCCATAGACCTGCAATATTTTGCTGGATGACCAAAACGCCAGCACCTTCTACACTGTTGCGGTGTAGGGATCACCTTTCGTACTTGTAAACAATGTCCCACAATAAATACAGAGGACGGAAGCTCACTACAGTCAAAAGTTAAGCAAGGGTATCGTCTCCGCCTCGGGCAGGGAGAACATAAGTGTCTACAAGAATTGAAGGACTGATGTTTTTCAGTAGTTACAGGAATAGTATCAATAGTTGTAAAGAGAGAAACATCGTGAGCTTGGTTAGCATGCTGGACAGTGATGATGTGTGTACCGCTCTTGAGAGCATGTAAGAATATATCTACCAAAATGGCGTAGGAGCACCTTGCTAATACAATGGTTGGAAAGATAGGCAGTAGAGGAAGTCCGTCGAAAAGTAAAAAACTTAGTCCATTGTGTATTTTGAAGCAGCATGACGTGCCAGTCTTTTCTGAGAAGAATGAAAAGGAAACAAAGAACTATCATCAGGGAATAGTCTTGGGCATTTAGGAGTGGGTCTGACATGGTACGAGCGGGCAATCCGAAAACTGCTGCACTATAGAGGGAGAAGCCGGAAGCATAGTCAAAGAAGTGCTGAGGTCAGACGTATCGAAGGAGTCAGTTGAAACCCAGTACCTGAAGTGGGTGATGAAACGGCACCAGCAAGAGGAACAGGGGCATTAGGAATGTCCAAAGAGTGGTCAAATAACGAGGCAGGGTGAGAACAGGGTGTGGTATCAATAAGGGGCCAGGGGGGAGCAGGTTCATGGATTTGGGACTCCATGGTTATGGCACTTCTATCTTGTTGTTTTGTAGAAAAAAAGAAAAAGAAAAAAACAAGAAAAAATGTGGGGGGGGGGGGATGTAGAGGAATAGCTCTTAAGAGGCAAAAAAAAGGGTCATAAATCCCCCTCCACGCCCAAGAGGACACAAGCACTGCAAATGTGGCATGGAGCCCATACCATACCCTACCATTCGGCCACAACCCCCCTACCGAATCTGACAGTCAGCCTCCAGAGATACACCTGTCACCCGAAAGACACCCAAAACCACCTCCTGGGAGTCCGGAGAGGGATCGGGCTACCTCTAGGTGACCCAGATTCCATGGCAAACTACACCACCGCTAAGGACCTCAATTGAATGAGATGAACCTCGGTACCCTTCCCCTTACCTAAGAACCAGAGTGCCTGTGGGAAGAATCTTGAAGGCTGAAAATAGGAAGGGAATAGGGGAGGGGTGGGGAGGAGGAGGCGGAAAGGGAATAAGGGAGGATGGGATAGGGAAGGGGGAATGGGGGATAATTAGGTTCGGTCTGAGGAAGAAGACCAAAAGGTCTAATTCCTCAGACCAAGAGCCTCTTCACTGCGCCAAGGAGAATCCCCGCCCCCCTTGAAGAGGTTGTTATGCAGAGTATTTCGGGCAAAGTAGGTCAGTTTTGTCCTAGGATGCGACCCACACCAGCGAATAATACTCGCCGGGAATCGAACTTGGACCCTCGCCGTGTGAAGCGAGAGCTGTAGCCACCAGGCCAGGGGGCACCGTAATTGCATTAATAGATTGAAATCTGTATGGGGGAGTATACGCAGGGGTAAACCCGGGGGAATGCCAGGGAGTATACCCGGGGGAATGCCAGGGAGTATACCCGGGAAGGGGGTCGTTCATAAATGTTTTTTTCAAAGGGAGCGACTGTGGGACACCTTAATCTACATACTTAAGTAAATTTCCTGTCGACACAAAAATAGATCAAGGAAAAATATCGAGTGAAATTTAATAAAATTTCAAAATGATCTCATCAGTTGATTGTTGTTGTGGGGAAAGTGACATGAGATTAACTGTGGACAAAACTCCACAGTGAACTACATCACAGATTTACAGGGACGTGAGACACTAGAGTGAACTAAATCACGTATTTACAGGGACGTGAGACACTAGAGTGAACCGCATCACAGATTTACAAAGACATGAGAGTCCTGGACACCAGAAAAATGAAGCCAAAACAATAATACCTAAATTGAAGATTGAGACACTTATGCAACATATGGGAATCTTTATTCAGGAAACGTTTCGCCACACAGTGGCTTCATCAGTCCAATACAAAGTAGAAAGGCGTAAGGAGAGGAGGAGTTTGAGGTAATCAGTCCCTCAGCCTGGAGTCGATGTGTTCAGTCCATCAATCTTGTCGGTTTTTCAAACCATTCATCAATACCTAAATTACTGAATAGACTCACTGAATTTATACCAAATATAACTAGCAGATTTTCTTAAGTTAAGAAAGAAGGGTAACTGTGAAGTTATACAAATAAGTGTGAGTAATATACACCACTTGGCTATACTAAAATTTTAGACATGATTATTTACTAGAGTTCATGTTATCGAAGATGGATGACTGTATTACTAGTTATGATGGATGGATGACTGTATTACTAGTTATGATGGATGGATGGTTGACTGTATTACTAGTTATGATGGATGGATGACTGTATTACTAGTTATGATGGATGGATGACTGTATTACTAGTTATGATGGATGGATGACTGTATTACTAGTTATGATGGATGGATGGATGACTGTATTACTAGTTATGATGGATGGATGGATGACTGTATTACTAGTTAAGATCACTGGCAAAAAATTAATGCATATTAGAAATATTAACGAGAATTTTGTATGCGTGACAGTGTCAGCGTGCCTCGTTGTGCTCCCGGTTTTCTGGTGTTTTCACGGTCGCTCTTACGTGCTAGAACTTTAATTTGTGTCATCAATCCTATACGATATATCCCTCTAGCGCCTGGAACCAATCTTGGGCGGAAAACATTATATACTGAGTCAAAAAAGGAGAATTAGTGTGCACTACCTAGCAGAGTTTACTGCCAGAGGGGAATCATAGGCCTGTGTCCCGTGTGAAAAAAATAATAATTGAACTTTGTGTCAGAGGAAAGAAAGTCTCCCTGAAAGCATTGAGTATACATAGTGTATAGTGTATACTCCCAGTGGCTCCCTAGTATATTGATGATAAAGGCTAAAGTGTCATTTGAAAACAGGTGAATTTGTAAATGAAGTGATAAGCCTATAGGGGGCAGGTGCCAGAAGTCGCCAGAAACTTACCACAGGTCAGCTGTTTTTAATAATCTTCCTGGCCTGCTAGTGTACTCGCATATAATCTAGTGATACCAGTGAATAGCAGAATACAGTGTTGTAGTAGCAACTAACCAGTATTATAATGGTACTTAGTGGAGTGGAGTGACTTTCATTAGTTTTTTTTTCTTGAAATACCAGACGTTACTGTGAATTTCATATAACCTGTAGTTACCAGCGGTCGCAATATACACAACGAGAAGCAATTATTACTACAGAAAAAGCGCCCTTCCTCCAAATTTGCACCAGTCAACTATAGTGATAATATAGCATTTATTGTGGTGGAGACGGAAAAAAAAAAATAGAGAAGCTAGATACAGCGATTGATAAACAAGGGTGGAGGCTCGACCGTTCGTCATTGTAGGAGTGCCAGCAGTCACCGGCTCTTCAACACGCAAGTTATACTTTTGTATCAATCAAATCACATATTACTCGGGTAGATAATTTCCAGTAGATCTTCATGTGTTAGCTAAAAATCACCGACCAGTATGGTTTAAATAAGTGACCCACTGATCAGATCAGATAGACTGGTCCGAACCCTTGACTGGTCCGAACCCTTGACTGGTCCGAACCCTGGACTGGTTTCAAACGGTTTCGTTGTGCATCACCTAGCAGGTTATTAATAGAATATTCAAGAGGTTGCTAGTAGAATTGCAGTAAATAAACCATTCAAATCATTATGAAGCTGTGTGTAGTCTGTGGTCAGTCAAACAAACGGGCTTCCACATGCATAAATTGTCATTTCTGTGGAAATTGGTGTCACGCCCCTTGTGCAGATATCCAAGAACTAGCTACAAGCAGTATTAGAACAGGGAAGTGTTTTTGGGTATGCCCAAATGAGATAAATCTGTGGACAAAAAATCACAAGGGTATTAAAAGAGGGTCAACATCAAAGCTGCTTTCATAGAAAACCTGGAAGCTTTCTACAACAGATGGGAACATAAAAAGTCCGGGCTGAATGGTACTGCCCTTGATACTGGCCATGTAGTCAGAAACTGTAAGGCTGGAGATGATGTCCTGGTAGTCAGTAAATGGGGGGCTGATAGTGCTGTCCTGGGAGACAGTAATGGGGGAAGCTGGAGGTGCTGTCCTGGGAGACAGTAATGGTGAAGCTGGAGGTGCTGTCCTGGGAGACAGTAATGGTGAAGCTGGAGTTTGCTGCCCTGGGAGACAGTAATGGGGAAGCTGGAGATGCTGTCCTGGGAGACAGTAATGGTGAAGCTGGAGATTTTGTCCAGGTAGTGGGGAATTATACGCAGGAAGGAATACATATAAATGACCTCATAGGGGACAGGAGCCATAGTAGGGAAACAAGTGTAGTCAAAGATAAGATAAAAACCAATATTGCAAACTAGAAATACCGCAGGAAATAGCAAACAAGAGGACTCCACTAGCAATAGTGAGGATATATTCCCAAAAAAACAACTGGTGGGAGCTCCATTGTTGGTGCTAGGGAGGATAGAAGTAAGACAGGGAAACATACACCAACAGGAATACAGTCACAGAAACCCAAGGCAAACGGAAACCAAGCCTGTGCACATACTATGCACTCGGTATCTGCTGGCATGGGAAATCTGGAAAAACAGATGGGACGTGCAACTATGACCACCCTAGGAAATGCCATGCCCATATGACAACAGGAAAATGCAAACTCCCTACCTGTAAGCTTTTTCACCCTGAACTGTGTACCTCTTCAGTACAGGAAAGACTGTGCTATAACTTAAATTGCCAGGCATACCATCTAAAGGGGACAAAAAGATACAAAACATCCAGGCCATGGGAAAACCTGGGTAGCCCCCAGCCACTCAAGAGGGAGAGGTTTTTAGTGCCAGGAAGGAAAAAAAACTGGCAGGAAATGGCAGAAATCGTACACCAAATCCAGTCATTCCTGGAGTGGAACCACAGTCGATGGCCTCCACTCCAAAACCAACAGATACAGATACTAATGCTGGAAAAAAAAATCCCCCCCCAGTACCAACAATACCACCAGTCCGATAACATTTTCTTTGCAAATATACAGGGTCTAAAGCCAGCAACAAACAACAAATGCCTTTCATCCGTGGACTGCTTGCAGAGGCAAAGGCAATGTTCGCGGCTTTCACTGAGACCCACATAAAGGATCACTTGGACAACGAAATATGGATCCCAGGTTACAACCATACAGATGTGACAGAGTGAACAGGCAAAAGGGGGGGGGGGTTGGCCTGTACATTGCAGAGTCACTTGTTTGCACAGAACTGCTAAATGCCTCAAATGATGTAGTGGAAGTTTTAGCAGTAAAGGTCGAGAAACCAAAACCTAGCCATTGTGATAGTCTACAAGCCTCCGGATGCAACATCCCCGCAATTCCAGGAACAGCTGTTAAAAATTGACCACTGTCTGGAAAAACCTTCCAGCTCCTGCACCCAACATCTTGCTCCTAGGGGATTTCAACTTAAGGCACCTAAAATGGAGGAATATAGCAAATAATATTGTTGCAGTAATAACACCAGGAGGCAGCTCTGATGAAAACTCACACTCACGCGAGCTTTTAAATCTCTGCACAAAATTCAATTTAAACCAGCAAATAATAGAGCCTACTAGACTGGAGAATACACTAGACCTCATCTTCACTAACAATGATGATTGATAAGAAAAAATCACCATATCAAAAACAATATACTCAGATCACAACATAATTGAGGTTCAGTCATGTATGCGCGGAGCCCCAGACCGACATAATGAGATTAGTCACGAGGGGAGCATTCACCAAATTCAACTTCAATAACAAAAACATAAAGTGGGGGCCAAGTAAACCCAAGTCCTAACCGATATAAGCTGGGAAGATATACTAAGCAAACACAGACCCCAACTTATGCCTAGAACAGATTAAACTCGGTGGCACTCGATGTATGCACAAGGCTTATTCCTCTAAGAAAAAGGAGGAGTAGTTGTAAAACAGAAAGAGACAGGCGCTCCCTTTACAGGCGACGGAAAAAGAATAACAGAGCGGCTAAAAGAGGTCAATATATCTGAAATGCGTAGGGAGACACTGGTCAGAGAAATAGTAAGCATCGAACTTTAGCTAAAAGAATCCTTTAGGAGTCAGGAATCGCGGGAAGAACTAAAAGCCATAAATGAAATCGAAAGAAACCCAAAGTATTTCTTCTCCTATGCCAAATCAAAATCGAGAACAACGTCCAGTATTGGGCCCTACTTAAACAAGATGGGTCCTACACAGATGACAGCAAGGAAATGAGTGAGCTACTCAAGTCCCAATATGACTCAGTTTTTTAGCAAGCCGCTAACCAGACTGAGAGTCGAAGATCAAAATGAATTTTTTATGAGAGAACCACAAAATTTGATTAAAACAAGCCTACCCGATGTTATCTGACCCCAAATGACTTCGAACAGGCGATAAATGACATGCCCATGCACTCTGCCCCAGGGACAGACTCATGGAACTCTGTGTTCATCAAGAACTGCAAGAAGCCCCTATCACGAGCCTTTTCCATCCTATGGAGAGGGAGCATGGACACGGGGGTCGTCCCACAGTTACTAAAAACAACAGACATAGCCCCACTCCACAAAGGGGGCAGTAAAGCAACAGCAAAGAACTACAGACCAATAGCACTAACATCCCATATCATAAAAAAATCTTTGAAAGGGTCCTAAGAAGCAAGATCACCACCCATCTAGAAACCCATCAGTTACACAACCCAGGGCAACATGGGTTTAGAACAGGTCGCTCCTGTCTGTCTCAACTATTGGATCACTACGACAAGGTCCTAAATGCACTAGAAGACAAAAAGAATGCAGATGTAATATATACAGACTTTGCAAAAGCCTTCGACAAGTGTGACCATGGCGTAATAGCGCACAAAATGCGTGCTAAAGGAATAACAGGAAAAGTCGGTCGATGGATCTATAATTTCCTCACTAACAGAACACAGAGAGTAGTCGTCAACAGAGTAAAGTCCGAGGCAGCTACGGTGAAAAGCTCTGTTCCACAAGGCACAGTACTCGCTCCCATCTTGTTCCTCATCCTTATATCCGACATAGACAAGGATGTCAGCCACAGCACCGTGTCTTCCTTTGCAGATGACACCCGAATCTGCATGACAGTGTCTTCCATTGCAGACACTGCAAAGCTCCAGGCAGACATCAACCAAATCTTTCAGTGGGCTGCAGAAAACAATATGAAGTTCAACGATGAGAAATTTCAATTACTCAGATATGGTAAACATGAGGAAATTAAATCTTCATCAGAGTACAAAACAAATTCTGGCCACAAAATAGAGCGAAACACCAACGTCAAAGACCTGGGAGTGATCATGTCGGAGGATCTCACCTTCAAGGACCATATGTATCAATCGCATCTGCTAGAAAAATGACAGGATGGATAATGAGAACCTTCAAAACTAGGGAGGCCAAGCCCATGATGACACTCTTCAGGTCACTTGTTCTATCTAGGCTGGAATATTGCTGCACACTAACAGCACATTTCAAGGCAGGTGAAATTGCCGACCTAGAAAATGTACAGAGAACTTTCAGGGCGCGCATAACGGAGATAAAACACCTCAATTATTGGGAGCGCTTGAGGTTCCTAAAACCTGTATTCCCTGGAACGCAGAGGGAGAGATACATGATTATATACACCTGGAAAATCCTAGAGGGACTAGTACCGAACTTGCACACGAAAATCACTCACTACGAAAGCAAAAGACTTGGCAGACGATGCACCATCCCCCCAATGAAAAGCAGGGGTGTCACTAGCACGTTAAGAGACCATACAATAAGTGTCAGGGGCCCGAGACTGTTCAACTGCCTCCCAGCACACATAAGGGGGATTACCAACAGACCCCTGGCAGTCTTCAAGCTGGCACTGGACAAGCACCTAAAGTCAGTTCCGGATCAGCCGGGCTGTGGCTCGTATGTTGGTTTGCGTGCAGCCAGCAGCAACAGCCTGGTTGATCAGGCTCTGATCCACCAGGAGGCCTGGTCTCAGACCGGGCCGCGGGGGCGTTGACCCCCGGAACTCTCTCCAGGTCTCCAGGTAATACAGTAAAAAATATGGCAACGTTAGTTGTCGTCAAAGGAAATCTTTCTTACAAGGAAAGATACAGACGTAAACTTGTATTCTTAAAGGCGGTGAACAAGGAGAATATATGGATGTGACCTGGATAAAGGCGGTGAACAAGGAGAATATATGGATGTGACCTGGATAAGGGCGGTGAACAAGGAGAATATATGGATGTGACTGGATAAAGGCGGTGAACAAGGAGAATATATGGATGTGACCTGGATAAAGGCGGTGAACAAGGAGAATATATGGATGTGACCTGGATAAAGGCGGTGAACAAGGAGAATATATGGATGTGACCTGGATATAAAGGCGGTGAACAAGGAGAATATATGGATGTGACCTGGATAAAGGGGTTGAACAAGGAGAATATATGGATGTAACCTGGATAAAAGCGGTGAACAAGGAGAATATATGGATGTGACCTGGATAAAGGCGGTGAACGAGGAGAATATATAAACGTGACCTGGATAAAGGCGGTGAACAAGGAGAATATATGGATGTGACCTGGATAAAGGCGGTGAACAAGGAGAATATATGGATGTGACCTGGATAAAGGCGGTGAACGAGGAGAATATATGGATGTAACCTGGATAAAGGCGGTGAACAAGGAGAATATATGGATGTGACCTGGATAAAGGCGGTGAACAAGGAGAATATATGGATGTGACCTGGATAAAGGCGGTGAACAAGGAGAATATATGGATGTGACCTGGATAAAGGAGGTGAACAAGAAGAATATATGGATGTGACTTGTAGATGAATGGTTCAGAGAACCGACATGTTGATAAATTAGACACATGTGCAACTCTTGGGTATCTTTATTGAGGAAACGTTTCGCCACACAGTGGCTTCATCAGTCCATACATAGGAGAATCTTGAAGAACAGGAGGAAAATGAGGTAATCAGTCCCTCAACCTTGAGTCGATGTGTTCAGTCCATCAATCTTGAATAGAATACGGCATATCAGCGGAGAAGCAGCTTGTAAACCGTATGGCAGGAGAGGTGCAGCAGTCATAGGTCGTGTCACATTTGTTCAATGTGGAAGTAGGTCGTGCCCAAGAATTAGGCAAGCGAAGAAATCCTAAGTATTAAGATCCCAAGAAGTTGCAGTGTCTGACAGGTTTGTAGATGAATGGTTCAGAGAACCAACATGTTGATAAATTAGACACACGTGCAACTCTTGGGTATCTTTATTGAGGAAACGTTTCGCCACACAGTGGCTTCATCAGTCCATACATATGAGAAACTCCTCCTGTTCTTCAAGTTTCCCCTATGTATGGACTGATGAAGCCACTGTGTGGCGAAACGTTTCCTCAATAAAGATACCCAAGAGTTGCACATGTGTCTAATTTATCAGGATGTGACTTGGATAAAGGCGGTGAACAAGGAGAATATATGGATGTAACCTGGATAAAGGCGGTGAACAAGGAGAATATATGGATGTAACCTGGATAAAGGCGGCGAACAAGGAGAATATATGAATGTGACCTGGATAAAGGCGGTGAACAAGAATATATGGATGTGACCTGGATAAAGGCGGTAAGCAAGCAAGCAAGCAAGATATTCTAGGTAAGACCCCGAAAAGGGGCGAGTGGGGAAGTGGGGATAGGAAAAGAGTAGGTTTGTTAGAGGAAGGTTTTTAGTATAAGGGAAAGAACCAGAGCTTAACCCAGTAGATGAGCTGATGGTGATTCAGGAGGTCGTGTGCAGCTTCGAGACTTGGAAGGCGGGGGCCCGGGGGGGCCGAGGGGCCGGGGGGCCGGGAGGCCGGGGGGGCGGCAAAGCTTGGATCGCAGGTACATGGGCAATATTTAAGGTCCCCACAAAGGCGGTGAACAAGGAGAATATATGGTTTGTAATAAAGTTGGTAGAATTACCGACAATATGTAAAGTAAAA
Source organism: Cherax quadricarinatus (assembly GCF_026875155.1). Classification (NCBI taxonomy): domain Eukaryota; kingdom Metazoa; phylum Arthropoda; class Malacostraca; order Decapoda; family Parastacidae; genus Cherax; species Cherax quadricarinatus. The sequence goes on along the minus strand of NC_069479.1, from coordinate 5,652,175 downwards.
GGACACAAGTGCAACTAATGTGACATTTATTGTGGCAACGTTTCGCTCTCCAGGAGCTTTATCAAGCCATTAATGGCTTGATAAAGCTCCTGGAGAGCGAAACGTTGCCACAATAAATGTCACATTAGTTGCACTTGTGTCCTTTTACTTTACAAGAAGAATATATGGATGTAACCTGGATAAAGACGGTGAACAAGAAGAATATATGGATGTAACCTGGATAAAGGCGGTGAACAAGGAGAATATATGGATGTAACCTGGATAAAGGAGGTGAACAAGGAGAATATGTGGATGTAACCTGGATAAAGGTGGTGAAAAAGAATATATGGATGTAACCTGAATAAAGGCGGTGAACAAGAAGAATATATGGATGTGACCTGAAACATCATGTGAGGTAAGAAAATCTAGCAAACAATAATTACATCATTTATGTAAAATAAATAAAAACTTAGTGATTCAGAATAATGCTCTGACTGTGGAGAAATTTTCTCCAGGAGGGGGGTATCAGCCCCCTTCAGCCCCCTTCAGCCCTGAGGGGCCCAGCCCTCTCAGAAGGTCCAAATTTCTTGTTTACTGCTACAGCGAGTAATTGATCCCAGATGCAGTACCAGTATACGACCGGTGTCAAGCGACCGCTGCTCCTTGCAGTCCAGTGTTGCAGAGTGTATTTTAATAAGAGACAGTACATCTCTTACCTTAGCAGACAATTAAGGAGTAAAAAAAAAAAAAAAAAAAAATAATCCTGCTCCCACTTTATACCCATAAGTAAAGGATAGTGGACATGTTGTTCTATGCTTAAGAAGCAGCAAGAATCAAACATATCTGCTTTGCCTCTGGGAGGAAGTGGCAAGGAAGCAAAGGGAACTATGTCAGCAGCTTTTCCTTTGTACTAGGGGGCAGTGACCGCGTGGGGCGTTGAGGCGTCTTCAGATTTTTTAACTTTTGACGTCACTGAGCTGACACTGACGCCAGGATAATCCAACGAAGAACGAACTGTGGCGTTAGTGTGGAACAAAGTGTCTCACGAAACACAATGTGGAGAAATTTTCTCCCAGGAGGGGGTGTCAGCCCCCTTCATCCGCCTTTCACCCCTTTCATTCCCTAGGGGGCCCAGCCTCCTCAGAAGGGGCAAATATCTTTGTTTACTCTACAGTGAGTAATTGATGCGCAGATGCATAACCATATGTGACAACTGGCTTGACGCTCCGTGCAGTCCTGTGTTTGCAAAGTGTAGCATAATAAAATACATTCATCGCTTACCTTAGCAAGACAATTAAGGAATAACCTGCTCTCCACTTTATTACCATATAAAGATAGTGGACATCGTTGTCTATGCTTTAAGACAGCAAAGAATTAAACATTTCTGCTTTGGCTTCATCGAGGAAGTGGCAAGAAGCAAAAGTACTAGGACACTTATTCCTTTGTGCTCGGGGAGTAACACGGCCGTGGGGCACTGTGGCATCTTACAGATTACTATTTGACTCAACTGAAGTGACACTGACGCCAGATAACCAACAAACAACGATCTGTGCTAGTGTGAACGAAGTGTCTCATAAAACAACAAAAACACTTAAAGAGAATGTGATCAGCTTCTTTAGTGATAAGATTGTGAACAATAAAGACAAATCTTGTGGAACAAATGTGCCAGTGTGCTATTCAGACTGTGGAAGGACGTTGGACATACCCAAGGCACTCACTTTCTAATCAAGTCACAGATTCTGTCGAAGGTGTGAAGAACACCATAGCTCAGCCTAGCAAGAGCAAGGTAGGTTACAAATTGTCTTGTAGATTATTGGGGAACTGCGCATTTCTTGAGTCGCAAGGAGTTTGTAATCAACCTATAGTCTAGTGCAGTTAGGTGCGGACTATTGAGTCCACACAAGTAAGTTTTTGTCAGCCATCATGTGAATGAAAATATGCTGACAGTAACACCCCCTAGGGGTAATTTTAGTTGTTTACAAATAATCACGTCATTTCAGCCTGTTAGGAATGACTTATGCGACAGCTTCTCAAGACCTCGTCTGCAGGGCGGCTGTGCAGTCGATAGTTGTCTTTACTAAGTTAAGTTTCCCCTATATTTAAACTTAGCTGATAACCCTTTTCTCAACATAAAGGTCGGCTCGAACCGGGTAAAGGCCTACACTTGTGGTTCCAGAATACGTTGTAACTACAGTGTACAAATAACCTACGAGCCCAAGGACCTTCAAAAAAAAAGGCTTAAAACTATTTTTATCAATTTTAATCAGTATAAGAAATGAGTTCCCTCCATACTCAATCACAAGAATTGCAGCCAAAATAAAACAGGCACTCACCCAGCATTCACCCAAAGAAAACGGGAGCTGGGTGACTCACCCAATAAAGAAAAAGGTGTATGGCACGATGGCTAACCCAGCATCTACTGCTCCACCTGCTCAGAAACTCTGACTACAACAACAACCCAACTGAGTACGGTTTGTCTGAGTGTATAACATCAGTGTTTATAAGATGTTTATAGACAGAAATTAAGTGACAAGATTGTGTTTAAAGTTTGTTTCTTATAGATAATACCTGTTATTAATTAAAGGAACTTAGTATATATAGTTTAGAGCTATTCAAATAATATATAACATGAAATATTTTATAAAAGGTGTGTAAGTAATAGTTCACGTGGATTTACAGTTATACAGTGACATTTTATAGTGTATAGTGACTAAGTGTATAACACGTTATTTACATTAATCATCGTGGTCAGGCTGACACAGCAGAACTCAAGCCATAAACACCAGCCACATGTACCACTGTACCCTTCATGGTCATGTGACCCTGAGGTTAAGCTTGAGTGTGGGTCAGTAGTGTCCTGAGTGATTATGTTGCTGACTTAAGCATAACAAAAACCAGCTGTTTATAGCAGTAACATTGGTTTTTTAAACACTCTAAGTGTGGTTCTTGAAATTTCAGTATACCATAAAATGGCTTGTTTAAAACTTCAGTTTCCACCACCAACAATTCTTTACAGACTAAGTATTACACAATTAGAAAATCTAATTTCTGTATAGGGAATAACTCAGAGAGAAACATAGATTTTGATGATCTTGAGGTCAAATTGAATTACTTTACACAAACGTCCGAAAATAATTAATCTCAGACTATACACAATATGTAAAATAAATTTCTTGAATCAGACCCATCTGAGGAAGAAATTAAAAATGTTTTTGGATTACAATTTATGTAAATCAACAATTAAGGGTGGACAGGAGTACATGCCACCTGCCTTAAAAACTCTGTCACAGAGACCTACTGTAACTAGTGGACAAACACCTGTTACACCTGTAACAACAACAATGTCCCATTTATCCAAGCTTACCTACATTGTCATTACCTATTTTCCAAGTCATAAGTTATGAAGAATTCATCAGTGGTTTTCAATCCTAGTAAAATTCACGAACTGACAAGATGATGATTGCTAAGTATTCAGATTATCTAAATGTCATGGTGAAGGAGAACCCTATGAACCTGTAATTAAGGTCATTTCCCAGTGGTTAAGAGGAATTATTACAAATAGTCCTTACTTGTCCTTACAATTACTTTGATGCTGACAAGGCAAGAGTTAGAACATCATTCTTATAACAGCTTGACGCCACCCAAACATTGTTTTTTCAGACTTACAGGCAATTTAGAATCCACATTCGAACAATAGGTCCTCAGATCTCCTAGGTGCTAAATATGACCTAAGACCTGTGATTGGTTTTATCAGTGGTAATTGTGAAAAAAAAACAGAGATAAGTATGTCACCACAAACTATTGAACGATTTAAAATTAAGTTTCAATAAACGCTATTTTACAGACTTGTGAGAGGAAATTAGCAATGGTTTCACAAACAAATAGTTTTCATGCATGCAAAGCCAACGATACAAGATGAAAAATACACAAATCCAGTGGCTTAATAAACCTTCAACTCAGTTATAAAAAGAGTATACCTACTGCACACTACAACCACATAAAGGGAAAGATCCCATATAGGGCAGATTATCAAGGCTGTAATACAACAGAACATAAACAAACTGCCCACACATAAACGTACTCCAAAATGTGTATCTTTGTGATGGAACACATTGTGGCACAGATTTGTAATCAATACACATCAATGGAGGCACGTAAACAACGTGTTCATCAGCTGAAGAAGGTCCATCAAGTGTTTTAGTGAACACAAGGGAGGAAAATGCACACTGAAGAAGTGTTTTAAGAATGCAAGGTATGCATCAAACAGTCAATATGGCCCAAATACTTTTGCTGACAGCAGAAGACTTTCCACAGAATCAGGAAGTCACAAGCAACACACAGCATTAAATGTGAGAGAAAAGTATTAAAGCAACTGCTCACTTCGATATCCTCGAGTTGAGTTACTAATAAAATACAGCAAAACCAATGTGCTGACCTATTGATTGATCAAGGCTCACAAGGTCCTTCATAAAAGAAACAGTGTTACGGAATCTGAATTAAACAACCCTATGCCAAAATCTAGTTACTAGATATACGTTTTTTTTTTCCAACAATTCTGATAAACAGAACATATGACCTAACCAGAATCTACTGTTGGTCTAGAAACAGGATAAAAGACAGTAAAGCCTGTGGTCAGTAACTGATTTGCCTAAGTCTGTGCATATCCAGGGATTAAAAGTAAACATTTGCAGTACTGAAAGCAGCTAAGGTCAAGTTAGCCCTGTCCTGACATACAGACGGGACACTATTAGTCCAATTTGATTTAATCATTGGAAGTGAATTATTATCACTGTTTTGTGCAAAATATAGTAATTTAAACATGATGTACACTTGCGAAAACAGCAGTAGGCCACCAGATATGTGGTACCATACCCCTCTCAAAGTGGGAAAGGAAGCTGATAATAGATAAAGGTGGCAAATGTACTAGTTACGATAATAACCCTGATCCATGAACCCACAGCAATACAATTATCATTACTGGAAGAAATGAAGAACCAGTTTTATAAATTGTGGGATTTAGATGCGATAGGTATTTGAAATGTAAGGGGGGGGGGGAGGGAAGGGGGGGGATAGGAACCAAGGGCGCGGTACAAGAGTCTTCGACGTGACTGTAAGGAACGCGGGGGAATGAGGGTGGGGGTTTTAGGGGACACTTGAGCCAATGAAAGAAGGAAGTGAGTGGGGGATGCGCGGTGATGTCTGTGGATGTTGAGGGAGGGGTGTGGGGGGGGGGGTGGTACCACTCTTATCTGAGAGGGGGGGTGGGGGGTGGGGGGTAAGGAATCAGTCACAGTGCGCCCAGGTGCGGTGCCTAAGTTCAAGGTCTTAGTCGAATGAGACTAATTATCGGTAGCGTAGGTATTTGTGACACGAAGAGGGCAGATAGACGCGTATCAGGGGTTGCTATTTTGTTAATGAGCTATGGGTGGTTTATACAGGGGAAGGGGGAATCCAGAGCTAGGCTTAGCTGTCTAGGGGAGGATGGGAATAGGGGGGACTGGTGAATGCGGAAGGGTGGCGTGTTGGCATGATGTAAGCGGGGGTCTCGTATGTGTGGTTGTTATGTACCATAACAGTGTGGTGAGCGGGATGTTTAGGGGACATCGGACGAACTAGCTGATCGTACATGATGAGCTTACTGTCTTATAGGGACATCGAAGATAAGTTTGGAAGACGAAGCTCATTCTCCTTCCGCACCTGGAGTCAGAAAAGAAATTCTGAAACCACTCCCACAACGTGTGTATATCATGGCAGCGCACGTGCCAAATAAAGATGTACAAGTCCTTAATGAACGTCTGATGACCGGACCCTCACTAACTGAGGAACATGGAAGACGTGAGCCATATGAAAATTTCGCACAAACCCATAATGCCTACACGGCTGATATTTCTAAGGCTTTCTTAAGAGTAGACACAAGAAATAATAGTAGATTATTACTCGATTCTGTGGCCTGAAAATCCACAAGATCCTCAAATCCTGTGAAAACTTATCGTTTCAAATCAGATTTATTGGTGCAACACTTATCCATTCTTACTAGAAGCTACTCTAAATACACATATGAAGCAATTCCTGAAAGTCCCTACAAAGAAATCTTAAAGAAAAGTTCTATGTGGAACAATCTCAGGTACTGTGACTGAAAGAGAGGGATTTGAAATCCTTATACAGATGAAAAAAGCTAACAAGGAATGAAAGAAGCAAAAATGCCTCTAAGGATGTGGGAATACAAGTGCAATGCAATTAAGGGAACTTATTCAAGAAGATTTCCTGAAACTGAAATTGCCCTGATTGCAACAATATGCTGGGACTTAAATGGAACACACATGAAGATATTTTTAAGTCTCCAAAAGATTAACAATAAATCATGCAGTACCCTCACTAAACGTCGTTTACTGTCAGAGGTATCTCAATGTTTTGGATCCTCTAGAACTCGACTCAACCAATAACCATAAAGGGTTAAAATACTTATGCAAGATGCATAGATAGCGCAAAATTTGGATGGGATGAGAAATTGCCCTCTAAAAACTGAGTCGAGCATGGGATAAAATATCCAAGGAGTATTTACACAACTTCATCAAAACAATTTCCCAGACAAATAGGTCAAGAGGGAAACAAGTACAGCAATACATGTGTTCGTGATGCGTGCAACCAGAGGATTTTGCGCTGTAGCTCACATGAGTAATGCTGAAGGAACTACACAAAATTACTTTCAAAGGCCAGGGTAGCAACCCTTGAAGGTCAGAACAGTACCAAAATGGAACTGACAGCACTCCTATGTAGGTACATAAATAGCTTCTATTCTCAACAAAGTACTTGAACAACTCACTATGAAAGAAAAACCGTGATCTGGAGTGATAATGAAGCAGATCTCCAGTGTTAAGAATAATAGGAGTAAAGCTGTCTCTGTTACAGAACAAGTAGCAAACTAAAAGAGATGCTGAAGATATCCTCTTTCTCCACGTCCTCTACCCAAGAGAATCCAGCTGACATGTTGTTCACGTGGTGTCCCCCTCAAGAAATTTGTGGATAATACATTATGGCTCCACGACCGAACGGGCTCTTCAGATGAAAAATAACTGCCTCAGCAAAAAGCTCACATTATGCCAGAAGAAACATTCTGCTTGAACACAACACAGATAAGTTGTGTAAATTCTGCAGACGCAACAGAAATAGTCATTGATGGATGCGTAAAATACTCATCTTGGTAAACTCTTAAGATTACAGCTCTTGTCTTTAAATTCATTAAAGGAAAAAACCTGATTTGAATGTCTTGAACCCATAAATACTGGTTGAAACTAATACAGAAAGATGCTATTCCTCTACAGAATGATAAATTTCTGGACACATCATGATAGAATCCCCCAAAGAAACCTGTCCTGATAATTCTTCAGGACTATCTCGACTCAGAAAAGTTATAAGAAGTCGAGAAGAATTCATAATTTCTTCACTACCTAAAGAATCCCATACATCCAATATTGATCCCCAAGAATCTATTGGCTAACAAAACGTGATTGTGCAAAAGGCCCACAGTAACGTGTTTACATGGTGGGTAGTCTGACACACTTTGTCATATACGAACAATCCTACTGGAATACCCCAATTAGATAAAGTGTGAAAAAACAAATAAATACTGTATTACTTGTCGTCACTACGATATGCAAAGTATGGTCAGTATCCATGTCCACCTCCATATGTCCCTCTGAAGAGAGTTTGTCATAACACTCCATTTGAGGTGGACAGGTGTATGTATTACATGGACCAATTTAATTTTAACTAAAACAGTTTGACACAAGTTCCCATCAAGGTGTAATCATCTGTTTCGTTCACTTGTGCTACAACTAAGCATACATCTAGAATGAGCCACTGACATGATCCTGCTGAAACCTTTAACAAATTATGTCAAAGGTTTGCAAGCCAGAAGCATGTCCCACGACTGATGAATTCAGATAATGCAACGAACTTTGTTGCAGGTGCTGCTAATATAATCAAGATCCTTTGATCAACCAGAAGTACAACAGATGCTGAACGTCAATCCAGATTGTCGTTAGATAACATTCCTCCTTAATCTCCATGGCACGGCAATTTTATGAAAAGAATGAATCGCATTGTAAAACGTTTGTTTAAGGAAACCTTCTTCTCGTCAGAGAATAACTTAGATAAATTCCTACAGTTGTGACTGAAATAGAAAATAGAGTCAACAACAGACCTCTAACTATATCTTACCGATGATCTGGAGCAATTTTAGAAGTGTTTAAGTCCATCCATATTTAACTCCCTGGCAGAAGGGGCCGAACCTGTTCCTCCCATGAATGATAAAGAAATCATAGAGGATCCAACTTATTTCGAACCTGAGGCAACTCAGACGTAAATTCAAACACCTTAATAAAGTGATTGAACGTTTGAGTGACATAAAAATTTGGCGAGAAGACTATCTCACCTCATGAGAGAACAATTCTGATGGAGGCTGGTGTCCCCAGAAAAACATAAGTTCTTAAGAAACCTGGTGACATAGTGATTATTGACAATTATGGTCCGAGTACCCAATGGCCCCACTTGGAAAAATTGTGACCATATATCCTGATGCAAAATGGAATCATCAGACAGTTGATGTTTAAAAAGCAAAGTGTAGTGAATAAACGGACAATAAATAAACTAGTCAGTTAGAATTACAGTGTTGAAAACAAAATTAGTGATTCTCCATGAAAGTCGCCCAGACTATAGCTGTTCAGAAAAGACAAGAGCAGTGGTGTCGGAGTGTAGAAAACTAATTAATGTTAATTGATGTGAATAGTTCACCTGCAGTGAACCTCCGCCGGCCCCCATTGTGGAGAAATTTTTCTCAGGATGGGTGTATCAGCCCCCTTCACCCCCTTCATCTCCTGAGGGGCTCCAGCCCTCTCAGAAGTCCCAAATATCTTGTTTTACTGCTACAGCATTTAATTGATCCGAATGCATGTACCAGAATAGCACCGGTTTCAAGCGACCGCCGCTTCCTTCCAGTCCAGTGTTGCAGAGTGTATTTTATAAATAAGAACAGTATAATCTCTTACATTAGCAGGACAATTAAGGAAAATCCTGCTCCCCCCTTGTATTACCATAGTAAAGGATAGTGGACATTGTTGTCTATGCTTAAGACACAAGAAGCAAACATTCTGCTTTGCCTCATGGAGGAAATGGCAAGGAAGTCAAAGGTAAATATGTCACTTTTTCCTTTGTACTGGGGGCAGGACACGTGGGGCATTGTGGCAATCGTCCAGATTAACTTTTGACTCTACTGAAGAGTGTGACACTGATACCAGGATAACCAACAAAGAACGATCTGTGCATTAGTGTGAACAGAAGTGTCTCACAAAACACAATAAAGCACTTAAGAGAAGTGTGATTCATCTTCTTTAGTGATAAGATTTTGAACAATAAAGACAAACTTGGGAACATAGTGTACCAGTGGTGCGTATTTCCTAGACTATGGAAGACGTGGACTCCAAGGACACTTCAGCATCTATCAAGTCACCGATACCTGTCGAAGGTGTGATGAACACCCATAGCTCCACCATACAAGTAGCAATAGGTTACGAATTTCTTGTAGTTGGGAGACTGTACAGTCTTGAGTCGCAAGGAGTTTGTAATCAACCTATATTATTATTATATTATAATCAACAACGAAGTCTTGAAGCCACGAAGGTCTATAACAGCGCTGCATGGGTAGGGAAGGAAACAGGGTATTGATGGCAGAAGGGAGGAGGGATGATCAGTAGGTTATAGAAAACACGCGGGGTCAGGGGATAGTACCGGGGGTTAGCGGGTAGCAAGAGATTGAATAGAAAGGGCTGAAGGTATTCAGAATTGTGAAGTAAGTCAGTTGTTGTCAAAAAGTCACTGAGAGAGTCTGGATGAAAGGTGGGTCCATCAGCGAGAAGGGAAGGTAAAGAGAGAAAGCAGAGCGAAGACGACGACGGAGGTAAATTCTGCGGTGCTCGTTGATAAAAGTGGGCATCCAACAGAATGTGGGCTTACTGATATTAATGGAACTTGGCAATTCTCACAGAAGAGGAGCAGGGCACCTCTCCATAGATATCCATGAGTGAAGGACGAAATGGCCAATGCGAAGATGGGAGAGAGTTAGTTCTCACAACCTCGACACTGGTGATAATAAGACGGTCCAGTTAACCTATAGCTCGGTTTAATTAGATTGAAGTTTGTTGCCGAGCATAGTAAGACCAATGTTTTTGCCAACGTTGTAATTTGGGAAGATAGTTGCAGCAAAATAGTCCGTAAATGGGAATACCTCTACATGAAACTGTGGCATTGTACTGCCTGACGCCAGCAGTGTCTGCCTGGTTCATTGCCCTGTACGTCAACCATCGACCAGGGACCCAACCAAAAAACAGTATCTTTATGCTTGGTAAAAGATGCGGCGTAGCCAAAGTTGGAATACGGAGTACTAAGGGTTGAGGTGTATCAAATTACTGTATAGCCTGTAAAGCACTTAAGGTGTGGGAAAAAATCTGAGACAACCACAAATGATGACACAGGCACAGAAGCATATCAGATACGTGCTGTAATGTGGCATACAATTCAGCATAAAAATAATACTAGCCGAAGAAGATAGTAAATGCCCTTGGACGATGCTGTCTGGAAACACTGCTGCGAATCCTACGCCATCAGAAGACTTAGAGCCATCTGTGTACCCAGCAATGGCATGAGAATGAGAGTGAAAGTGGTTCAAGAAAAAGAGAGTCGGGAAGCGACCGTAGACAGTTGGGCTTTCGAGCAAGGGGAGAGAGAAGAGAACAGACTCGAAAACAGCTGGAACATCCCAGGGGGGTAGGGGAAAAGTGAGATGCTACATGTACATTAGAAAGGAGGTACTTGAAGAGAAGACAGAGCGATGAAGGCGAAGAGAGAAGGGACGGAGTAAACAGGGGCGGTGAAACAAATAAAGAATTGTCAACTATATATTCCAGTGACCAATCTATATAATGGAAGGATTGCGGAGATCAGAGAGCGTACATAAGTAGCGAAGCAATGGTATCAGTGGCGATCGGATAAGGATTGGACGTTACGCTTCTGCAGGTAGGAGTGCTCTCGACAGCTCTCGAAAAGCACCAAGGCATAAACGATAATCCTTGGATGTGAATGTGGGTAAAGGCTAGAGAGAGTACAGGAGATCCGCTGAATAGATCTGGTCAACCATAATCAAGTTTTTTTGATAAAATAAGGTGTGAAATGTAGCGACGGAGGGTTCGACGATCAGGCTCCCTCATGAAAGATGAGCAAGGGTTTTAAGAAGGTTCAGCCGGCTGTGACAAGTTTGCCTTCAGAGAGGTAATGGTGAGTTTCCAGACAACCTACGGATCAAAGAGGAGGCCCAGAAACTTGACTGTATCACGTTCAGGGATAACGGGAAGCCATAGCGGACAAAGGATGATCGGAGAAGACAGAAGTCTAGTGAAAGTAATTTGGTGGGTTTTAGTGCTGTTGGGAAATTTAAAGCTGGGGGTTTGGGGGGGGGGGGGCCCCACGTGTGTGGCCCAATTGGAAACACGGTCGACTGATTCTGGCGAGAAACTGTAATAAGGTGACAGTAAGCGCCTGCACAGGCAAAAACGAAGTCCATCAACATAGAGTGAGTGACCAAATATTTTGATGGAAGACTAGAGGCCAATCATTAATAGCAAGGAGAAAAAATTTGTGTTGTGCTCAGAACACCCCAACCCTGGGGGACCCCACCACCTTCAGCTTGTATAAAGTCCGGGGAAATCACATCTTAACCCGAACACGGAAATGCCTGTCATTAAAAATTTCTTAAGGAAGGATGGTAAGATTGCCTTCGAAGGCCAAGGAGTTGGGCCTTGGGCTAAAATATTATACCTCCAAGTGTGTTACAATGCCTTCATCAAGGTCAAAAAATATTGGGCAATAACTGAGTGGTTATTCGGTAAAGGCAGTTACGAACATACTATCCAATGTAGTAAGCGGGAACCCCCCCCCCCACCCCTATTGGTATGGAAACATCACCTTACAAAAGCCATATTGACGAGTTGATGAGACTGTTTGTGTGTCTCTAAATACCACACTAAACGTCTATTTAGCTAGGCTTCCATCCTTTGCAAACTGCACTTGTAAGAACACTGGGACGATAGTGGGGAGGTTTCATGTTCCCGAAGCGCCTGGTTTTGCCGGAAAGGGAGAACATATGGCGGATTTCCCACAGCTGTGGAAGAACTCCTAGTACCAGAATAAGAATTGTAAAAGGCGTACTAGGACTGCAAGGGCTGAACTGCTGTAAATGTTTAGCATACGAATATGAATGTCGTCGGGCCCAGCTGCCGATAGATCGCAAAGTCTGAGAGTGTTAGCCTCCATTTCTTTTTCTCTCCGAGAGAATGAAAAGTCCAATGGAGCTAAACTCTCTGGCAGACTTTTGAGGAAAAGGAAATGAGGGCATAGATGGAGTCCCTAGAAAATGCGGACCAGATGAATGCCAATTTCATTGCAACATCTTAGTGGATTTGCTATATCAACACCGGCAACCCGCAGAACAGGAAGCCGGTCAGGGAGAATATTTACCACTCAGTTTTCGTACTTTTTTTCAGACTGCATTCATGAGAGGAAGCAGAGGTGATGGGTGGGATATAATCACGTGCAGCAAGTGCTTTTACGTCCACGGATGACACGGCGAGCGATCCACGCTTCCTGCTTAAAATCAAGCAAGTCTCTCTTGGTTCTAATTGTACCGGTACCTGCCCCATGCGCGCATTTCAAACGTTCTCACGAGCACAACCAGATACCACCAAGGCACGCATTTTCTGAGAATGCCTCCCGAAGTTTGGGGTATAGAATTATTGAAGCTGGCGTTAAAACGGAGGAGCGAGAAGTTGAGAGTTAGGAAAGCGTCGATCGGTGGAGGACGAAAAGGAAACCTCTCCTTAAAAACATTAGGTGTGAGTAAAGGTTCCAATTTGCCTGATCAAGGGGGATTGCCAGCGTGGGATGTGAAGCGTGGTGATAAGAAGGGGAAAGTAAGAAGTAGATTGGAAAATATCGCTGTCATGTAAGTCCAGAAGAACAGACCAATGAAGTCCCTAAGCGAGCGGAGGAAGGGAGCAGACTGACAGATCGATGCAAGAGAGAGTGTGATCCGAGGAAAAATCCCCCAAAATGGGCTGTGTTACCAGTATTTAAAACATGGAGGTGGTGGTGGTAAGAAAAAGCCTCTAACTGAATGCCACGGGAAATCACATATGAGACCCTCCCCCAGAGGAAATGGGTGGGCATTAAAAACACCAAGTAACAAAATCGGTGTGTAATGACGAAACGAAGAAAAGGCAATATCCCAGGAATAGATAATGCCCGAGAAGGAAAGAGATATAAAGAACAGACGTATACCACCTTGCAAGTGCATAACGGGCTGCTGTGGTAAGATGCAGCGAAGTACGAAGAAATAGCAGATGGTATGGAATATCAGTGCGTAGAAGAAGGGCACTTTCATTAAGGTCCCATCAGAAAAGGGATCTGAAGAATACAATAAATTAAGCCTGAGATTGTGAGAGGGATAACGCAGAGTGTAATTTTGGTTCCTGTAGCAAACACCAACAGGACAAACTGGGATATTAACGAACTTAAACTCACGCCTGATTACCCCTGAGGCCGCGTATAATCCACTGTAGAGATAGGCATGATTGGCAATGATTAAAGGATAACCTGAAATCCGCAGATAAGGTTCCTACGACTAAGGGGTTGGGGGGGAGGGAAAAGTCACACATGCGGAGACATTGGAAAACATTCAAGCACGAAGGAACGGTGCGCTGTGAAGAAAAGGAGTTGCGTAGATGGAGTATAGGAGAGAGAAGGAGCGGAGGGTGTATCAGTGTCCATTGATGGTTTGGTCTCTGCAATATATTCAGAGATGCTTCAAGTGTTTCAGAATTCAGAGACAATCGTATGGAGACAATATTGGAATGAAGGGGGAGGATGTATTAAAGATTGGAACTGTACCAAGTTAGGGGGGGAGGCGAAAGGGTGGCGGGAAACGGAGAAGCATGGAAGTACAGAAGAGGCAGACAAACCTGGGAGGGTTTTGGGGGGGGGGGGGCCCCCCAGAAAGGAAGAAAACTTGGGAAGGGAACAGGGAGGAAGGTACGGTACGTAGGAGGAGGTAACCTCTACACTTCAAACACAGCCAGTGAGAGGGGAGAACCAGTACAAGAGACAGGGAAGAAAAGAAAAAAAAAATGAGGATGTGTGGAAGGATGGTAGGAGTGTTTAACGGACCTTTTTTTTGACTTTTGATAAGTAGGAGGGACGACTGGTATAAGTGTCCTACGAGATCTCGTCCGCTACTGAGCGGCTTGTGATAAGAATAACACGAAGAACGAGATCAGACGGAGACGTTGAAGTAGTGACTTCTGTCCGAGGACACAAAAGAATTACTACAGGAGTGATCTATGGGAGAGTACCACAAGGTGGGGTGTCAGAAAGATTGGGATACCAAAGGGGGGGACGTTTTGAACATGGGGGAATAAGAAAAACGAGGTAGTCACCCTTGAGGCAGAGATGAGGAAACTGCCAATGGCATAAGGGAACCTTCTCCTCTTTGAGGTACTGATTTCCCGCTCGTTTTAAGTAGACTTGACAACGGCCGAGATACGAAGGGTGAGCCTCATGACAATTAAGGCAAGAGGGAGGGTCGATTGCAAGACGTGCTTAGAAATGGGTCAAGCGGCACCACAGACTGGGCATCGCGAAAAACTGCAATATTTTCGCTGGATGGCCAAATTTGCCAGCAATTTCCCTAACACTTGCCATGAGATAGGTAGTCACCTTTCGAACTTGTAACCGATGTCCTGCAACCATAAACTGAGGATTGGAGTTCACGCTGTCAAAAGTTAAACAGCACATTGCTAGGGTATTCGTCTCCGCCTGCGGCACGAAGAACGTAAGTGTCTACCTCGAAAGGAATGGGAGAGTCTAGGAGTTCCAGCTGTTCAAGAATGTTAGTGCCACATGTCCTGGAAATTTTGATGAACTATAGGTATGGGGGGCAGAATCGACGGTACCACTACAAGAATTGAGGGAATGATTCTTTTCAATAGTTACAGGACCCCCCCAGTACAATATGGTAAAGACTAGAAAGCTCCATGAGCCAGGGGGGGTATGCATTCTGTACTGTGACGATGCGGTACCACACTTAAAGCATGAAAAGAATATCTTTGGCCAACAGGAGCATATGAGTGCCTTGCCAATACTGTGGTCAAAAAATAGGCAATTAGAGGAAGGCGGTCATAAATAAACAGAAATTTAGTGCCATTGATGCATGTCTGAAACTGAGCTTGGAAAGTAGTGAAGGACTTGTCGATCTTTTATCTGAGAAAAGCGAGAAGGTGGAGAAAAGGTTATCATCACAGGTAATTGTTCGTTGGCATTAGCGTGGTACCAAGTTTGGTCCGATGTGGAACGGGCCAGCGATTCGAAAATTCCGCACCCCCCACGCGTAGATGTAGAGGCCGGAAGGCATAGTCAGAAGGAGAGCGAAGGTCAGATAAATCGAAGGAGTCATCGAGGCCTCAGTACCTGAAGCGGGTGAGGAAACAGCACGGCAAGAGGTACAGAAGGCATGTAGGAAGTGTCCGAAGAAGTGGTCCAAATGATGAGGCGGGTCAGAACAGGGTGGCGGTATCAAGAAGGGGAGCGGGGTAGCAGGTTCAAGGACCAGGCTGCCATGGTTTAGGTTACTTCTTTCTTTTTGTTTTTAAGAAAAAAAAGAAAGAAGAAAATAAAAAAAAAGAATAAAAAAAGGGAGGACCGGGCGGAATAGTCCAAGGAGGAATGATAGGGGCCAGAAATCTCCCTCCGTGCCCAAGAGGACCTCAGCACTGCAGGTAGCGCAGATGCAGTCATGGAACCTCGTGCATACCCTACCCATCAATGCCAGTAAACCGGCAATCCGGGATAGCAACCTCACATCTGCCAAGCAACCTCGATGAACAAAAGAGAGGGCGGCCGGAAATCCGCCACAAAGCATACCTCCTTCGGCCATCACCCCCGGAATACCCGAAAGGAGGCTGTCCAGAATACACCCGTCGCCCGAGGAACACCCAAAGCCACCCTCCGGAAACCGGAGAGGATCAGGGACATCCCCCAGGCAATCCAATTCCACGGCAACTACGTCCACCGCCAAGAACCTCAACGGAAAGGGATGGACCCCGTTACCCTTTCCCCTACCTAGGAACATTAGCGTGGCCTGTGGTGAAAAAAAAAAAAAAAACAATGGCACAAAAAGGAAAGGGCCCGAAAAAGGGAGGGTGGGGAGGAGGAGGAGGAAAGGAAAAAGGGAGGAATTGGGGAGGATGGGTATAGGGGAAACGGGTGGAATTGGGGGGTAAATTAGGTTCGGTCTGAGGAATAGACCAACAGTCTAATTCCCCTCAGACCAAGAAGCATCTTCACCACTCCCAAGAGGGAGCCCCCCATTGAAGAGAATTCAACCTATATCGCCAGATAAGGGGCGGACTTTGAGTCCAACACAAGTAAGTTTGTCAGCCATCAGTGAATGAAATATGCTGTACATAACACCCCTTCGGGTAATATTATTGTTTACAAATTAAATAAAACTCCATTTTTCAGCTCGTTTGAGGGAATGACTTCGACCGCTTTCTCAAGACCTCGTCCTGCAGTGGCGGCTGATGTAACCTGGATAAAGGTGGTGAAAAAGAAATATATGGATGTAAAACCTGAATAAAGGCTGTGAACAATGAAGAATATATGGATGTGACCTGAAACATCATGTGAGGATGAAAAATCCTAGCAAACAATAATTCCATCATTTTATGTAAAATAAATAAAACTAGTGATTCAGAATAATGCTCTGAACTGTGAGAATATTTTTTCTCCAGGAGGGGGGTAACAGCCCCGCTTCAGCCCCCTTTCAAGCCCTGAGTCCCAGCCCTTCTCAGAAGGTCCAAATTTCTTGTTTACTGCTACAGCGAGTAATTGATCCCAGATGCAGTACCAGTATACGACCGGTGTCAAGCAACCCGCCGCAGCCTGCAGTCCAGTGTTGCAGAGTGAATTTTAATAAGAAGACAGTTACATTTCTCTTACCTTAGCAGACAATTAAGGAGTAAAAAAAAAAAAAAAAAAAAATAATCCTGCTCCCACTTTATACCCATAAGTAAAGGATAGTGGACATGTTGTTCTATGCTTAAGAAGCAGCAAGAATCAAACATATCTGCTTTGCCTCTGGGAGGAAGTGGCAAGGAAGCAAAGGGAACTATGTCAGCAGCTTTTCCTTTGTACTAGGGGGCAGTGACCGCGTGGGGCGTTGAGGCGTCTTCAGATTTTTTAACTTTTGACGTCACTGAGCTGACACTGACGCCAGGATAATCCAACGAAGAACGAACTGTGGCGTTAGTGTGGAACAAAGTGTCTCACGAAACACAATGTGGAGAAATTTTCTCCCAGGAGGGGGTGTCAGCCCCCTTCATCCGCCTTTCACCCCTTTCATTCCCTAGGGGGCCCAGCCTCCTCAGAAGGGGCAAATATCTTTGTTTACTCTACAGTGAGTAATTGATGCGCAGATGCATAACCATATGTGACAACTGGCTTGACGCTCCGTGCAGTCCTGTGTTTGCAAAGTGTAGCATAATAAAATACATTCATCGCTTACCTTAGCAAGACAATTAAGGAATAACCTGCTCTCCACTTTATTACCATATAAAGATAGTGGACATCGTTGTCTATGCTTTAAGACAGCAAAGAATTAAACATTTCTGCTTTGGCTTCATCGAGGAAGTGGCAAGAAGCAAAAGTACTAGGACACTTATTCCTTTGTGCTCGGGGAGTAACACGGCCGTGGGGCACTGTGGCATCTTACAGATTACTATTTGACTCAACTGAAGTGACACTGACGCCAGATAACCAACAAACAACGATCTGTGCTAGTGTGAACGAAGTGTCTCATAAAACAACAAAAACACTTAAAGAGAATGTGATCAGCTTCTTTAGTGATAAGATTGTGAACAATAAAGACAAATCTTGTGGAACAAATGTGCCAGTGTGCTATTCAGACTGTGGAAGGACGTTGGACATACCCAAGGCACTCACTTTCTAATCAAGTCACAGATTCTGTCGAAGGTGTGAAGAACACCATAGCTCAGCCTAGCAAGAGCAAGGTAGGTTACAAATTGTCTTGTAGATTATTGGGGAACTGCGCATTTCTTGAGTCGCAAGGAGTTTGTAATCAACCTATAGTCTAGTGCAGTTAGGTGCGGACTATTGAGTCCACACAAGTAAGTTTTTGTCAGCCATCATGTGAATGAAAATATGCTGACAGTAACACCCCCTAGGGGTAATTTTAGTTGTTTACAAATAATCACGTCATTTCAGCCTGTTAGGAATGACTTATGCGACAGCTTCTCAAGACCTCGTCTGCAGGGCGGCTGTGCAGTCGATAGTTGTCTTTACTAAGTTAAGTTTCCCCTATATTTAAACTTAGCTGATAACCCTTTTCTCAACATAAAGGTCGGCTCGAACCGGGTAAAGGCCTACACTTGTGGTTCCAGAATACGTTGTAACTACAGTGTACAAATAACCTACGAGCCCAAGGACCTTCAAAAAAAAAGGCTTAAAACTATTTTTATCAATTTTAATCAGTATAAGAAATGAGTTCCCTCCATACTCAATCACAAGAATTGCAGCCAAAATAAAACAGGCACTCACCCAGCATTCACCCAAAGAAAACGGGAGCTGGGTGACTCACCCAATAAAGAAAAAGGTGTATGGCACGATGGCTAACCCAGCATCTACTGCTCCACCTGCTCAGAAACTCTGACTACAACAACAACCCAACTGAGTACGGTTTGTCTGAGTGTATAACATCAGTGTTTATAAGATGTTTATAGACAGAAATTAAGTGACAAGATTGTGTTTAAAGTTTGTTTCTTATAGATAATACCTGTTATTAATTAAAGGAACTTAGTATATATAGTTTAGAGCTATTCAAATAATATATAACATGAAATATTTTATAAAAGGTGTGTAAGTAATAGTTCACGTGGATTTACAGTTATACAGTGACATTTTATAGTGTATAGTGACTAAGTGTATAACACGTTATTTACATTAATCATCGTGGTCAGGCTGACACAGCAGAACTCAAGCCATAAACACCAGCCACATGTACCACTGTACCCTTCATGGTCATGTGACCCTGAGGTTAAGCTTGAGTGTGGGTCAGTAGTGTCCTGAGTGATTATGTTGCTGACTTAAGCATAACAAAAACCAGCTGTTTATAGCAGTAACATTGGTTTTTTAAACACTCTAAGTGTGGTTCTTGAAATTTCAGTATACCATAAAATGGCTTGTTTAAAACTTCAGTTTCCACCACCAACAATTCTTTACAGACTAAGTATTACACAATTAGAAAATCTAATTTCTGTATAGGGAATAACTCAGAGAGAAACATAGATTTTGATGATCTTGAGGTCAAATTGAATTACTTTACACAAACGTCCGAAAATAATTAATCTCAGACTATACACAATATGTAAAATAAATTTCTTGAATCAGACCCATCTGAGGAAGAAATTAAAAATGTTTTTGGATTACAATTTATGTAAATCAACAATTAAGGGTGGACAGGAGTACATGCCACCTGCCTTAAAAACTCTGTCACAGAGACCTACTGTAACTAGTGGACAAACACCTGTTACACCTGTAACAACAACAATGTCCCATTTATCCAAGCTTACCTACATTGTCATTACCTATTTTCCAAGTCATAAGTTATGAAGAATTCATCAGTGGTTTTCAATCCTAGTAAAATTCACGAACTGACAAGATGATGATTGCTAAGTATTCAGATTATCTAAATGTCATGGTGAAGGAGAACCCTATGAACCTGTAATTAAGGTCATTTCCCAGTGGTTAAGAGGAATTATTACAAATAGTCCTTACTTGTCCTTACAATTACTTTGATGCTGACAAGGCAAGAGTTAGAACATCATTCTTATAACAGCTTGACGCCACCCAAACATTGTTTTTTCAGACTTACAGGCAATTTAGAATCCACATTCGAACAATAGGTCCTCAGATCTCCTAGGTGCTAAATATGACCTAAGACCTGTGATTGGTTTTATCAGTGGTAATTGTGAAAAAAAAACAGAGATAAGTATGTCACCACAAACTATTGAACGATTTAAAATTAAGTTTCAATAAACGCTATTTTACAGACTTGTGAGAGGAAATTAGCAATGGTTTCACAAACAAATAGTTTTCATGCATGCAAAGCCAACGATACAAGATGAAAAATACACAAATCCAGTGGCTTAATAAACCTTCAACTCAGTTATAAAAAGAGTATACCTACTGCACACTACAACCACATAAAGGGAAAGATCCCATATAGGGCAGATTATCAAGGCTGTAATACAACAGAACATAAACAAACTGCCCACACATAAACGTACTCCAAAATGTGTATCTTTGTGATGGAACACATTGTGGCACAGATTTGTAATCAATACACATCAATGGAGGCACGTAAACAACGTGTTCATCAGCTGAAGAAGGTCCATCAAGTGTTTTAGTGAACACAAGGGAGGAAAATGCACACTGAAGAAGTGTTTTAAGAATGCAAGGTATGCATCAAACAGTCAATATGGCCCAAATACTTTTGCTGACAGCAGAAGACTTTCCACAGAATCAGGAAGTCACAAGCAACACACAGCATTAAATGTGAGAGAAAAGTATTAAAGCAACTGCTCACTTCGATATCCTCGAGAGTCTATGAAATAATTTGGGGGGGGTTTTATGCTGGAAAATTTAAACCCCGGTGGGGGCCCCAAATTTGGGAAAACAGGGTCGACTGATGCTGGAGAAAACTGAAATAAGGTGACAGAAGCCCTGCACAGGCAATAACAAAGTCATAAACATAAGTGAACCAAATATTTGATGGAAGACTAGGGGCCAAATCTTAAAGCAAGGAGAAAAAGTGTTTGCTCAAAAACACATCCCGGGGGGGACACCTTCAGTTTGGGATAAAGCCCGGGGGGAGAGCACATTTTTAACCCGAACAGGGAAATCCCTGTCATTTAAAAAAAGTTTTTAAGGGAAGGATGGTAGATTGCCTCGAAGGCCTAAGGAGGGGGCTTGGGCTAAATATTATACCCCCAAGTTGTGTTTATGCCTTCTCAAGGTAAAAAAAATTTTGGAAATAACTGAGGGTTATTGAAAGGCATTACGAACATACGTTCCAATGTATAAGCGGTCTAGGGTAAACACCCACAAAACCCATATTGACGAGTGGAGAGACTGTTGTTGTTCAAAATACCACACTAAAGTCTATTTACAGGCTTTTCCTTTTTCCTTTAAAAACTGCACGGGTAAGAGCACGGGGACGATAGTGGGGGTTTTCATGTCCCTAGCCCCGTTTGCAAAAAGGGGAGAACAATGGGGATTTCCACAGTTTGGGGAAAGAACCCCTTTGTGACCAAATAAGATTGAAAAGGGTAATAGGACTGAAAGGGGCTGACTGATTAAATGTTTTAGCATACGAATTGAATTCGGGGGCCCACGCCCGATGTCGGCAAGCAAAGGGGTTTTGCCTCCAGTTTTTTTCTTCTCTGAGAGAAGAAAAGCCCAAGGGTGCTAACTCTCCTGGCATAACTTTTGAGGAAAGAAATGAGGGCATAGATGGAGTCCCTGAAAAGCGGACGCAGATGATTGCCATTTCAATTGCAACATCTAGTGGATTTGCTATATCAACACCCGGCAACCCGCAGAACAGGAGCCAGGGTCAGGAGAATATTTACCACTCAGATTTCGTACTTTTTTTCCAGACTGCACTCATAGAGGAAGCAGAGGTGATGGTGGAAGATATAATCCTCGCCAGCAAGTGCGTTTTAGCGTCCACACGATGACACGGCGAGACGATCGAACAGCTTCTGCTTAAAATCAAGAAGTCTCCTCTGTGGTTCTATTGTTACCGTACCTGCCCCATGCAGACGCATTTTCAAACGTTCTGCACGAGCACAAGCAGAGACCACCAAGGCACGCATCTTCTGAGAATGCCTGCCCGAAGTTTGGGGTATAGATAAGAAGCTGCTGCGTAAACGGAGACGAGAAGAGGTGTAAACAAGCTCATCGTGGAGACGAAGAAAGAAACCTCCTCTAAAAACAGTTAGGTGGAGAGTAAAGGTTCCAATTTGCCTGACAAATTGCCCCAGCGTGGGGATGTGAAGAGGTGTGAATATGAAGGGGAAGTAAGAATGATTGGGGGAAAATGATCGCTGTCATGTAGTTCCGAAGAACAGACCAAGTGAAGTTCTAAGCGGCGGAGGAAAGATCAGACTGAGAAGATCGATGCAAGAAGAGTGTGAGTCGAGGATCAAAAATGGGTGTGAGTACCTGTATTTAAAAACATGGAGGGGGTGGCCATGACGGTGGGGGGGGGGGGGCCTTAAAAGCCTCTAACTGAATGCCACGGGAATCACAGTGAGACCCTCCCCAGAGGAAATGGTGGGCATTAAAATCACCAAGTAACAGAATCGGTGGTGGTAATGACGAAACAAGGGGAAAAAAAAAAGGCAATATCCGGAATAGATAATGCCCCCGAGAAGGAGAGAGATATAAAGAACAGAGCGTATAACCACCTATTGCAAGTGCATACGGGCTGCCTGTGTAAGCAGCGAAGTACGAAGAAATAGCTGATGTATGGAATATCAGGTGCGTAGAAGAAGGGCACTTTCATTAAAAGGTCCCATCAGGAAAAGGATCGGAAGAATACAATAAATATAGCCCCTGAGATGGGAGAGATAACAGCAGGAGTGTAATTTTGTTCCTGTAAGCAAACAACAACAGGGGAAAACTGGGAGAGTACATCTTAACTCACCCCTGATTAACCCCTGAGGCCGCGGTATAATTCCACGGTAAATAGGCAGATGGCAATGATAAAGATACCTGAAATCCGCAGATAAGGGTTCCTACGGTCTAGAAGGGGTTAGAAAAGTCCACATGTCGGAGCAAGTGAAAACATTCAAGGCCAGCGAAGGAACGGTGAGCTGTGAAGAAAGGAGTTCTGCGTAGATGGAGTAGAGGAGAGATGAAGGAGCGAGGGTGGATCAGTGCCATTTGATGGTTTGGTCTCATGCCAAATATTCAGAGATTGCTTCAAGGTTTCAGATTCCCAGAGACATATCGTAATGGGAGACAATATTGAAATGGTAGGGGGAGGATGAGTAAAGATTGAACTGTACCAAGGTAAGGTGGGGGGCTAAAGGGTGGAGGGAACTGGAGAAGCATGGAAGGGGACAGAAGAGGCAAGAAACCTGGTGGTGGCAGAAGAGGAGAAAACTTGGGATGGAACCAGGTGGAGGAATGGTACGGTACGAGGAGGAGGTGAACCTCTAGTACACTTCTAAACACAGCATGAAAAGGGAGAACCAGGTACAGAGACAGGGAAGAGAAAATAGGAGTGGAAGATGGGTAGAGGTGTTTTAACGGACCTTTTTTGACTTTTGAGAATAAGGGACGACTGGGAGATGTGTCATACGAGATCTCGTCCGCTACTGAGGCGGCTTGTGAGAGAGAACAGAAGAAGCGAGATCAGACTGAGACTTTGAAGTAGGGACGTCTGAGCCAGGACAGCAAAAGAATTACTACAGGAGTGACTATGGGAGAGTAACCACAGAGGTGGGTGCAGAAGATGGATACCAGAAGTGGGGGGGACGTTTTGAAACATGGGAATACGAAAAAACGAGGTAGTCTTCCCTGGAAAGGCAGAGATGAGAAACTGCCATGGCATAAGGAGACCATTCTGCCTCTTTGATTAACGGATTTCCCGCTCGTTTAAGTAGACTTGACAACGGCGAGAGTACGAAGTGTGAGCCTCATGACAATTAGAGGCAAGAGGGAGGTCCGATTGCTAAGACTATTAGAATGGTCATCGGCACCACAACTGGCAATCGGCGATAGAATCTGCAATATTTCGCTGGAAATGGCCAAATTGCCAGCAATTTCTATTCTACACTGTTGCATTGGTAGGGATCACCTTTTCGAAACTTGTAACCGATGTCCTGCTACATAAACTGAGGATGGGAGATCACGGCTGTCAAAAGTTAAACGAGCCACATGCTAGGGTATCGTCTCCGCCTGCGGCAGGAAGAACGTAAGTGTCACTACCCCCCTTTTTGGGAGGATTGGGAGATCTTGGAGTTCCACTGTTCAAAGAATGTCAGATGCACATTCGGGGAAATTTTGTTGAACTAAGGTATGGGCAGAATGACGGTACCACTACAAGAATTGAGGGAATGATGCTGTTTTCAATATTCAGAACATTATCATAGGAAAGGACGAGAAAGCTCATGAGCCTGGAAGCATTCTGTACGGTGACGATGCTTGTAACCACTCTTTAAGACATGAAAAAATATCTTGCCAACATGGCATAGATGCCTTGCCAAATACTGTGGTCAAAAAGATAGGCAGTAGAGGAAGGCGGTCCATAAAGTAAAGAATTAGTCCATTGTGCAGTCTGAAACTGAGCGTGAAAGGTATTGAAGGACGTGTCCGATCTTTTCTGAGAAGAAACGAGAATGTGGAGAAGTATCATCAGCAGGTAATTGTCGTTGGCGTTTAGGCTGGACCAGAGTTGGTCCGATGGGAACGGTCCAGCGCGAATTCGAAAATTGCCGCACCCCCCACCGTAGATGGAGATGGCCGGAAGCATAGTCAGAGGAGAGAGAGAGGTCAATAAAATCGAAGGAGTCAGTCGAGGGCCTCAGTACCTGAAGCGGGTGAGAAACAGCACGTCGGCAAGAGGTACAGAGCATGAGGAGTGTCCGAAGAGTGTCCAAAGATAGGCGGGGTCAGAACAGGGTGCGGTATCAAGAAAGGAAGGCGGGGGTAGCAGTCATGGACTAGGGCTGCCAATGGTTAGGTACTTCTTTCTTTTTTTGTTTTTAAGGAAAAAAAAGAAAGTAAGAAAAGAAAAAAAAAGAATAAAAAAAGGGAGGACGGGAGGGATAGTTTTCCTAGGAGGAATGAAAGGGGCAGAAATCTCCCTCCGTGCCCCAAGAGGACCTCAGCACTGCAGGTACGCAGATGCAGCATGGAACCCGTGCCATACCCCCTATAGCCCATCATGCCCAAGTAAACCGCAATCCGGGATAGCAACCTCACATCTGCCAAGCTACCTCGATGGACAAAAGAAGGCGGGGCCGGAAATCTCGCCACAAAGCATACCTCCCCTTCGCCATCACCCCCGGAATCCCGAAAGGTGGCTTCCAGAAATACACCCGTCGCCCGAGGACCCCACAAAGCCACCCTCCAGGGATACCGGAGAGGGATCAGGACATCCCCAGGCAAAATCCAGATTCCACTGGACAAACTACGTCACCGCCAAGAAACCTCAACGGAATGGGAATGGACCCCCCCCTGGTACCCTTTCCCCTACCTAGAACTAGCGTGCCTGTGGGAAAAAAAAAAAAAAACAAAGGCCAAAAAGGAAGGGCAAAAGGGAGGGGTGGGGAGGAGGAGGAGGAAAGGAAAAAGGGGAGGATGGGGAGGATGGGATAGGGAACGGGGGATTGGGGGGTAATAAGGTTCGGTCTGAGGAAGTATAGACCAACAGGTCTAATTCCTCAGACCAAGAGCCTCTTCACCACGCCAAGGAGCCCCCCTTGAAGAGGAATCAACCTATAGTCGGCAGTAAGGGGCGGACTTTTGAGTCCACACAAGTAAGTTTGTCAGCCATCAGTGAATGAAATATGCTGACATAACACCCCTTAGGGGTAATTTATTGTTTACAAATTATAACTCATTTTCAGCTCGTTGAGGAATGACTTCGACAGCTTCTCAAGACCTCGTCTGCAGTGGCGGCTGTGCAGGCGATGAGTTGTCTTTCTAAGTTAAGTTTTCACTATATTTAAACTTAGCTGATAACCATTTCTCAACACTGACGATTCAGAATTCCAGAGCATCAAACTAATGTACGAAGTATATTTAAAACATCTGAAGTAGATTTAAAACATCTGAAGTATATTTAAAACATCTGAAGTATATTTAAAACATCTGAAGTAGATTTAAAACATCTGAAGTATTTTTAAAACATCCGAAGTATTTTTAAAACATCTGAAGTAGATTTAAAACACAATATCTAAATAAGGGTGAAGCTAACATCCCAAAATAGATTAAACGAGAAAAAGGCAAAATAAATCTTGAATAAACTAAACAAGTTGAGATCAAAACGTGAATAACCACGTTAACTGTATCGTTACAAAGAGAAAAAAATAAAATGCCGATCAATAAGTTGACAAAAAGGGCTGTAAATGCCATGAATATTCTTCATACATGTAAAGAAAAGGTCAAATAAAGGTCATGTATACTGCAAGTCCTTTAATTAGCGATAACTGGAGAATAACAAAGAATTGCAGATATGTTGATACAGATATATGGTATATATGTTGATACAGATATATGGTATATTTGTTTATACAGATATGTGGTATATATGTTGATACAGATATGTGGTATATATGTTTATACAGATATATGGTATATTTGTTTATACAGATATATGGTATATATGTTTATACAGATATATGGTATATATGTTTATACAATATATGGTATATTTGTTTATACAGAATATGGTATAATAGTTGATAACAGATATTATGGTATAATTTGTTTATACGATATATGGATATATGTTTTATACAGATATATGGTATAGTTTGTTTATACAGATTTATGGTATATATGTTTTTAACAGATATATGGTATATTATGTTTATACAGATATAATGTTAATATTTGGGTTTATACAGATATTGGGTATATTTGTTTTATACAGATATATGGTAATATATGTGATACAGATATATTGGTGACTATATGTTTATACAGATATATGGTATATATGTTGATACAGATATATGGTATATATGTTGATACAGATATATGGTATATATGTTGATACAGATATATGGTATATATGTTTATACAGATATATGGTATATTTGTTTATACAGATATTAGGTATATATGTTATACAGATATATGGTATATTTGTTTATACAGATATTAGGTATATATGTTATACAGATATATGGTATATTTGTTTATACAGATATTAGGTATATATGTTATACAGATATATGGTATATTTGTTTATACAGATATTAGGTATATATGTTATACAGATATATGGTATATTTGTTTATACAGATATTAGGTATATATGTTATACAGATATATGGTATATTTGTTTATACAGATATTAGGTATATATGTTATACAGATATATGGTATATTTGTTTATACAGATATTAGGTATATATGTTATACAGATATATGGTATATTTGTTTATACAGATATTAGGTATATATGTTATCAGATATATGGTATATTTGTTTATACAGATATTAGGTATATATGTTATACAGATATATGGTATATTTGTTGATACAGATATTAGGTATATATGTTATACAGATATATGGTATATTTGTTTATACAGATATGTGGTATATATGTTGATACAGATATATGGTATGTATATCATGTTTATGCAGATATATGGTATATATATAGATATGTTGCGTCTATGAAAATATATCGTGTCAGTATTTACAATTAAACACGACAACTTTCAGGGGCAGCGATCTTTTTTCAGATCTTAACATTGACAAGTATTGATGAAGTTACATCAGCCTTGACATAAGGAACTTGTAGAAGGTGATACGTCAGACAGACCAGAATTATAGGTGAATGTAAGATGCCAAGTTGCTTACATATAAACGGTAATATTTAGGAAACTACGAAGAGAAGGTAACGTGCTAATAGACTGGAAGCGAATATTTCTCGATGTTAGAAAAGGGGAACGTGTCAGGACACTTCTGAGATAATAATATAAGGTATACTTATTATTATTATTATAATCAAGGGGGAAGCGCTAAACCCGGAGGATTATACAGCGCCTGGGGGGGGAGTGGAAGGCATTCAGGCTTAATTCGGGGAACTGGAGCACAGATCCAATTCCCTAAATCAAGAGCCCCTCACCAACATCAAGGAACCTTCCTTGAGGGGTAAGGTATACGAAAATCACTCACTACGAAAGCAAAAGACTCGGCAGACGATGCAACATCCCCACAATGAAAAGCAGGGGTCTCACTAGCACGTTAAGAGACCATACAATAAGTGTCAGGGGCCCGAGACTGTTCAACTGCCTCCCAGCATACATAAGGGGGATTACCAACAGACCCCTGGCAGTCTTCAAGCTGGCACTGGACAAGCACCTAAAGTCAGTTCCTGATCAGCCGGGCTGTGGCTCGTACGTTGGTTTGCGTGCAGCCAGCAGTAACAGCCTGGTTGATCAGGCTGTGATCCACCAGGAGGCCTGGTCACAGACCGGGCTGCGGGGGCGTTGACCCCCGGAACTCTCTCCAGGTAAACTCCAGGTAAACTCCAGGTAAACTCCAGACCATAGTTGACATCAGTTACATACTACTATATAGAAAGCCGCTTGTTACCTGGAGTTTACCTGGAGAGAGTTTCGGGGGTCAACGCCCCCGCGGCCCGGTCTGTGACCAGGCCTCCTGGTGGATCAGCGCCTGATCAACCAGGCTGTTGCTGCTGGCTGCACGCAAACCAACGTACGAGCCACAGCCCGGCTGATCAGGAACTGTTATGCTGAAAATTTCGGGCAGATTAGGTTAATTTTGACCCAGGATGCGACCCACACCAGCCCACTAACGCCCAGGCACCTATTTTACCGATGACTGAACAGGGACAGCAGGTGTCTTAGGAAAACACATCTTGTTTTCCAGCCGTACCGGGATATCGATCCCCGGACCTCAGTGTGTGAGCTGAGTCCGCTAGCCATCGAAATACGGGACATCTATTAAGGTAAAGAAACGTAAACCAAGATACTTGATTTTCTTGCAGATCACAACTTTTTAGCTGAGAACTAGCATGAACTAAGCTACAAAATTGGACCGATATAATCCTAACAAATGTAGTATGTTTCAAAATGGCCTTTAATAACATACTCCATTGAAAGCCATAAAAATTCATGGAATGGAAAACATATTAGAAAAAAATGGTTGGTTCAAGGTCATAAAGCAACGTAGTTATTAGGGAAGATGCGTCTGAGTGGCTCCAGGGTGAAGTTCCCTGTGAAGGTTCACTTAGCCTTATCAGACCCACAAGAGGCTTTGACAAGGCTGGCTCCTTCTTGTGGAAATATAAGGAGAAAATTCAATAATAACACAAAATAAAAATTTTTATTAACCTTTAAAATTAATAAAGAATATAAAACATGTAATTAATCCTACTTTAAGCGAAAGTGAAATGTATAGTGATTCAAAGCTGGTATGTTCACGAAGATGGTGTAGTTGAGCCACGCCGATGTTCTGGGCACCTAGGTCTGAGTTGTTGTTTGGAATGCCGAGCCGTTGAAGGGAGGGGGGGAGGTCGCAACTGGTCGTGATTAGACAGTCGACAGTGTCCCCAACACGCATATATATTCTGCCGAGGAGAGGTTGACTGATCGTCTGACCAGCACAATACTGTTGAAGCAGTTAAGTAGCCAGTCAAGAACCACCATGAACGCTGGAGTTATAACTGGGAGAAGGCTGCTTAAATGGTGTGTAGCTGACTGGGTGGTTGGCTACGTGTTAAAGGGGTACCAGTGTAGGTAGAGCGATCAGGTGACGTCTACGATCTTGGCCAGATCACTGCTGCTCTAATCTTTATCCTGCATGAGCCGGATGACCCGAGGCGACAATCAAGGCTGAAATGAAGAAACATACAATTACAAACCACTCGATACATCACTCACATGATAGACATACAGCCTTTAAAAGAAATGGTGAGGATTAAAAGATTACACAACTATGTAGAATCAAAATAAAGTAAGAGTCTAAAGCCATTTATAAGAGTGAAGCTCTTAAGACCAACTTAATCTCAAAACATAATAATTTAGACAGGAGTGGAACGAATACTTACAGATTTGATTGGAGCCGCAAAACAAGTGACGAACCACAGGTTGGAGACATTCGTCACCTCCCATCAGGTGAAGAAAAGGGGATGAGTTAGCGGGAGCTTTGCACCCACCCTAACTGAACAAGCAGACTGCCCAACAAGCTACCACCACCATGCATACTTCCACCACCCTATCTAACGAAGTCTTCCCTCACATTCCCAGTAATCGGTTCTACGACAAGTCTTCACAATGTGATCTTGAAGAGCTGACGTATAAGATATAAGAAAAATGTAGATGACATCAAACTGGGTGAAATTGCAGCATTCAGAGCAGATTGTTTAAGTATTGAGAGTGATCTGGACAAACTGGTCTTGTGGTCGAAGACGTGGAAAACCTGTAGATAAATTTAACAATCTCAGATATGAATACAAAATATATGACAGCAAATTAACCGAAAAAAAGAGAAGCGAAGGTCCTTGTAGATTTTATAAGGAATGATTTCAAAAGTAGCAAACAACAGCCATCTATCGGCAGCAAAGGTAACTAAATGTTAGGTTCCATAACTCTAAATTTGCAGCACGAAACACCAGATATCAAGCTGACTATGTCAAGTACTTGATCGTATCATGAATATACGAACATGTATTGGATAGTTCATAGAAAATCACTACCAGGTTCGTATCATCACTCAGACACAAGCAATATGAAGAAAGATTCAAAACACTTAACTTTCTCTTAGGAAATGGAGATTACGGGGAGATCACGTTAAGAATTTTAAGAAAATAAGTTACTTTGCCGCACTCAAACACGAGAAACTATTAGAAGTGTTGAGTCAGTAATTTACAGCAATGACACGAAGTAAAAGGCAGCAGATACAACAAATATGTTTACAAAGATTTCCTTTGAAAAGAGAAAGCAGAATAGAATTAAGGTGACTTTAAAGTTGTAATCCCGAAGACAATACAGTAAGTAAAAAATGAGGTGGACAAGTACTTTGCAAGAATATGATTCCTCAAAATACTACACTAGGGCACTCTGAAGTCATGGAATTCCTGAAGTTGCTTCAGCTGCTGCATCAAGCGAATCGGTTGAGAGCGAGACAAACAAGTCAACAGTTATACTGTAAGACATAAGTGAATGTCTTACTCATAGAAGAAATAACCAGAAATAGACAGCATTGTCATCAGCAGTAGCTCACCTCAGCTTCCACTCCTGGCCAGCTGAGGTCAGGAGTGGAAGGTAAGGTGAGCGCCTTGTGATTTTTTCTGTCTTCGCTCGTTCACACAGATAATATAAATTCATTCTCTTCGATGTGGACTTCCGATGAATCAGAAATCTTTCCTACGAGGATAAAATATGAGCAATGAATCTACACTCTAGAAAGGTGTAGAATTAGTTAGGATATGTTTGAGGGGGAAAAAGGTGAGTGGTGCACTGAGGAGTCTGTGGAGACAAAGAACTTTGTCCTTGGAAGCAAAGAGGGGAATGTATGAATGTATGAATGTACACTCGTATATGAGTGTGAAGCATGGATGATGAATGTTGCAACAAGAAGGCTGGATGCAGTGTAGATGTCGTGTCTGAGAGCAATGTGTGATGTGAATATAATGCAGAGAATTCGTAGTTTGGAAATTAGAAGGAGGTGCAGGATTATCAAAAGTATTGTCCATAGGGCTGAGGAGGGGTTGAGATGGTTCGGAGATGTAGAGAAGGTGGAACAAAATAGAATGACATTGCCAGTGTATAAATCTGTAGTGAAGGGAAGGCGAGGTTGGGGTCGGCCTAGGAAAGGTTGGAGGGAGGGGGTAACATGCGTGAGCATGTTAGATAGGAGCGAATGGAGGCAAATGGTTTTTAGGATTTGACGTGCTGTTGGTGTGTGAACAAGGTAACATGAAAGGACTCAAGGAAACTGGCAGGCAAGACTTGAGTCCCGGAGATGGGAAGTACTCTGAAGGAGGGGTGTTAATGTTGCAGTTTTATAACTGTAGTGTAAGCGCGCCTCTGGCAAGACAGTGATAGAGTGAATGATGGTGAAAGTTTTTCTTTTTCGAGCCACCCTGCCTTGGTGGGAAACAGCCGATGTGCTAATAAATAAAACGTTTGAGGTGTATAATTGGAAAACAGGAATAAATAAAGGGGATGTCAATAACGTGCTAAAGATAACTAGCGAACATGGGACTCCCAGCAGTGGGTTCATGTTGAAAAAATTTAGATGTAGAAAGGACATAGGAAAGCACTGGCTTGGTAATAGAGTTATGGAAAAGGTTAGAAAAGCACATAAATGGGTGTGACTTGGAAAGGGGAAGATGAGAATATCTAATAAAAGAATGAGTATTACACATTGGGAATAGACTGGGTTAGCAACCGAGTTGTTGATAAATAGTATAGACTGTTAGATGTCATCATTGAAGCTAACATTCATTAGCTTAAAAGGTAGGAGAGATTTACATACGAGTGAGAGTCATTAGCTAGAATTTATCCCAGTTTGAATTGCAGATAGTTAAAATGTAGTCAGAGTGAAGGTAGGTTTGACCATTACTGTGACCCAAACACTTGTGTTTACTCTGAACCGGAGATCACACCAGCAAACACTGTATTATCTGACTAATGATTCTTAATTGTGTGGCAGACTATAATTAGCTTTAATACGTGGAAGTGGTGTATAACTCCAATTCCTTGGATCATACTCTCTCTACCAACATCTAGATACATATTTTAATGTTTTTTCAATACATCTAAATACTAACAGGCCATTAGAATGCAGTTCTACATGATCACCTCTTCTCTGGGATCAGAGGTATAAGCCAAAACATTACCTGGATAACTAAAGTATAATGAAGACTTGTCAATTCTCAATAATAACAAACATGGAGCCAAAAACACAGGAGGTTGACTAATCTGTTTATTACGACCCCCTTCTGGGATCCTTTCCAACAGTTGAAGAGGATCCCACAAGGTGGTCGAAATATACAGACCAACCAACCTCCTGTGTGTCTCTCTAAATGTGGGTTATCGATCACTGACAAAGTGTTCGCTATACTTTAGTTATCCAGGTAATACTGTGACTTATAACTCTGATCCAGAGAAGAGGTGCTCAATAATAATCCCTTGGGTTATTATTGAGCATCGCATTACATGTTGAGCTCTATGTGGGAGCTTTAAATAGTTTTACATACACCGAGGTAAATTAAGCACATCCGCAAGCCATTATTTGGTATCCCTTACTGAAAATCTAATGGTTATAATTGTAGCCATAATATTTAAAGAGGTGGAGAGGTAAGTCAGCAGAAGGTCTCAGTCAGAAGACCAAAAGCTCCATCTGTGGGGTCATCATATGACTAATTTTCCGCGTCAGGAAACACTTATCTTGTATCTTGACAAACCTTACCTCAGAATCCTGGAATCATCACTTGTATCTCGACAAACCTTACCTCAGAATCCTGGAAGCATCACTTGTATCCCGACAAACCTTACCTCAGAATCCTGGAATCATCACTTGTATCCCGACAAACCTTACCTCAGAATCCTGGAAGCATCACTTGTATCCCGACAAACCTTACCTCAGAATCCTGGAATCATCACTTGTATCCCGACAAACCTTACCTCAGAATCCTGGAAGCATCACTTGTATCCCGACAAACCTTACCTCAGAATCCTGGAATCATCACTTGTATCCGACAAACCTTACCTCAGAATCCTGGGAAACATCACTTGTATCCGACAACCTTACCTCAGAATCCTGGAAGCATCACTTGTATCCGACAAACCTTACCTCAGAATCCTGGAATGCATCACTTGTATCCGACAAACCTTACCTCAGAATCCTGGAATCATCACTTGTATCCTGACAAACCTTACCTCAGAATCCTGGAATCATCACTTGTCTTGTATCCTGACAAACCTTACCTCAGAATCCTGGAATCATCATTTGTATCCTGACAAACCTTACCTCAGAATCTGGAATCATCACTTGTATCCGACAACCTTACCTCAGAATCTGGAATCATCACTTGTATCCTGACAAACCTTACCTCAGAATCCTGGAATCATCACTTGTATCCCGACAAACTTACCTCAGAATCCTGGAAGCATCACTTGTATCCGACAACCTTACCTCAGAATCCTGGAATCATCACTTGTATCCGACAAACCTTACCTCAGAATCCTGGAATCACCACTTGTATCCTGACAACCTTGCCTCAGAATCCTGGAATCATCACCTGTATCCTGACGAACCTTACCTCAGAATCCTGGAATCTTCACTTGTATCCTGACAAACCTTACCTCAGAATCCTGGAAACACCACTTGTTTCCTGACAAACCTTACCTCAGAATCCTGGAATTATCACTTGTATCACGACAAACCTTACCTCAGAATCCTGGAATCATCACTTGTATCCCGACAAACCTTACCTCAGAATCCTGGAATCATCACTTGTATCCTGACAAGCCTTACCTCAGAATCCTGGAATCATCACTTGTATCCTGACAAACCCTACCTCAGAATCCTGGAATCATCACTTGTATCCAGACAAATCTTACCTCAGAATCCTGGAATCATCACTTGTATCCCGACAAACCTTACTTCAGAATCCTGGAATCATCACTTGTATCCTGACAAACCTTACCTCAGAATCCTGGAATCATCACTTGTCTTGTATCCTGACAAACCTTACCTCAGAATCCTGGAATCATCATTTGTATCCTGACAAACCTTACCTCAGAATCCTGGAATCATCACTTATATTGTATCCTGACAAACCTTACCTCAAAATCCTTGAATCATCACTTGTATCCTGACAAACCTTACCTCAGAATCCTGGAATCATCACTTGTATCCCGACAAACCTTACCTCAGAATCCTGGAAGCATCACTTGTATCCCGACAAACCTTACCTCAGAATCCTGGAATCATCACTTGTATCCCGACAAACCTTACCTCAGAATCCTGGAATCACCACTTGTATCCTGACAAACCTTGCCTCAGAATCCTGGAATCATCACTTGTATCCTGACAAACCTTACCTCAGAATCCTGGAATCATCACTTGTATCCTGACAAACCTTACCTCAGAATCCTGGAATCATCAATTGTATCCCGACAAACCTTACCTCAGAATCCTGGAATCATCACTTGTATCTCGACAAACCTTACCTCAGAATCCTGGAATCATCACTTGTATCCCGACAAACCTTACCTCAGAATCCTGGAATCATCACTTGTATCCTGACAAACCTTACCTCAGAATCCTGGAATCATCACTTATCTTGTATCCTGACAAACCTTACCTCAGAATCCTGGAATCATCACTTGTATCCCGACAAACCTTACCTCAGAATCCTGGAATCATCACTTGTATCCTGACAAACCTTACCTCAGAATCCTGGAATCATCACTTGTATCCCGACAAACCTTACCTCAGAATCCTGGAATCATCACTTGTATCCTGACAAACCTTACCTCAGAATCCTGGAATCATCACTTGTATCCCGACAAACCTTACCTCAGAATCCTGGAATCATCACTTGTATCCCGACAAACTTTACCTCAGAATCCTGGAATCATCACTTGTATCCCGACAAACCTTACCTCAGAATCCTGGAATCATCACTTGTATCCTGACAAACCTTACCTCAGAATCCTGGAATCATCACTTGTATCCCGACAAACCTTACTTCAGAATCCTGGAATCATCATTTGGATCCTGACAAACCTTACCTCAGAATCCTGGAATCATCACTTGTATCCCGACAAACCTTACCTCAGAATCCTGGAATCATCACTTGTATCCCGACAATCCTTACCTCAGAATCCTGGAATCATCACTTGTATCCTGACAAACCTTACCTCAGAATCCTGGAATATCACTTGTATCCTGACAAACCTTACCTCAGAATCCTGGAATCATCACTTGTATCCCGACAAACCTTACCTCAGAATCCTGGAATCATCACTTGTATCCTGACAAACCTTACCTCAGAATCCTGGAATCATCACTTGTATCCTGACAAACCTTACCTCAGAATCCTGGAATCATCACTTGTATCCTGAAAAAACCCTTACCAGAAATCCTGGATCATCACTTTGTATCCTGACAAACCTTACCTCAGAATCCTGGGACATCATATTGTATCCCGACAAACCTTACTCAGAATCCTGGAATCATCACTTGTATCCGACAAACCCTACTCAGAATCCTGGAATCTCAATTGTATCCTGACAACCTTACCTCAAATCTGGAATCATCACTTGTATCCCGACAAACCTTACCTCAGAATCCTGGAATCATCACTTGTATCCGACAAACCTTACTCAGGAATCCTGGAATCATCACTTGTATCCCGACAAACCTACTTCAGAATCCTGTAATCAGCACTTGTATCCGACAACCTTACCTGAGAATCCTGGAATCATCACTTGATATCTGACAAAACCTTACCTCAGAATCCTTGGAATCATCACTTGTATCTGACAAACCTTACCTCAGAATCCTGGAATCATCACTTGGTATCCCGACAAACCTTACCTAAATCCTGAATCATCACTTGTATCCCGACAAACTTACCTCAGAATCCTGGAATCATCACTTGTATCCTGACAAGCCTTACCTCAGAATCCTGGAATCTCATTGTATCCCGACAAACCTTACCTCAGAATCCTGGATCATCACTTGTATCCGACAAACCTTACCTAGAATCCTGGAATCATCACTTGTTCCGACAAACCTTACCTCAGAATCCTGGAATCATCACTTGTATCCTGACAAACCTTACCTCAGATTCCTGAATCATCACTTGTATCCGACAACCTTACCTCAGAATCCTGGGAATCATCACTTGTATCCTGACAAACCTTAACTCAGAATCCTCGAATCATCACTTGTATCCCGACAAACCTTACCTCAGAATCCTGGAATCATCACTTGTATCCCGACAAACCTTACCTCAGAATCCTGGAATCTTCACTTGTATCCCGACAAACCTTACCTCAGAATCCTGGAGTCATCACTTGTATCATGACAAACCTTACCTCAGAATCCTGGAATCATCACTTGTACCCTGACAAACCTTACCTCAGAATCCTGGAATCATCACTTGTATCCTGACAAATCTTACCTCAGAATCCTGGAATCATTACTTGCATCCCGACAAACCTTACCTCAGAATCCTGGAATCATCACTTGTATCCCGACAAACCTTACCTCAGAATCCTGGAATCATCA
Organism: Cherax quadricarinatus; assembly: GCF_026875155.1. NCBI lineage: Eukaryota > Metazoa > Arthropoda > Malacostraca > Decapoda > Parastacidae > Cherax > Cherax quadricarinatus. The sequence goes on along the minus strand of NC_069479.1, from coordinate 5,614,990 downwards.
CTTGTATCCCGACAAACCTTACCTCAGAATCCTGGAATCATCACTTGTATCCTGACAAACCTTACCTCAGAATCCTGGAATCATCACTTGTTTCCCGACAAACCTTACCTCAGAATCCTGGAATCATCACTTGTTTCCCGACAAACCTTACCTCAGAGTCCTGGAATCATCACTTGTATCCTGACAAACCTTACATCAGAATCCTGGAATCATCACTTGTTTCCCGACAAACCTTACCTCAGAATCCTGGAATCATCACTTGTATCCTGACAAACCTTACCTCAGAATCCTGGAATCATCACTTGTTTCCCGACAAACCTTACCTCAGAGTCCTGGAATCATCACTTGTATCCTGACAAGCCTCACCTCAGAATCCTGGAATCATCACTTGTATCCCGACAAACCTTCTCAAAATCCTGGAATCATCACTTGTATCCCGACAAACCTTCTCAAAATCCTGGAATCATCACTTGTATCCCGACAGACCTTCTCAAAATCCTGGAATCATCACTTGTATCCCGACAGACCTTCTCAAAATCCTGGAAATCATCACTTGTATCCCGACAGACCTTCTCAAAATCCTGGAATCATCACTTGTATCCCGACAAACCTTCTCAAAATCCTGGAATCATCACTTGTATCCCGACAGACCTTCTCAAAATCCTGGAATCATCACTTGTATCCCGGCAAACCTTACTTCAGAATCCTGGAAACATCACTTATTTGTATATCGAACAATTTCAACCAGAACAATAGCTTCTATAACATAGCTGAACCAAGAATCTTCTTCATTCTTATCTTACATAACCCCAATGGAAACCTCAATGTAAGTAATCGAGGACCACAATGGAAATATGTCACTCTGTCTGACTTTTATGGGTTATCCCAGGTTCTCTACACATCTGCTGCTATATATAGTAATCTATGTAACTGTATGTGTGTATACCTGGATAATCTTGCTAATATACACCCGCCCGTTCCCTGGGAGTCCGTCTCAGATCCAACCTACCAAACATTATCGAAGGTCCCCTTACATGTCCTTACAGGTTCGTCCCCTTACAGGCCCGTCCGTTGCAGATGACCAGTTTATCCCTTAAGGGGCACATCATTTCCCCTTAAGGTCCTGGGACCTTGACTACTACTAACCTCAGAAGTGATCAAGGTCACAGGACCGATACGTTTTGTAATAAATATGTCTTAGTGTTTGCTTAAGTGTGTTTCTAAACCAATTTATCATCAATTATCAAGGTTATTTCAAGGGATAAACTAATTAACAATGCTTGTTAAGTTTAACATTATAGTGTAGCCAATAATACCTCAGAAGTTTACTTGGCAACCCCTATGCAAATTCGTTTGTAACAAACCATACCACTTTCGGGGTTAGAACCCGCAATCAGAGAGTCATAAAACTCCAGACCGACGAGTTAGCCTCTGGGCCAGCTGGCTACAAGATTCATCTAAGTAGGTATAATGAATCTTATTGTAGCCAGCTGGCCCAGTGGTTAAAGCGTCGGTCTGGAGTTTTATGACTCTCGGATCGCGGATTGTAACCCCACCCGTTGTATGGTTCGTTTGCAATCGTGTCATTACGATTTCGTGAGTCGAGTCGTTAGCAACCCAATATAGAGCTTGTCCTGCCTCTCTAATATGCTCTTATTCGCATGTAACACTTTCCTCCCCAAAATCAATTTGCTACAGTTCAAGGCTATATAGCAGCAGCAGCAGCAGCAGGAGGAGGAGCGTCTTGCAGGGAGCTGATCCCTGGAATCAATCGGCTGGAGTTTACGGCCGAATCAATACCTCAACGACTTCGTTAGATTCATGTCATTCCAACGACGCTGGCAGGGAATGGAAATTTTATAATAAATTTCGGGCTGGAAGGTGCAATTTCAGGGAACGCGTGACTTGCCTTTATAGATTTTAACCTCTTAAAAAATCTTGACATTCAAAATAAGAGAGAAATATAGTTTTTATCACCAAAACACGATGTTTTTCAAGAGAAATAACATGGTGAGAAATACATGGTGAGAATTTATACCTTTCTCACACGAGCTGCGACACATGGACTTCATAAATAAAAATATATTGTGAAAAATAGATAGTTTTAATTTGGAAAATAACAATGACACTATATAATACAATAATTCAAAGCAAACGCAAAACAAATGCATGGATCCTAATTTAAAGATTTTGTCTTCCTTGTGTTACAGTTTCTGTTCGATTTCAGAGGGTAATTTGTTTTGAAATTTCTTTTAGGAGAATAAATATAATGCACAAAAATTTCATTTGAAATTTGATATAAATATTGAAACTAAGTTCTCAAGTGAGATTATGTTAGAGCTTTCAGTCACCTGTTTGATCTTTCTGGGGTCTTTGTTTGACTTCTTTAGTGACCTAGTATGATCTTTCTGGGGTCTTTGTTTGACTTCTTTAGTGACCTAGTATGATCTTTCTGGGGTCTTTGACTTCTCAGTGACCTAGTGTGATCTTTCTGGGGTCTTTGACTTCTCAGTGACCTAGTGTGATCTTTCTGGGGTCTTTGTTTGACTTCTCAGTGACCTAGTGTGATCTTTCTGGGGTCTTTGTTTGACTTCTCAGTGACCTAGTGTGATCTTTCTGGGGTCTTTGTTTGACTTCTCAGTGACCTAGTGTGATCTTTCTGGGGTCTTTGTTTGACTTCTCAGTGACCTAGTGTGATCTTTCTGGGGTCTTTGTTTGACTTCTCAGTGACCTAGTGTGATCTTTCTGGGGTCTTTGTTTGATTTCTCAGTGACCTAGTGTGATCTTTCTGGGGTCTTTGTTTGACTTCTCAGTGACCTAGTACGGTCTTTCTGGGGTCTTTACGTTTGACTTCTCAGTGACCTAGTACAGTCTTCTGGGGTCTTTGTTTGACTTCTCTAGTGACCAGTTGATCTTGCTGAAGAAAGGTACAGACCGCGACTTCTCAGCGACAGTGTGTTTTAAGGTCGCTTAACCTAGATGGTAGGTGTATTACAATGTACTGCTGCTTGTGTTACATATTGCACCTAGATGGTAGGTGTTACATGGTCTGCTGTTGTGTTACACCTACATGATGGTAGGTGTTACTGGTGTCACTTTGTTTGTTCACAGTACACTAGAAGGTATGTGTTATGTGTCTGCTTGTGTTACACACTTCCTAGATGGTAGTGGTACGTTTCTGTGCTTGTGTTAACACTACACTAGAGGTATGTGTTAAAGTGTCTGGCTTGTGTTACTCTACACCTAGTGATAGATGTTTCAGTGTCTGTTGCTTGTGTTACACATTGACCTAGTTGTGTTGTTACAGTGTCTGCTGCTTGTGTTACACACTTCACTTAGATTGTAGTGTTACAGTTTTCTGCTGCTTGTGTACTTTAACCTAGAAGGTAGGTGTTACAGTGTCTGCAGCTTGTGTTACACACTACACCTAGATGGTAGGTGTTACAGTGTCTGCTGCTTGTGTTACACACTACACCTAGATGGTAGGTGTTACAGTGTCTGCTGCTTGTGTTACACACTACACCTAGATGGTAGGTGTTACAGTGTCTGCTGCTTGTGTTACACACTACACCTACACGGTATGTGTTACAGTGTCTGCTGCTTGTGTTACATATTGTACCTAGATTGTAAGTGTTATAGTCTTTGCTGCTTGTCACACACTACACCTAGATGGTAGGTTACCTGGAGGTTACCTGGAGGTTATTCCGGGGGTCAACGCCCCCGCGGCCCGGTCCATGACCAGGCCTCCTGATGGATCAGGACCTGATCAACCAGGATGTTACTGCTGGCCGCACGCAGTCCAACGTACGAGCCACAGCCCAGCTGATCCGGCACTGACTTCAGGTATCTGTCCAGCTCTCTCTTGAAGGCAGCCAGGGGTCTATTGGCAATTCCCCTAATGCTTGATGGGAGGCTGTTGAACAGTCTTGGACCCCGGACACTTATGGTGTTTTCCCTTAGTGTACCAGTGGCGCCCCTACTTTTAATTGGGGGCATTTTGCAACGTTTTTTTACTTTCGTAGGGAGTGATTTCTGTGTGCAGATTTGGAACCATTCCTATAAAAGGATTATTTGGCGTTCTGGTAGCGGGGGGTAAATGATACGTCTTCAGAGGCTTCTTAGTTTATTGTTAAGTCGTGGTGGGTACACAGGCTTGTGTGTTGTGCCCATGGCCCGGGAGGGCCATGCCCACGAGAGAGAGCTAGGCAGTAGGCCTTGTGTCTTGCTGCTAGGCCGCTGTGTGAGTGAGAGCGTGGCAAGGGCAGACAGGCTGGCGTGCCTACGCCTATAGGTGGCAGCACCAGCATGGCGCGAAATATGAACTAAGCTGGCAGACAGCATGGGCTGTCTGTGCAGACAGTACAGGCTGTCTACATACGCTCGGACACCTACCGCGCGTCGTCCCGACGCGACAATACTGGTGGTAAAAGAAACTAGGTCTCTCTCTCGTAGGAACAGGGCACAGAACACAAAATAAAAAACATATATATACATATGGACATGGAAAAAAAAACTTCCTACAGGGAGGGGAATACAAGTATGAGAGTCATAGAAAAAATGAATATTGAACTTCGTAGAACATCTAATTCGGAAAAGAAATGGAGAATTACGACTAATCCTGACAAGGTCCTTGTTAGCACGATAGGATGTTTTGCATCAACAATTGAAGATAAAGGGGGTATCTCCATCAGAGGTACACCTGTAGCCATTAGAAACCCTAGCAAGATTTTGGGATATGAAATAGACAGGCTGCTCCACTCAACATCTCATGTAACTAAAAAGATCAACATAGCCAAAGCCGGTCTTAGCAGTCTCTTTCGATTCAATCAAGCCCCTCCACATGTCAAAAAACATCTGTATAAAATGATAATAAGACCTATATTCGAATACCCTTGTGTCCCAATGTCATTAACAACAAAGACAAATATGCTACGGTTACAAAGGGTCCAGGATAGAGCTCTTCGCTTCATTACCGATACCAGGAGGAGAGTCAGAGTTAAAATGGCAGATTTACACATACAACAAGATATTACTGCCATAAATGTACGCCTCGACACCCTAAAAAAGAAACAACTCTATTCAATGCAAGACCTATACATGCCAGATAGAGAACATCCTATACAAGTGGTAAATACCACGGATTATATCATCAATACTCCTCACAGGACTCAAAGAATGACTCTCCCACAGAGGGTCCGTCGTTTTATACATAAAGATGATTACCATCGACCCATGATATTGAACAACCTCCCTGATGAAGAAGATTGGGTAGCACCAGAACCCTTCTATGTATACTGAGAACATCATCGCCCCCAATTAGGGAGACATCTTATATAACAATCTAATGTAAAAATTATGCTATTTACTATGGCTGGACACCACCTGTAAGAAGCCATTGTCACGTAATTCTATAAACTGGCCAGAAAACTATTGCCTTCATTGTCGCATAAATATCCGTTGTGCAATCGCAAAAAAAAAAAAAAAAAAAAAAAAAAAAAAAAAGCAATTGCAACTTGTATAATTACTACCAATTCAGAGTCATGTACTTATATATCTGTTATATCTATGTGACTCTGATGGGTTAGTATTATACCCCTTAAAGAATATCTTATCATTTCACATACACTTTTTATATTACACCAAAGTGGTTGGGCCACTTACCTTTTATATCCTACCTCTCTCCCCCCTCCCACCCTTTTCCAATATTTCCATCCTTACCCATCCTTCTTCCTTACCCATCTTACCAAAGCTCTGGTCATAAGAAGAAGAAACAGGGAGGGAAGAAAAAAACATGTGAGTGTGCTAAACGTCGTGGCCATAGGCAGTGAGCGTCGAAGGGCATCACTGTACGCCTTCCTGCGTCTGGACAGATACTGCAACACAGGAGACATCGCTGCGGCTGAGCTGTGACGTAACAGGGTACGGTGTCCTCTGGAACGGTGAAGCAGTCATCGTAGGAGTCGCTGCAGGTTTTCACTCAACCTGGGGCACGACATGCTGGTGCTCTCGAGTGAGGCGTCGACAAAACTCGGCAACTGGGCAGGACGTCTGGCAAGCGACTCAGGAGGACACTTCTCGACTGGTACTGTCGCTGGGCTGTCACTGCCGGCGAGCATGGAGCGAGTTGTGGAGAGTCGAGGCAGAGACGACTGGGCGAAACATCTGGGAGTCGTAACATCATACACCAGACTGCAGTGAGAGAGCTAGCAGTCAAAGTGACATCTTCTTTGTATCGTAAGGGGTTCTTAAATGGAGATATCGCAGGTTGAAAGTAGACACACTTGTAGGATGGTAACTATATTGTCAGACTGAGATGAGGGATGGAGCCCCAGCTGCCTTGCCTGTCTACGCCTGGATGGTCTGCCGCCGAGTGAGACCGGGACAGAGGGATGAGCCTCCACGTGTGCATCCCGTGACGTCACACAAAGCCACAGGCCTACAAGGGGTCTCGTATCTAAACACATGGATGATACTAATATGCTATATAATACAGGGAATACAGGGATCAGCAACTATGCTGACAGCTCGGTCATGTTACGTATGTCGTCCCGACATACACAACTATACTATAGGCTGAACAGGCAGGTGGATCTGGGCTGATTCTATACAATAACAAATTATATAACTTAGAACTAATGGATGGTACAACATGATTTTGACGTAATGGGTGTTAACGTAATCATTACAAAAATAAGAACAAAATCATTATACAATATTGGTGGAATTGATCAGATACGATCTGTATTCATGCACTCTTACTGTTCTGAGGAAGGGAAAAAAAGAAATAAATATATACAAAGAAGTTTTAACAGAAAGGCAGATTCGGTGCACATCAAAACTAGACTGTTAATTCTAGAATAGGGGGGGGGGGGCGGAGGGAACTTGAACACGAAAATTTCTGACAAACTGATCAGCTAATAACAAAACACACAGTCGACAATTTCATTCATCCTCGACATCTAATTAAACAGACTATGTACATTTAAACCCAATTCTGCGAGGGTTAGGTTTACATATGCAGAATGGTTTAACATCTCTGGGAGGATCGAATTCCGTCTGCAATGGCTAACACATGCCTTTGACTGATAGAGATCTGAAGGAGTATCTACTACCAAAGATACTGCGGTTTCTCATTTACTTGTCGAGTACGCAAGGATAACGACATCAGGTTGAGTAATCAGACTGAGTTATCTGAGGTAGCAGAGTACAGGATCAGGAGGATTTTAGAGTCCTGTCACATTAGTCCTGGTAGCAATATCCTCAACTCACATACAATTTCATATGATCTAAATGCGATTCTTTGTATTTGCCAGTTTAAATTCATCCTAACCAATATACTTATTTCCAGAGATATGTTCTACAACTCGATAATGTCCGACAAAACATTGATCAAGCTTTGGCATTGCAGACGTTTTTGTTAAAGTTTAATCGCATAATAACCCACGAACCAACTTTGATTTTGGATGGCTTTGCTCGAGTGTTTTTTGCGACTCGTTGTAAATTCTGCTGTTGATTATGAAGTGTTTCACGGATTCTTCTAAACCACTTTGAGCTAAGCTGGTACGAGTATTGCAACGAATCATCAGGGTGTATTAGTTTCCGGAGTTAGAATATAACATCTCATAGGGTATACGCTTGTCTACACCATACAATGCATAATGTGGAGATCACCTATGGAAAAAGCATTGTTAAGCAGAATTTATGGCACATTGAACATCTGGTATAAACTTCATCCCAAGTTTCACTATTGGGGGTTGATAGATGGCTCGCAGACATCAAGTACTTTCCTTTATTTCTTTCGGCTAACCCATTGCTGGCAGGATTATGAGGAACAATGGTGGATTTAGAGATCTTTGTATATATACACAAATTTTCCAGATCTCATACAGAATTCACCTCCATTATCTGTTTTACTAAGGACTTTTGGAGTGGTAAGCCTGCCAGATGATGCGTTCTTTAAAAACGCTTTAGCTAATGTCTCTGCATCTTAACTGCAATAGGAACTAACTCACAATATCCTGGTGAAATGGTCTACCATAACACACAGATGTTTATTGCTTTGGAGGGAACATTTAAAATGTTTAACAAATCAAGGCAACTCTTTCCCCACGGTTCACTAGTGGTTGGGTACCCTTGGATTGGTTAGGACCATTGACAATTCCTTTATGCAGCATACAGACACTACATTTTCTATAAACATACTCGAATGTCAGTTGCCAAACTTGGCCAAAAGATTCCAATCTGGCTTGTTTCACAGAAACAATCCATACAGGTGTTCAATCACCTGGTGTCATCATGAACAGCTGTAGAGCTACGTTCACTAGTGACTGTGGAATTACTAACTGGTAAACTCTCTGCTTGGAGTACCCAACTCGGCTGTTCGAAACAGTAAATCTTGGCTCATTACAAAGTCACTAATGGTGCTGGTGGCTTCACATAAGAATATATCTTCCTGGAGCAGGAATCGAATCACACCAAGACCACATGGGATCTGTTTCTTTGTGCAGTTTTGACATCCCGACAGTAAATGGAGGAATCTGCAGTAAACTACACTAAACGTGTTCGCGATAAAGCATCCTGCGACTACAGTTGACATAGCCAGTAAATGATTCAAAAGTAGGGAAAATTTGAAACTCTTGGATAGTCAAGGTCCAACTGGCTAACCTTACAGTACTGTTTTCGGAATAAAGGGTATCCAGTGGCGCATGGTCTGTCCAAGACATGAACAGTACTTGGTAAATGATGTCTCGAGTGCTTTAAAGACGCATACTATAGCATAAAGCTTCTTGCACCGTTACTGTATAATTACGTTCACCTTCGTAAGGACTCGGCTAAGCAAAATGCAACTGCGTTTGTACTTGCTATAAGCCTTCTTGAGCTAGTACGTCGGCACCCTATGCCAATGAAACTAGCCATCAGTTTGTCAGATACGAAGGGCTTAGAAAAATTCTGGGAATTTCAAAATTGGAGCAATGTATAGCTTTTCTTTTAGAGTTTGACTGCTGTTTCATGATCGGAAGCTCCAAACAAAAGGAGCATCTTTCTTAAGCAACTCAGTTAGAGGAGCAGCTATGGAAGAAAAATTAGCAATGAAAGATCTATAAAAACCTGCTAAGCCCACAAAGATCTTACGGCATCAGCAGTTTTGGATTGGAAAATTTGTACTCTGCAGTTACTTTACTTTGGTCATTCGTAAAACCCCCTAGGAGTGACACGTGACCAAGAAACTTGAATTTTCTGATCTGAAAAATTGAACATTAAGACAGTTTGATCTTTAAATATTTGCTTCTTCAAGCTTTTCCAAGACTGTATCAAGTCGTTCAGATGTGTGTCCACGTCTTCGGACATGACGATTATGACCGTCAAGTACACACCATAAGTGCTTTACCTATAAGACTTCTAAAGATGTTGGTCATGAGTCAAGAGAAACGTGATAGAGATCGATCGAAATCCAAACGGCCATACGTAGGAAGTGATAATGCCCTGTGGGAGGAGAAATTGCTGTCAACTCTGGCTGTCCTCGTGAAGAGGGACTTGCCAAAACCCTTGTAACAAGTCCCAGGGCGAGTAGACTTGTTATCTCCGATATTGCGTAAAGGTCACCTAGTACAGGAAGTGGGAAATAAACGATCTGGAATGGTTAACCGCGTTAACGTTCCTAAAAGTCAATCACACGGTCGCCAAGTGCCATCCTTCTTAGGCACTAGGAATCAAGGGCGCATTCCAGGGTGAATTGCTATGTGCAATAACTCCATCATTGACAATTGATTGACAGTTTCCTCTGCGACAGCAACTTGTGAATGAGGCAATCTGTACGCAGGTATGTAAATAGGTCCTAGTACCATGTTCAAGTTGAATACGGATGTGACAATATGTTCGTTATACCCATCTTCTCACCTGTAAAGCAATGGCTCTTACGACGTTTGTTCAACATAGTCAAACAAACGCTTGGCTACGTCTGGAAAGTCAGTGGGAGCTAAGTCTTTCTCCTCAACTGGTGAACAGATTGATCCGTGAAGTGGGAGGAGGTCTCCCCCTCCCCTCTGCCTGGGGGGCCTGGGGGGAGCGCATGAGAGGCTGCCTAATGGGGGGGGTAGAAATGGCACGACCCCACTGGTCAGGTGTGAACACGTCATCCTGTAACTTGAACAGGGTAAGGATAAGCTGAACTAGGTGATATTCAAACCGAGGTTGTATTTGCTCTGAGTCGAACACTGAGACCCAAAGTGTTAGCAAAGTAAATGATCTTACTGTCTCTTACAATGTGTAAGGAAAGGTTCATCAAAAAAACCTTTGACCTTGCAGGAATCAACTGTCAACTAAGACGTTATCACCATCTGGAACATTAGGAACAACAACAGACACTCTAGTGAGAAGCCTAGCGGGGCGCAAACAGAGACGTCTTTCTGCAAACCGGCATGTGACATCACAAGAGAAGGCATAACTAGTTCCAAGATAATTCGTTGATTCTGACAAGCGTCCCCTTTGAGAAACTACTACTTGGACTAGCAAATTTCAGGGGATAGGCAGAGCGCTCAAAGTGTCTGAGTCGTCCTTCGGACACTTGAGGTCAATACAGCTATCTTGCATAATCAGAAGAGAGCAGGTTGGAACACGATGGGAGTGACAGAGTTACCAGTGCCTGACCGCTTGGGTACGCTACTGGAGAATGCATTGGCTTTGTAAGGACTTTTAATGCTACTCATACTCTGCACAGTATGACAGATTTCTGATCCAAGCTGTAACCCCAAATGGAACGATCAAGTCGTCTATTTGGGCATGCCATCGGTAACGGGTCGAGCACAAATGCATACGTCTCGCATGGAAGCAAATTCCAGAAGAAGGTCACCAAGGAAATAAACTTGTCGACACAAGAAAGCAGCAGTAAAGTCTCTGCCTTGGATAGTAAAGGTGAGTAAGTTCGACCTCGACTCGCAGAAGAGAACCCAGCTACTCCACTAAGGGAGGTTTCAGTATAGGTTCAACGAGGAGTGATACGTCGTGAACCGCTTCTCTTTAACAAGCAGACCTAATGAAATTAACCCTGCGCTCCATAGTCCATGAACAACATGAACGGGCGCATTATGGACAGAGGCTTTGTACTTAATGGACCATCGTTGCATTAGAGTTATATGCAAACAGGAAGGTGAGTTGTCATCGGAAAAGCATTTTCTACTTCATCCCCAAATTCCTCTACGTCAAGACGTTGAAGCCACATCATCAGCAGATTGTCATTCTCGAGACTGCTTAAGGCTTCAAAGGAAATGTGAACGGGGATGGTGTACTCATTATTCACTTACCGTTCACCATTGGGCGGTTTGACTGGGGCGCTCTAATTTCCCACCCCGAATTGGAAGAATGAGCCTGGTTCTGATTAGATTGTGAACCACAACGTCTGATTCCTCTCCTGGCTCTGCGGTTGGAACGGGCCACGGATAGATCTAAGTACTGCTTATTGCAGAGATGCAGTGCAACTCAGATGTTCATGTCCCGGTGGTCTGGTGGCTAAAAACTCCGCTTCACACAGGAGTGCCCGGTTTCGATTCCCGGCGGTGGAAATTCCGACCACGATTCCTTACACCTATTGTTCGTTCACCTAGCAGCAAATAGGTACCTGGGTGATAGTCGACGGCGTGGGTCGCATCCTGAGGTGGAGCAAGATTAAGGACCCCCAATGGAAATACGTTAGACCAGTCCTCGATGACAGCACTGACTTTTCTTGGGTTATCCTGGGTGGCAACCCCGGGGTCAAAAATCCAAACGGAAATCTTATCTATCATACAGTAGGGAAGAACTGACTGGTACTCATCATCAGTACGACGCTTCGTCTAGGGTGACCTGCTAACGATTACTAGAGGATTATGGCCACGGAAACCACAATTATAGCACATTCTTTGACTGTGGTTACGTACCGTACTATGGGTGTTACGGGAATGATGGCTCGTACACTTGCTTGGATTATGAGGCCAGCGAGTGATTGCGGTTGGAGGTTTGGTAAGTAGCACAAACTAAAAGGTACGGGATTGGACCAAGGTTTTTGGCATAGACCTAACGATAAGGGAAGGATCCCTCGGACACAAATTGTCGTTCATGGCTAGAGCTTTAAGCGGTCCCATAGTGATGCATCTAGCGGACTTGAGTTGTACACATACCTTAGATGTCCGGTGGGTAATTTAGTTGTTTAATGACTCCAAATGCAGCTAATTTGGCCAAACCCATCAAGGGCTGTTTATCACTATCGTTAAGATATCTTTGAATTTGGCCTGCTTTAACAAATGAGGACATTAGGTTATTAAGACGAGAGAGCAAACTCCTCTAATGACTTCTTCTGGTGCTCGGAGCTGTGCAAACTAAATCTTTGAGAACAACGAACGATCGGTTTCTCCGCACTGTTCAAGATAATTGGCGAATTAACTGTACAATAAATCTTGCCACCTGGTTAGATCTTGGAAAGTCCCTTCATACGAATTAATTTAAATACATTTGAGGCTGCTGAAGAACGGCATAGACTCTCCTTTTCCGAATACTTATTAAAAGACTCTCAGATGGGGACCATCAACTGAAGCGTTAGCTCTGGCACTAACAGCGGTAAACCACCTTCAAGGTTTGTCTGGGTCACCATAGAACAATGCATAGCAAATCATATCATAACGGAACACGACTGAAGTTACCCGCAGGTCCAGAAGTCTGAGTAATGTCATCGTTTGATAAGGAGTTTACTCGAATTTGGGCTGACCACCATTAATGGTTTAACTAGCACACAAGTGCTAGGCATCGCTAGAGAAAACTTGAGACATGTTTGCAAAATGTAAAACAAGAATTTAGAGAACAAAAGAAAATGATAACTGAGGAACACACAACACAGTTAACTTAAATGGAAGAAAATGCTTAACTATTCTGCATAAGTAATTAAAAATTGACAAGTTTATCACAGTAGCAAAGAACTCACACAAGAAAAAATATGCAAACTTAACAAACAACTGAAAATAAGAGAACTTGTACTTTGCTTGCAAGATCTAATATGCTCACTTTTACTTTCAATTGAATAAATGGCACAGTGAGTTGTCTTTACTTTTCAATGCAACAAGGAAATCACAATAAAATGATAAAAGAAAATGGACTCAAATAAGACTTGTGCAAAAATTAAAACAGACACACATCACTGAAATAAAAAAATAAAATGAACACAGACAGAATAAATAACTAATGCACAGAACAGACGTAAGAACCTGCACTGTAAAAACTTAGCAATATATCAATAAGTGCAATCAAAAAAGTATTGCACAACACTGCATAAAATTTTCTGCAAGAAAAACTTTAATAACAACACAATATGCACAAGAAGTTTTATTGCAAAATGACAGTGTGAAATAATAAAAATTATAACACACAAAAAGAAATATATCAAGGAATGAACACTTTAACTCTTAACTGGCACTTAACCAACACTTAACAAGCAAAAAGAACAATTTACTTTAAAAGGAGAACTAAAAATTGGCACTTAAGAGTGGATTTGTTCAATAAAACATGAAAAATAATAGGTGCAAAAAAATACATAACAAAACAGAGGTTGAACACTACAGTGATGCAGAACACAACACATCAATATAAACACAGTACTAGAATTTCTTGCAATGGAAACTAGAAGTGTATAAAAAAATTTTAGTAAAAAATTTATTTCATGCTTGGACATTATAATGACACTATTGTCTGTGGAAAAAGACAAATAAAATTAAAGCACTGGCTGAATGAAAAGAATAGAAACACAAGAATGTTCAACACCACAGGGAAACAAAAACAAAAAAATACACAAATGCTAGGAAGAAAACAATAACAGACAAAACCTGAGTTAGATGCAGAATATGAAGGTGAAAAATTACGAATTAATTCACTGGAATACGAGAGCAGAACACTAGGTGATTTCTGAAGTTTAAACACAAGTTCTATATTGCTCATATTTTTGCAACACACAACTAATAAACACTAAGTACTTACTTCAAGTGTATAAAAAGATACCAACACAACAGATATAAAATAATGCACGAAAATTAACACTGAATTAAGAGAGATTAAAGAAATTAATGCAATCATACATGATATAACACTGAGTCTGATCAAGAGTCACTAAGGTCACTAAGAGAAAAATCACTGGGAACACAAAAGAAATGTCTCACACTTCGCAAAATGTCTACTATAAAAAAATATTATCGCTAGTAACACTTGAAGAATGAGATTGCTGGATTGTTTATAATGGTCTTGCTGCTGTCCCTGCACCGATGATCGTAGAATGCGCTTAAACAAATAGACCACATCACAGAGGCTTTAATAAAATGGCGCGACACACTCATAGCTCTTGACCCCCTATGTCGCTTAAAATATGGTACTACAACCCTTAGCAGTGCACCAAAAACTGATGAGGTTAGGTGGGTTTGTAATGGCTGAACTGTAGTTGTTTGTGGGTTTAATGACTGAACGAGGCGTCTGAGACCGGCAATGGCGAGACACGTGATCGTGAGTGGCTGGGCTTATGGGTTGAACGTCGTAAGCCTCACTGAGAACACCCACAACTGCCGGCGAAGGATAATTCTAAGCCGGCTGGCCTTAAAATAAACCCACAAAATACTACAACACCACAAGGGTGGAAAAAGAGCACTCAAATGCTTGGAGCTTGAATCACAAGCGATGATACTACTCACGCGGTGGCTTGCTTGAGGTACTGGGTAAGACTACCTGGTTAGTATTAATGCAAGCTGCTTATCTTAACCCTTCACACAGAATGGCTTGATAACTTTCACAACATGAGCCACCGACAGGGGCTGGCAGCTGGCTTGGCAAGGCAAAATATTTGGATGGAGTAACTAGGCTCGACTGGACTCGGTTGTTCTGACAACCCCCACCACAGACTGGAAACTGCTTATTTATGCAAACTCGGGTCAACCCCTCGGGAGTTGATGCAAATAAGCAGATAAACACTAATACACAGAGACTGACCAGTGAATAAAGTAGAAGCTGGTAAAGTACGGCTGGGTGAATCTCGGTAGTCAGGTAGGACCTACTGTGACACGAAATGGCCGTCTTGCTCTGGTCGAAATTTTATACTCAAAAAATCGCTGTAATCATCAGAATTACAGGCCCCCTGCTGGCACCAAATTATCGTAAAGGGGGTTCTTAAATGGAGATATCGCAGGTTGAAAGTTAGACATACACTTGTAGGATGGTAACTAAATAGTCAGACTGAGATGAGGGATGGAGCCCCAGCAGCCTTTGCCTGCTACGTCTTGGATGTCTGCCGCCGAGTGAGAACCGGGACAGAGGGAAGACCTCCACGTGTCATCCGTGACGTCCACACAAAGCCACAGGCCTACAAGGGGTCTCGTATCTAAAAAAACACATGGATGAAACTAATATGCTATAAATACAGGGAATACAGGGATCAGCAACTATGCTGACATTTGTGCAGGCTGCTCACTGAAGCTTGTGCACGGGACACAGCGCCTCCCGACAGGGGCTAACTGTGTTTGACGAGGGGTATTCGCGTTGGAGTTAAGCGAGGTTTTCTAAGCGCCCGACTTTTTTTCTCTACATATAACTGCACTCTGACGGCTGGGGTGAAGTAAAACAAATCTGAGGGGAATCGTGCGGGTACGATTCTGCAGAAATCACGACGACGAGCATAAACTTTCTGTACAAGAGGGCTCGGTCACTCGGGGGTGATTTTAATCACTGTCAAACTAGGTCACAGGTGCTTAGCACAGGGTCTTCAGGTCGGCTCAGACCCCCCTGGACACAGGGAAACTTAACACACCCCGGTATATGGGGTACAACATGGCTTAACTAGAAAATATACTTTTCTGGCATAAAATACACTAAGACATATACTAAAATGTGAGAACACTGACGAGGGAATTTAAATTTAAACACACTACAATTTTTCTCTAAATCTTTCGACAATACGAAATAATTCTGAACACTCGGGGTGACATCTTGAGGGTCAGGCGTGAGACAGCAGCACTGCGATTCAGCAACATCTCGAGGTGACGTCAGGCAACATCGGGGGTGACGTCAGCAGAATCGTGACGTCTGAAGTCGGCCACATCGTGGTGCGTCGATGTGATGGGGCAGCAACCCCGCATGAGGCCGGGGCTCTGGTAAACCCCCTCTCAAAAACGCGATTTTACCGCTTTGAATGGAGATGTTTAAAGTACAGCATATTCCCGCCTAAAAGAACAAGTGATTTTAAAAGGATCATCATTGGGTTGGGATCTCTCGTTTTGAACGTTCTCATTACATCTTCATTTTTTGCCGTGCGATGGGCAGTTGTGATCCTTTAAAGAGGTCCTCAACATTACTACTCCCCGGCCCCCTTACATTATTTTTTGCTCTATTGTATAGCCAGAGTCTGTAGTAACCGTTCTAGTTATTATCTCCTCCAGTTTTCCATAACGGAGTATTTGGAATTTGTCTGTATTAAAATCATATTGTTTACCGTTGCCCAGGAAATTTTTTTTTATTTTTCCCTGGAGGTTAACCGCGTCCTCAGCGAGGGCAGCCTCATGCAGATCCTAGTACATCTCAAAGGAGAAACGGTGCGTGATGTATATCTGTCTAGTTATATGGGATGAGGAAAAAGAGGGGGGCGAGTCGTCCCTTTTGGGAACAAGCTCTTCACTAGGGCAGCCCCGTTTAACTCGTTGACCACTACTCTTTGTGTTCGATTTGTTAGGAATTTTAAAGACCCACCCCCATTTTCCCTTTATTTTCCTTTAGCACGTATTTTAGGGGCTATTACACCAGACGCATTTGTAAAATGTTTTTGTAAAGTCGGAAAATTACATCTGATTCTGATTTTCTTCCGTCACCCAAAGGCCATATCATGTGAACAGTATTTTGTGAAGGCAGGAGCACCTCCCCTAAACCCCATGTTGCCCGGTTTGCAGATTTGGAATCCGGGGTGTTTTGCAACCCTGCTTCTTAGTACTTTTAAAGATTTTTATGATGTGGGACGTCAGAGCTATTGGTCTATAGTTTTTAGCAAGCTTTGCTACCCCCTTTTTTGGAGTGGGGCATACCTTTTGTTTAATGACGTGGAATTTCACCCATGTTCAAGCTCCTCCCCATAGTGATTGGGGCACACGGAGGGGTTTTTGCAGTTTTAAGAAAACAGATTCCACGAGTCTGGGCCCGGGGCTGAGTGCATGGCATTTTCAAGGCTTTTTCGAAATCTTGGGAGTTAGGGTAAATGTGGGAAATCTGGCAACTTTATGGATTTTGGGCTCATTCATGAAAAAAATCTTTTTGGGCGTAAACCCCTCAGATGATTAGGGGTTCACTAAAAAAAGAGTCAACTGGGATTTAAATATTTCACTCTTTCCTTGTTGTCACTGTGTAAGTCCCCATCCTGTTTGAGTAAGGGACCCATACTAATGTGGTTTTTGTCTTGTTTTTGGGCTATGAAAAAAATTTTTTTGAATTCCCTTTCAATTTTAAATTTTTCTTAAGTTCCTGTCTCCCCTGGTTCCGAAGAGTCATTGAACTTAATTCGATATTTTCCCCCTTTTCCCTGGTCACCCTCCTTTTGGTATCAATATTCTAGCACTCATGGGACTCAGGACTCTTCGTCTCTTCTGGAGGGAGCATCTTTCTCTCTCCAGTTTCCCTCCTGCCTCTTCTTTCTAGGGGAATTTCCAGAACATGTTTCAGCTCCCATGAAGAAACCTTTCAAGGCACTGTTTGGATCCATGTCTTTAAGATATTTTTCCCAACTTTTTTCTTTTGGGGACATGGTTTACCTGGCCCATTGATGTTCTTGTTGTTAATTTGTATTTGTGAAGACACCTTCCGGGTGCACATTCTGCTGTTGGGTCCCTATGCATTTACGTCTGGTTCGATTAGGTTGTGATGGGAATTAGTTTTTTTTAAATTTTCTTTGTCTCTTATAGGCCTCATTATTTGTGAAGATAAGGCAAGGGGTTTTTCTAGTCTTGGGCTCCCATTGCTGGCTTAGGGTGTTTTCGCCAGTGTTGTGTTTTATCTGCGCTACCTCCTGGGACTTTTTTCAGCATAATATTATTGCTACTTCTTCCATTTTGTATGCCTAGGTTGAAATCCCCAAAGCAGTAAAATGTTTGGGGTGGAGCGGAAAGGGTTTTTCCGGGCATAATCAATTTCGTAGCTTTCCCTTTGAACTGTTGGGAGGTTGCATCTGGTGGCTTATATACAACCACAATGACTATTTTTTGTTCCATTTTTTTATTGAAAACTTAAACCCCTCATTTGGGGTGTTCAGAAACCCCGGAGATGAGGGATCTGACATATAGGCCAAACCCCCCTTTGTTGCCTGTTCCCCTTCCACTCTAAAAAGGTTGAAACCCACTTACCCATATTTCACTGTAAAAGTGATCTTTTTGTGTGAGTCTCTGGAAGGCTGCAAACTTGCTTTAAACCCTCTAAAAGCCCACTGAAAAAAGGGGTATTTTGTTGTTGGGGGGACGGCTAAGGCCCTGTATATTACAAATATGAACGAGGTTGTATTCTGTGTTTGTTGGGGTTTGTTATTTCATCAGAGTTGTAATTTGGAGGGGGATGGGTGGCCCCCTGGGTGCGCCTCCATCCAAAAAGGCTCAAAATTTGGGGATATTTTTGTTATTCCTTTCCCTTTTTTCTTTTCCGTTTCCCGCCCCTAAAAAATCACCTGGGGTTGGGTTGTCGTAGCTACTATTGTTTGTCTTGTGGGGTCTGTGCTCCTGGTCCCTTTAAGATGGTATGCAGGGCAGTCGATGTTGTAACACTGCTTCTGGAGGACCGAGGAGTGACACATTTTTGGGTTAAAGAAAGTACAGAAAAAGAACGAAACACTCTTTTACACAGGAGGTCGCTACATTTTTGGGATGCTCAAAGTTGCATCTCCCAATTTTTTCCTGATATTCCATGCTTACAGATGCCCCAAGCATAATATTTGCACAAATTCACCTTTGGTTGAGAATTGTTGGGAGGTGTGTTGTCAATTTCTGCAGGTTCTGGGACTGCACTATAATCCTCAGTATCCAAGCCAGGGCCACCCCGTCCTGGATTCCATCTACTTTCCTCAGTAGAGAAAGGAGGAGACTCCTCTCCTACATCTGTACTGTGGGCCACGGAACACCTATCATCTAGTTGTAATGTGTAACGCAAGCAGCAGACACTGTAACACCTATCATCTAGGTGTAGTGCGTAACACAAGCAGAAGACACTGTAACACTTACCATCTAGGTGTATAATGTAACACAAGCAGCAGACATTGTAACACCTACCATCTAGGTGTAGTGTAACACAAGCAGCAGACACTGTAACACGTACCATCTAGGTGTAATATGAAACACTGCAACACCTACCTAGATGGTAGGTGTTACAGTGTCTGCTGCTTGTGTTACTTCACCTAGATGGTAGGTGTTACAGTGTCTGCTACCTGTGTTTTCACACCACACCTAGATAGTAGGTGTTATAGTGTCTGCTGCTTGTGTTACACACTACACCTAGATGGTATGTGTTACAGTGTCTGCTGCTTGTGTTACACACTACACCTAGATGGTATGTGTTACATTGACTGCTGCTTGTGTTATGCACTACACCTAGATGGTAGGTGTTACAATGTCTGCTGCTTGTGTTACATATTACACCTAGATGGTAGTTGTTACAGTGTTTGCTGCTTGTGTTACACACTACACCTAGATGGTATTTGTTACAGTGTCTGCTGCTTGCGTTACACACTACTCCTAGATGGTAGGTGTTACTATGTCTGGTGCTTGTGTTACACACTACACTGCTTGTGTTACTACACCTAGATGGTAGGTGTTACAGTGTCTGCTGATTGTGTTACTCACTACACCTAGATGGTAGGTGTTACAGGTCTGCTGCTTGTGTTACACACAACACCTAGAGGTAGTTTTTAAACAGTGTTTTGCTGCTTGTTTTTACACACTACACCTAGATGGTAGGTGTTACAGTGTCTGCTGTTTGTGTTACACACTACACCTAGATAGTAGGTGTTACAGTGTCTGCTGCTTGTGTAACACACTACACCTAGATGGTAGGTGTTACAGTGTCTGCTGCTTGTGTTGCACACTACACCTAGATGGTAGGTGTTACAGTGTCTGCTGCTTGTATTACACACTACACCTAGATGGGAGGTGTTACAGTGTCTGCTGCTTGTGATACACACTACACCTAGATGGTCGGTGTTACAGTGTCTGCTGCTTGTGTTGCACACTACACCTAGATGGTAGTTGTTACAGTTTTTGCTTCTTGTGTTACATACTACACCTAGATGGTAAGTGTTACAGTGTCTGCTGCTTGTGTTACACACTACACCTAGATGGTAGGTGTTACAGTGTCTGCTGCTGTTTTTACACACTAAAACCTAATGGTAGTTGTTACAGTGTTTGCTGCTTGTGTTACACACTACACCTAGATGGTAGGTGTTAGTGTCTGCTGTTTGAGTTACTACACCTAGATGGTAGGTGTTACAGTGTCTGCTGCTTGTGTTTCACACTACACCTAGATGGTAGGTGTTACAGTGTCTGCTGCTTGTGTTACACACTACACCTAGATGGGAGTTGTTACAGTGTTTGCTGCTTGTGTTACACACTACACCTAGATAGTAGGTGTTACAGTGTCTGCTGCTTGTGTTACACACTACACCTAGATGGTAGGTGTTACAGTGTCTGCTGCTTGTGCTGCACACTACACCTAGATGGTAGGTGTTACAGTGTCTGCTGCTTGTGTTACACACTACACCTAGATGGTAGGTGTTACAGTGTCTGCTGCTTGTGATACATACTACACCTAGATGGAAGTTTTTACAGTGCCTGCTGCTTGTGCTCCCACACTACACCTAAAATGGTAGGTTTTTACAGTGTCTGCTGCTTGTGTTACACACTACACCTAGATGGTAGGTGTTACAGTGTCTGCTGCTTGTGATACATTCTACACCTAGATGGTAGGTGTTACAATGTCTGCTGCTTGTGTTACACACTACACCTAGATGGTAGGTTTTTACAGTGTCTGCTGCTTGTGATACATACTACACCTGGGATGGTAGGTGTTACAATGTCTGCTGCTTGTGTTACACACTACACCTAGATGGTAGGTGTTACAATGTCTGCTGCTTGTGTTACACACTACACCTAGATGGTAGGTGTTACAGGGTATTTGTATGTCAGACTTGGTGTAGATCAGGCATTTGTTTAATCCTCGTGTGTTTTTCTGACTTGTAACACTCATCAAGTTTGACGGTCAGTTTGTATATACGCCAAGTTTGAGTGTTGATCGGGCTGTGTATAAACCACTGATGAGTGTATGACACTCGGTTATAATACAAATAACTCGAAACGTGTGGGAATTAATCTTAGGACAACGTTTGGGTCCTACTCGGACCATTAACTAGCCGGACCGAAGCGGCTTATTTGTATATTGACCAGTCACGGTTTTGTGCCTATATTTTTTTTTGTATTTTTGTAGGGTAGATGTTGTGAACTCTCTGCTGAGATTAACTATCACTTTCTGTTTAGATTGAGGACTATAGTATATTTTCTTGGTGTACGATGGAAGGTAGGACGTTCTCCCTCTACCCTCCACTCCCTCCACCCTCCACTCCACCCTCCAATCTCTCAGCTCCCACTCCCTCCGGCCTCCACTACCTCTACCCTTCACTCCCTCCACTCTTCCTCCCTCCGGCCTCCAGTCCCTCTACCCTCCACTCTACCCTCCACTCCCTGTACCCTCCACTCTCCACTCCCTCCGTCCTCCACACCCTCTCCCCCTCCACTCCTTCCAACCCACTCCCCCGACCTCCACTCACTGCACCCTCCACTCTCCTCCGCCTTCAACTCCCTCTACCCCCACTCCCTCCAGCCTCCACTCCCTCAAACCCCCCACTCCCTCCACCTCCCCTCCCTCTACCCCCACTCCCTCCAGCCCCACTCCTTCTACCCTCCACTTTCCAGCCTCCATCCCCTCTACCCTCCACTCCCTCCAGCCTCAACTCCCTTTTAACCCCCCACTCATCCAGCCTCCACTCCCCCCTACCCTCCCCTCCCTCCAGCCTCCACTCCCTACCCTCCACTCCCTCCCAGCCTCCACTCCCCTTTTACCCTCCACTCTCCAGCCTCCACTCCCTCTACCCTCCACTCCCTCCAGCCTCCACTCCCTCTACCCCACTCAGTTCGGCCTCCACTCCCTACCTTCCACCCCTCCAGCCTCCACTCCCCTACCCGCCACTCCCTCCACCTCCACTCCCCGTACCCTCCACTCCCTCCAGCCTTCACTCCCTCTACCCTCCACTCCCTCCAGCCTCCACTCCCTCTACCCTCCACTCCCTCCAGCCTCCACTCCCCCTACCCTCCACTCAGTCCAGACTCCACTCCCTCTACCCTCCACTCCCTCCAGCCTCCACTCCCTCTACCCTCCACTCCCTCCAGCCTCCACTCCCTCTACCCTCCACTCAGTCCAGACTCCACTCCCTCTACCCTCCACTCCCTCCAGCCTCCACTCCCTCTACCCTCCACTCCCTCCAGCCTCCACTCCCTCTACCCTCCACTCAGTCCAACTCCACTCCCTCTACCCTCCACTCCCTCCAGCCTCCACTCCCTCTACCCTCCACTCCCTCCAGCCTCCACTCCCTCTACCCTCCACTCAGTCCAGACTCCACTCCCTCTACCCTCCACTCCCTCCAGCCTCCACTCCCTCTACCCTCCACTCCCTCCAGCCTCCACTCCCTCTACCCTCCACTCAGTTCCATCCTCCACTCCCTCTACCCTCCATTCAGTTCAGCCTCCACTCCCTCTACCTTCCACTCCCACCAGCCTCCACTCCCTCTACCATACACTCCCTCCTGCCTCCACTCCCTCTACCCTCCACTCCCTCCACTGCTACCATTGAAAACAGTGGAAAATATATCTTACCATATTGAAAAAACTTAGGATGTACAGGAGAATGGTACCAGATGGTAAACGACTGATTCAGCTGCCTCACCGACCGTGGTACTGGTGTCAACTGCTGACCTTACTACACTGCCGCTGACAGCTGTGTACAAGTGGTTGTAATTCTGGTTACCACCAAAGCTGCTATGATTATCATAATACTACATCTACCACTACTACTGCATCTACCACTACTACTACATCTACCACTACTACATCTACCACTACTACATCTACCACTACTACATCTACCACTACATCTACCACTACTACATCTACCACTACTACTACATCTACCACTACTACTGCATCTACCACTACTACTACATCTACCACTACTACTACATCTACCACTACTACTACATCTACCACTACTACTGCACTACTACTCACTACTACTACATCTACACTACTACTACTACATCTACCACTAACTAACTACATCTACCACTACTACTGGCATCTACCACTACTACTACATCTACCACTACTACTACATCTACCACTACACTGCATCTACTACTACTACTACAACTAACCACTACTACACTCTACACTAATATACATCTACCACTACTACTACATCTACCACTACTACTACATCTACCACTACTACTACATCTACCACTACTACTGCATCTACCACTACTACTACATCTACCACTACTACTACATCTACCACTACTACTACATCTACCACTACTACTACATCTACCACTACTACTACATCTACCACTACTACATCTACCACTACTACTACATCTACCACTACTACTGCATCTACCACTACTACTACATCTACCACTACTACTACATCTACCACTACTACTACATCTACCACTACTACTACATCTACCACTACTACTACTACATCTACCACTACTACTACATCTACCACTACTACTACATCTACCACTACTACTACATCTACCACTACTACATCTACCACTACTACATCTACCACTACTACATCTACCACTACTACATCTACCACTACTACATCTACCACTACTACTACATCTACCACTACTACTACATCTACCACTACTACATCTACCACTACTACTACATCTACCAACTACTACTACATACAACCACTACTACTACATCACCACTACTACATCCACTACACTACATCTACCACTAACTACTACATCTACCACTACTACTACATCTACCACTACTACTACATCAACCACTACTACACATCAACATCTAACATCTACCACTACTACATCTACCACTACTACTACATCTACCACTACTACTACATCAACCACTACTACTACATCTACCACTACTACTACATCTACCACTACTACTACATCTACCACTACTACATCTACCACTACTACTACATCTACCACTACTACTACATCTACCACTACTACTACATCTACCACTACCTACATCTCCACTACACATCTACCTACTACATCTACCACTACTACTACTCTACCACTACTACATCTACCACTACTACATCTACCACACTAACTACCACTACTACATCTACCACTACTACATCTACCACTACTACTACATCTACACTACTACTACATCTACCACTACTACATCTACCACTACTCAAACTCTCCACTACACACATCAACCCAAAACCCCTACATCAAACCACTACACTACATAAACCCCACTACTACTAAAATACCACTACTACTACATCTCCCAAATCCCACCCCAAAACCACTACTCCCTACATAAACCACTACAAACCATCAACCACTACTCCCAACATCAACCCTACTACTACAAAACCCCACAAATTTCAAAACATAAAACCCACAAACTACTACACCCAACCACAAACAAAAACTACCACTACTACTAAAACTCCCACAACTACAAACACAACCACTACTATACATCTACCACTACTACATCTACCCCCTTCTACAACATCAACCACTAAACATCCCCACTACTACAACATCTCCCAAACTACTACTAAAAATCTACCCCCTACTACTAAAACTACCCTACTAACTTTCTACCACTACACTACATCTACCACTACTACAAACATCCCCACTACACTACCCCCTACCACTACAACTACATCTACCACAAAAAAACTAAACTCCCACTACTACATCTACCACTACTACTCATCTACCACTACAAAATTTTCCCAAATACAACTACTTTCAAACCACTAATACTACATCTACCACTACTACTCCCATCAAACCCTACTACTACATCTACCTTTACAAAATCCCACCTACCACTACACTGATCTCCACTACAACTCCCATCTACCACTTCTACTACATCTACCACTACTACTACATCTACCACCACTACTACATATACCACTACTACTACTACTCTACCACTACAACACATTTTACCCCCCACTACTACATAAAACCACTACTAAACTACAAACATCTACCACTAATTAAAAAAAAAAGGGAAAAAACAATACCGGACTGGAACGATAAAACAAATAACCCGAAACATAAAAGAGAGAAGTTTACGACGATGTTTCGGTCCGATTTGGGACCATTAAAAAAATCAAAACAAACCCAAAGGGGGAGCAGGCCCGGCATGAAATGGGGCGGGAAGAGGAAAGGGGTGGTAGAAGTATATCCCAAAATTTGGATATAATACCGACAAGAGAAATTAAGACCATGCAAACACCCCTGCATCCCTACGTAAACGTTTCGCCATCCATTTGGCTGTTTTGATGGGCAAAAACGTCCGCAACAAAGAACACCCAACCCCGCACATGTTTTTTAAATTTCATCATATAGTAGTAGTGGTAGAAGAAGGGTAGTAGTAGGGGTTATTGGAAAGGAAGGTGGGGAAAAAAGGGGAAAAAAGGGCCAGCCCAAATACAAAAAAGGGGCACTGCAAGAGAGCTAGGTGTCCCCCCTGGGGGAAAGAGAAAGGGTGCACGGGGTGCTGAAGGGGGAATTGGGAAAAAAATTTGAAGAAGGAACAGAAACACGAGACAAAAGAGAGAAAGACAACCCGGGGGAAAAAAAATGAAAGAGGGGGGGGAAAGGGGAGGGAGAAAAAGAAAAAAGAAAAAGAAAAAAAATGGGGAGTTTTATTAAGTCAGGGGGTTGTTCTTAATTTTAAAAAGTTTTTTTACAATGTAGTGGGAGGGGAAAGGCATCTACAGAGACGAACCGGGGGCTAAATTCATACAAGGAAATTTTGGAAATAAGAGGTTTCAACTAGACGGCGACGGTTCGATTTGTATTAGACTGGCCATCCTCTTCATTCCCCACTTTACCACTCCCAAATATTTTCTACCTCTTCTTCTACCAAAACTACAACTACTACTACACACTACAAACTGAAAAAAATTAAAAGACACAGGGGGGCATCTGGGTGCCTTTTTTTGGGGAAACTTTTCGCTATCCAGCCAGCCACGGGTTTGGCGAAACGCTACGTAGGGTTCCCGGGTTTGTTGCGCATTTTCCCTTAATTTCTTCTTGTCGGTATTATATCCCAATTCTTGTACTACAAAACAACAACTACCACCACCTCTTCCTGCCCATAAAAAAAGGGCCGTCCGCCCACTTCGGGTTTAAAGTGTGTTTTTTGAAAAATGGCCCAAATTTCTCCCCGAAACGTCGCGTAAGCTTCTTCTTTTATTTTCGGGGTTATTTGGGGAATCGTTCCAGTCACGGAAATTGTGCCTTTTTTTTTTAATTTAGGGGCCCCCGCAGTTAAGCGTCTTTTTTTTTCTCTCCAACTTTTTTAATGTTTTTTCCCTTTTTTAAAAACCCCCTTTTCGATCTCAGGAGGCTCCCTTTTATTGCTACCGGTTCCGTAAGAATAAAGTTTTCGCTTCCACGTGACCTTGCAAACAATTTCTGCCCCCTTCCTTCTCCCATTTCCCCGAAAACCAACCCACTGGAAATCCCCATCTCCTACAAAAACAGTCATTTCTTTCTAACCAAATCACAGGTTGAAAAATGCCTTCTTTATTTTTCCATCAACGTCAACTTTTTGCCCCTTTTTGGGGGGCCCTCAACCACAGGGTTCTCTGTAACCTCTCACCTTTTCCCCTTTGACACGTTTCGCCGAAAAACAAAAATTCATTCTTTCCAAAAACTACAAAATTAAACTTCAACGTTATCTCAGCCACCCCTTTGGGTTTCTAAATTCAACCTCACTGACTGGGGTTCAACTTTTTTCTGCTCACTCTCTCAGTATGACCTTAAACCTTTTTGGGGTTTTTGGGCCTTTTTCCTTTGTCATTTTCGCCTCCCCCCTCGCGCTGGTTTTGCCCCTGATTATTTCAAATTGTTTCCCCTTTCGTAAATTCTGGGCCCCCGAAATTCTTAAATGATTTTCCCCAAATTTTCGTGGGGGCTCTCCTTCCTGCTTTGTTGGGTCTGTTTTCTAAGAAACCGCCTTCCACGCCTTTACCAATTTCCCTTTTTTCTTTTTTAAATCTAAAACTAACTTTGTCATACTATTTTCGAAAAAATAATTCGGTATTGCCCCTTGATCACGGGGAAATTACCACACCCCTCTCGTTTCCCTCTTGATCGCATCAAGAAAACCCTTTTAAACAAAAACAAAGGGACTCTCTCCGACCTCTGTCCTCCGACTTTGCCCCTTGTTCAACGGTTTCTTTGGTCATCTGTCCCCCCTTTTCCCCCCAAATTTCATGGGCCTTTCCCAAAACTCATAAACCGGGTAATTTCCCCTTCGTCCTAACATTTTCCTCTAGAATTCTGTCTCTTTTCTTGCTTATTGGTTGGCCCCAAAAACCCCAACTCCCCCTTTTTTGGTAATTTTTCTCCTGCCCACCTCCGTCACTCTCAAGACTTCATTGAACGGGTTCGGTCTCTCCCAACCTGTAAGATGCTTAGTCTTGACTTGAGTCCCTCTTCACCAAGTCCCTCTTGATGATGTCCTTGATTTCCTTAGAGAGAAGGCCCATGTAGGGTTTCTACTTCCCCTTTATACCCCGAGTCTTTCTTGATCTTATCTGCCTCTGTGTGGACTCTAACTCCTTTTCCTTTCCCAAAGGGGAAATATTTTTTCCAAACCTTCGGTGTCGCTAGGGGCTCTCCTCTCTCTCCTGTCCTTGCTAATCTTTACTTGGAATACTTCGAGACTGTTCTTCTTCCTACCTTCGATGTGCAACCTTCACTCTGGCTCCGCTATGTGGATGACATCTTTGCTCTGTGGCCTCATGACTCCAGCCCTCTTCCAACCTTTCCTTGAAGCTCTTAATAATCTTCCCCCTTCCATTAAGTTTAAAGCTGAATGGGAATCTAATTCCTTGCTTCCTTTCCTTGATGTCCATGTCCCCCGGGCTCAGATACAGGTTTTTCCTTTTCTGTTTTACCGAAAACCTTGCACAGTGGCATGTACATTCACTACTTTTCCTATCATGCTTCCCCTGTCAAGAAAAGTGTTTTATCTCCCTCTTTCTCCTGCCCTCCCGCATCTGTGATCCTCAGTTCCTTCCAGCAGAAATTTCCACTCTTCAAATTCGTTTTCCCTCTTGGCTACCCTTCCCATTTCTAGACTCTGCCCTCTCACGTGCCAAACGCAATTTTCTTCCCCTCCCAAACTCTCTACTCCTGGGAACTCTTCTATCCTCTGCCTTCCTACATTTCCGTCTTTCTAATCTCAACAATTCTCTCCATCCCTTAACATCAGCTTACCTTCCGCCAGACCAACACTCTTCTCACTAATCTCGTTCATACCTCTCCTCCCTCTACAGATGTTCCTGTGTCTACTCTATTTCTTGCTCCTCCTGTCCTCTTTAATACTTCGGAGAAACTGGTCGATCTCTTTCTGACAGACTTAGGGAGGGAAAAAAATGTTTGGCTTGCCGACACTAACAATGCTCTTTTCTGTCACGTCAGAGATCATAGCCATCCTATTGACTGGTCTTCTGCTAAATCTGTCTTCCCTACTTCCAACTCGAACAGTCGCCGTCTAGTTGAATCCTCTCTAATACACAACTTTCCTTGTATGAATCTTAGCCCTGGCTTCGTCTCTGTAGATGCCTTCCTCTCCCACTACATTGTAAAAAAGCTCCAAACTTCAGAAACCCATGACTTAACCTGACTCCTCATTTTTTCTTTTTCTTTTTCTTCTTCTCCCTCTTCCCCTTTCCTCTTTCCTTTTTCTCCTCTAGGTTGTCTTTCCCTCTTCTGTCTCGTGTTTCTGTTCCTTCTTCATTTATTTCACCACTTCCCCTTTCACGCACCGCACCTCTGTGCGCTTGCAGTGCTCCCCTTCCTTTGTGTTTGACTGACTCATCCTCTTTATTCCCCACTTCTACCACTACCACCACTACTACTACCTCTTCTTCTACCACTACCATTACTACTACTGATGAAATTAAGGCACATGTGCGGCGTCCTGGGTGTCTTGTTGTGGACGTTTCGCCATCCATTGGATGCTGGATCCGAAACGTCCTACGATTGTTTTGCACCAGCTGTTGCGCATGGTCTTAATTTCATCTTGTCGGTAATATATTCCCATTCTTGTCTAGAGGGCTAGAGCTGCCACAGGAAGAGGACAAGTCACGCGCGGTTTGTTCCCGTCCAAAACTGCGTGTCTTGAAAGTAGCAAGGGAAACAAATGCGGAAATAAGCGTGTCAACCATAAAGTGCATAACTCCTTTGAACAACAAAAAAGGAATATCAGTGAACACTAAATAGAAAATTTGATTATAGTGTCCACATGGAGATGCCGTGGTTGGAGGAATGGTTACTGAGGGAAATAGACCTTACCAGACAAGTGAATTATTGCCGGATGTCCGACACAGGTTGGAAATGAAACAAATTATTTGATCTATCTATAAGAAATAAGTGAGTGCAAGGAAATAATATGTGCAGTGACATAGTGAAACAAAATTTGGTAGATAAGAGTAATCTAATTATCCCCCAGTATAGCGAACAATATATAGTGTAGCTAGGGGAATCCTTACAAGTATCCAGGCCTAGCGAACTATTGCCAGAGGTCCAGTGAAATGTTAATATAACGGATGAGTAAATTACTAAGTCAAAAGAGACCAAAACGAGTGAGGTACATTTGAGGCGCAGGGAATCACAGCATACATAAATAGAGCATACAACGTTACCTCCAACTAATACCGAATAAACTTTTCCCATAGAAGTGTAAGGGGAAAGTTAGCATAGGCCCCCTAGCGCAAGTGAAAAGTGTATATTGAAAGATACAGTGTATATCCAAGAGATAAACAGTGTACAGCACTACATAAAAGGAGTTAAATAAAATAATAATAATAAAATAATAATAATAATAATAAAATAATAATTAATAATAAAAATAGTGAAGTGTGGCAGTGTGGGTAAAATGAACTGCCTGGCTCACACCCACACCTACACCCACCACCACCCAACACCAACCACCCACATACTGCAAACTGGTTTGTAAAAAACATCTTGCATATTACTGGCACCAGCAAGAGAACTGTACAGTGGAAATCATTTTTCTTTCCGTTCATACAGAATTCAAGTAGGATACAGACAGATGTCGCCACAGCATATCTGTGTGGGACATGTCCAAAAAAATAATCCTTGGAAGGAAATCCAGAAAACACAGCAACCTATGCTCTTTATCACAACACCATAACACTTACTAGACTCAAAACAGCCTCACAAAATGACCTCTAACAAGCAAGGGTTCTTCTGGTTGTGACAAAAAAGATTGAAGAATTTGGGCAGGTATCAGAAAGGTACTTGAGAGAGTAATAAATGATAAAAATAATCAAGAAACAAAGATGGCCTCTTGGATAGTCACCAAAAATATATAAAACATTGGAGCAAGGTTGAAAGATAGTGTATCAAAAATGCAGAAAGCCCATCCACAACAGATGACTCGAAACTTATCGTAGTCACCCACATAGTGCTAAACCAGATCCACCGCCCCTCATCTAGCACTAATACCCACATTCAGGTGCTGGCCCAGGCTTCCCCCAGTCATAGCACTAATACCCACAGTGCTGGTGCCTTGGCCCAAGCTGCCCCCCCAGTCATAGCACTAATACCCACTAGTGCTGGTGCTGGCCCAGGCACCCCATCCCTAGCACTAATACCCACAGTGCCAGGTGCTGGCCCGCAAGCTCCCCCAGTCAAAGCACTAATCCCCACAGTGCTGGTGCTGGCCCAGGCTCCTCCAGTCATAGCACTAAACCCACAGTGCTGAGTGCGGCCCAGCACCCCCAGTCATAGCACTATTCCAGCACAGTGCTGGTGCTGGCCCAAGGCTCCCACAGTCATGCACTAAAACCCCCAGTGCTGGTCAGGGCCCAGGCCCGCCCCTGGCCCAAGCCCACCCGCTGGCGCAGGCCCACCTCTGGCCCATGCCAGCCCCCAGCCCCAGTGCCTGACTCAGGACCCAGCCCCCAGCCTTACTGCCAATCCAACTTACTAGGGACCCAACCATAACCCCACCACTAAAACCGTAAATATACCACCATCATTGCACAGACCGTGGCCCACAGAACAGATGTTGAGAGGAGTCTCCTCCTTCTTCTGCTGGGGAAAGTAGATGAATCCAGGATGGGTGGCCCTGGCTGATACTGATGACTACAGTACATCACCAAAACCTGCTGAAATTGACAACACACCTCCCAACAATTTACACAACCAAAAGGTGAATTTGTGCAAATATTCGCTTGGGGGCATCTGTAAAGCATGGAAAATCAAGGAAAAAAATTGACAAGAAAACTTTGAGCATCCCAAAAATTGTATCGACCCTCCTGTCTAAAGGAGTTGTCGTTTCTATTCTTCCTGTACTTTCTTTCACCCAAAAAGTGTGACACCTCCTCGGTCCTCCAGAAGCAGTGTTACAACATCGACAGCCCTGCAAGCCATCTAAAAGGGACCAGAGGCACAGACCCACAAGACAAACCAATAGTAGCTAAGACAACCCAACTCTAGGTGATTTTTATAGTGGCAGTAAACAGAAAAAGAAAAATGGGAAGGCAAATAAAAATAATCCACCCACCTTGAGCCTGTTTGGACTGAGGCGCAGCCCAGTGGCCACCAATGGCCTCCATAATTACAACTATACTGAAGCCAATAACAAAATCCCCCAAACAAACACAGAATACAACCTCGATCATTTTGTTAATATAACAGGGCCTAAAGCCATCCACCCACAACCAAATACCTTTTAACAGTGACTTCTAGCAGGAGTCTAATGCAATGTTTGCAGCCTTACCAGAGACTCACACAAAAGATCACTTTGCATTGAAATAATGGATTAAGTGAATTTATACCCGTTTTAAGATGCAACAGAAGAACAGCAAACAAGGGGAATTGGCCTGTATGACAAAGAATCCCTCAACTGCACGAGTTGCTGAACACCACAAATGAGGTAGTTGAAGTTCTATCAATAAAGATCGCGAACCAAAACCTGGTCATTGTGGATGTATATAAGCCCCCAGAACAACCTCACAACAGTTTTCAAGGAACAGATACTGAAAATTGAAAACAGCCTTTGAAAACCTTCCAGCTCCACCCCCCCAAACTTTTACTGCTTGGTGATTTCAACCTAAGCATACAAAATGGCAAATTTAGCAAATAATGTAAAAGCTGGAAACAATCCCAGATGTCCACAAGAGAAAAGTCACACACACAAAGAGCGACTAATTTCTGCGAAAAACACACCTTAAGCCAGCAGATAGTGGACCAACCAAGACTAGAAAACACACTGTCCTTATCTTCACAAATTATTGAGAACCTGAATAAGACATAAGAATAACAAAACAACAAATTCGATCACGAACCCTAATCGAATCCAGACGTATATGCATAGGGTTTCCAGAAAAGCGAATGCATGTACCTGTGAAGGAGTCTTCACAAAATAACAACTCAACAACAAAACATCAACTGGGAACCAGGTAAACAATGTCCCTAAACGAGAAACATGTTGTGAAGATGTCTTAAATGACTGGATCCAAACCGTGCCTTGACAGATCACCATCCCCTGGCATCCGAAGCATTTCTAGGCATATTCCCCTAAGAAAGAAGAAGAGCATGAGTAGAACAGTTAGAGAAACCTTCTCCACTCCTACAGAAGACGACGAAGCAGAGTCACTTGAGCTCCTCAGAGTGCTAGAATAAACAGATACATGCGAAAGGAGGCGCTGAACCAGGGAAATTGGAAACTATCGAACTTAAGTTTCAATGACTCTTACAGAACCAGGAGATACAGGAGCTTAAAGCTATAGTAAATTGAAAGAAATTTCAAAATATTTTCTTTCATATGCCAAAAACACAAGGCAAATACCACATCTATATCGGGGCCCTTCCGTTGAGTAGTGGTGTGGGACTTACACAAATTAACTACAAGGAAATGAGTGAAATTTTGAAATCCCAGTACGACTCAGTGCTTGTGACACACTATATCGTCCTGAGATCGACGACCCAAATGAATTCCTTCATGAATGAGCCCTC
Source organism: Cherax quadricarinatus (assembly GCF_026875155.1). Taxonomy (NCBI): domain Eukaryota; kingdom Metazoa; phylum Arthropoda; class Malacostraca; order Decapoda; family Parastacidae; genus Cherax; species Cherax quadricarinatus. Next base: position 5,581,599 of record NC_069479.1, on the reverse strand, counting down.
AAAACTCCATAAAATGTATGCCAGAATTACCTACATAACCAACTCCGAGAGATTTCGAAAAAGCATTGAAAACATTGCCCATGCACTTCCACCCCCGGGCCCCAGGCTCGTGGAACTCTGTTTTCATTAAGAACTGCAAGAAACCCCTCTTCGTGGTGCCCTAATGTACACCATGGAGGAGGATCTTGGACATGGGTTAAATTCCACAGTCCACTTAAAACAACGGAATATAGCCCCACTCATAAGGTGGCAGTCAAAGCATTAGCTAAAGAGCTATAGACCAATAGCTCTGACGTCCCACATCATAAAAATCTTTGAAAGAGTGCCTAAGAGCAGGATTCAATCACCCTGGATTCCAAATTAGCACAATCCAGGGCAACGTGGGTTCAGGGCAGGTCCGCTGGCTGCCTTTCAGAACAACTGGATCACTATGATATGGCTTGGATGCACTGGAAGAAAATCAGTATGCAGATGTAATTACAAAGAACTTTGAAAAGCCATTATGACAAATGCGATCATGGTGTAATTGCCCATAAAAACGTGCAAAGAATAACTGGGGAAAGTGGGGAGAAGGATCTATCAACTTCCTAACAAATCGAACCACAAAGAGCATGGTCAACAGCGTTAAATCGGAGGCTGCCATATGAAGAGCACTAGATCCACAAGGCACAGTAACTCGCCCCCCATCTTGTTCCTTATCCTCATATCATACATAGACAGAGATATACATCACAGCACCATAATCAATCCTTTGTGAATATACAGGATCTGCATGAGGCTGTCATCTGCTGAGGACGCGGTTAACCTCCAAGAAGATATAACAAAGTTTTCCAGTGGGCAACAAGTACACAATATGAATGTTTCAAATGGAAGGGACAAAATCCAACTACTCCCGGTTATGGAAAACTGGAGGAAGATAATAACTAAACAGAAATATAACTACAGACTCTGGCTAAACAATAGAGCGGAAAATCAAGTAAGTCCCTGGGAGTAGATAAAAGTCTGAGGATCTCACTTTCAATGATCCAACGGTGACACGATCGCACGTGCAAAGAAAAAATTGATAGGATGGGATTAATGAGAACGTTCAAAACGAGAGATGCCAAGCCAATAGATGATCCTTTTCAAATCACTTGTTCTCTCTAGGCTGTAATTTTGCTGTACATTCACATCTCCATTCAAAGCAGGTGAAATCGCAGATCTAGAGAGCGTACAGAGATCCTTTACCTGCACGTAATAAGTTCTGTCAACACCTTAACTACTGGGAATGGCTAGGAAGCACTTGACTTGTACTCGTTTGGACGCAGGAGGGAGAGATATAATCATAAACTACACTGGAAAATCGTGGGAGGAATGGTCCCAATCTGCACACAAGAATCCACCCTAAAAAAAATAAAAACGAAAAGTAAAAGACTGGGCAGGCTGATGCAAAATGCCCTCAATTAAAAGAAGGGGCTCCATTATACACTAAGGGAAAACACCAAAATTGTCCGGGGCCCAAGACTGTTCAACAGCCTCCCATCACGCAATAGGGGAATTGCCAAAAAACCCGTGGGCGCCTTCAAGAGAGAGCTGGACCGATACCTAAAGTCCGTGCGGTATCAGCCGGGCAGTGGCTCGTACTGTTGGACTGCGAGCGGCCACCGTACAGCCTAGATGATCAGGCCCTGATCCATCATGAGGCCTGGTCATGGACCGTGCCGCGGGGCGTATTGATCCCCGAATAACCTCCACGTAACCAACTAACTACTACCACCACCTCTTCCTGCCTAAATAATAGCCGATCCTGCTCCACTCTGTTAGTGTGACTTGTAAATGGTCCAAGTCCGGACCGAAACGTCGACGAAAGCTTCTTCTCTTTTATGAGCGGGTTTATTTGTGTATAACATCAACCACTACTACAACTACATCTACCAATGCTACACATCTACCACTACTACTCTACCACTACTACTACATCCTACCACTAGACTACTACATCTCCACTTCAACTACATCTAACCACTACTTTCTACATCTACCCCTACTACATCAACCATTTCTACAACATCTACCACTACTAACTACATCTACCACTAACTACTACCATCACCACTACTACATCTAAACCACTACTACTACATCTACCCTTCTACTAAAACTACCACCACTACTACTACTACTTCTACACTACTACTACAATCAACAACTACAACTACATCTACCACTTCTACTACATCTTACCACTACAACACATCTTACCACTACAGCTAACATCTACACTTCTGCTACATCTACCACTGACATATGGGGTTCTTAAGGAGATATGTTGATAAGGTAAACACCCTTGTTTGGATGGTAACACTAAATATTGTCCCAGACAGTGATGAAGGCATGAGCCCAAGGCCCTGCCGTTTTTTGTCTGCCTGCTTCTCTGTCTATCCAACGCGTAGAGAAGAGGCAGCTCGTCACTCACTCACAGCTCACGCTGCATCCCGTTGACGTCAATACAGACACATCGGCCTAATAGGGATCTTCTATATAAACACATGGATGGTACTATAAAAATTAAAAAAAAAAAATTATGCAATGCAACCATAAAGAGGGGATCAGCACTAATGCCTGACAGCTCGGTCATGTTACGAATGTCGACCTCGACAAACACTACTATGCTAATAGTCTGAACAGGCAGGTGGTTTCTGGCCGATTCTATTACAAAAACACATTCATATATAACTTAGAACTAAATGGAAGGATCATACTTGATTTAACAAAAGACTTTTACGTAATTGGAGTTAACGTAATCACTTTTAACGTAATGCATTACAACCTATAAGAACTAATATGGTACAATATGATCTGGAATTTGATCTATCGATCTGTATTCATGCACTCTAAAAACGGATTCCTGAGGAAATAAATATATATATACAAGTAGAAATTAACAGCAAAGGCCAACTGGTGTGGCACACAATATTTACTGTCAAATTCTCAGAATACGGAGGGAACGTGATCACGAAAAAAAAAAAAAAAAAATCTGAAAAACTGATCAGTTAATAACACACAGTTTGACAATTTTCTTCATCTCGGACAACTAGTATATAAGATCTATGAACATTAAACCCAATTCTGCGAGGGTGAGGTTTACATATGGCAGAATGGTTATCAATCTCTGGGAGATCGAATCCTCTGCAATGGCTAACAGCATGGCCTGACTGAGGAGAACTGAACGATATTACAGAAAGATACTTGTGAGTTTCTCATTTACTTGTCCGAGTACGCAAGGAGTATCGACATTCAGGTTGAATATCTGACTGAGTATTTGAGGTTGAGGGTACAGAGTCAAGAGGAATATTCAGCATCTGACACATTAGTCTGGGTAGCAATGTCATCCAACATCCGAATACTAATTTCATATGATCTAATGCGTTTCTTAGTATTCTTACCAGTACTAATTTTTCTAACCTTAAACTATTGCCCGAGATATGTTACGACAACTCCTATAAGGGCCAACAAACTTTTGATCGAGCTTAGGCCATTTCGATGTTTTGTATGAAATTTGATCAGCATTACCTCGAACCTACTTAACTTATTGATGGTTTAGCACAGCTATTAGTTACTCTAGTAAATCCCTGCGTTGATTTATGAAGTGTTTCACGGATTCTTCTAAAAACACACTCTGAGCCATGCTTGTAGTACAGTTGCTAAGCAAATCATCAGGTTGTTAATTAGGGTTTCGGAGTGGAATATAACAGCCACATATGTAAACGCATGTCTAACACCATACCATGCATAATGTGGGTACCACCTATGTAAGCATTGAAAGCAGAATTTAGGCATCATTGACACATGATTATACTTCACATACAGTATTCACTATGGGGGTTGATAGTGGCCTCAAGACATCAGTACTCTTTCTTACTGGTTCGTTTCAGCTACCCATTGCTGGCAGGATGATGATGAACAATGGTGGATTTAGAGTTCTTGTACAAAGTACAACAAATTTTCAATAATCACATTACAGAAATCCACCTCCATTATCTGTTACTAAGGACTTATGGGTGGTAATGCCTCAGATAATGATTCTTTAAACGCCTTTAAGCTACTGTCTCGCAGACCTTATCTGCACTTAGGAACTAACTCACAATATCAGGTGAAATTGTCCTACCATAACACACAGATGCCTTGTTGCCTTGGAGGGCAACATTTAAAATTGGCTAACAAATCAAGTGCAACTCGTTCCCCCGGTTCCGCTAGTGGTGGGTTAACACTATGGAATGGAATTAGGACCATTAGACCATATCCTTTATGTTGCATACAAACATACACTTATCTTAACATACTCCTGAAATGTCAGTTGCCTATACGTGGCCAAAAGTACTTCATTCTGGCCTCTTATTTCACAGAACGTTCCATACCATGGTGTGCCAAACACCTGTGCATCATTGAAACTAGCAGTAGGCTACATTCACTTGTGACTGGTTGGAATTACTAACTGGTATACTCTTCTACTTGGAGAACCCAATTCCACTGTTTCGATACAGTAATACTTGGCCATTACAAAGTCACTGATGGGGCTGGTGGCTTCACAGTCAGAATAAGATCTTCCAGGGAGCAGAATCAAATCACCCCAGACCACATGGGGATCAGTTCTTTGACGCATGGTTGCTTTTACACCTCTACCAGTAAATGGAGGATCAGCAGTTACTACACTAACGTGTCACTAATAAATCATCTGCGACTACATTGACTTGCCAGGTAAATGTTCAAATGGGATTGAACTCTTGGATAGTTCAGGGTCCATCTGGCTAACCTTCCAGTAGGTTGTTTAATCCAGGAATAAAAGGTATTCAGAGGTGCAAGCTGACAAGACATGAACAGGGTATTGGTAAATGATGTATCTCGCTCCGTTTACTGTATAAATACGTTCAGCCTTTACGTAAGGACTCTGCTAGCAAATGCAACTGCGTGTACTGCCATCAGTCCTTCTGATCAGTACGGCACCTAAGCCAAATGAACTAGCACAGTTGTCAGATAGAGGGCTTAAAAAAATCTGGAATTTCAAAAATGGGAGCGGACATTAGCTTTCTGTAAATAAAGTTGGTAGAATTTACCGAGATAATAAGTACAGTAAAAGGACACAAGTGCAACTAATGTGACCATTTAAATTGGGCAACGTTTCGCTCACCAAGGAGCTTTATATCAAGCCATTACAACAATTACATGGACACAGAGGTAAAAAAGGCTCAGAGTGAGGTGAATACAAGTGAGGTCATTTCGATGTTCACTAGTGGAATAGTATAGTAGTATAGTAGTATGGTTAGTGACAAAAGAATACAATAGGTTAGAGCAATTAATTGTCATGATAAAAGGATTATAAAAGCTATTACTTGGGTAAACATAAAAATAGGTTGTACAAGATTATAACCTGGAATTAGGCAGCTTGTAAATTTCATTGTTTCACTCAAAATTCACTGAGCTTGTGTAATAAACATGAGAGACTATGGTGGGCAGGGTTTTACTGTTTTTCAGGAGGATACTTGCTAAGACTTCGGAGATTGGGGAAGCAGCCGTGTTTTGTTTAATTGTATTCGAAACAGCGATCAGTGCTGAATCAAGGCACTTGCGTGTGCGAAATTATTTTCTTTAATTCACTAATTGGGCGGTCACAGAATTTCAAAAGATGATTGGGAATTTTCGGTTTTTGTACACAGGCCATGTTTTAAGTTGTCGTTCCTACATGCGTATGTGTGTTCATTGGTTTCCCCAAAAGACCTTTAAACAAATTTTTTTTTCTAAAACCAATCCTTCGGAAATAGGCGTGCTCACACAAAACCACGGATTTTTGAAAATTTTTTTCGGGGAATCACCCCGCCATCTTCACTCAATTTTCCCCCCGAAAATCTAATCTACCGAAAAGAAACTAAGCAGTTTTTGGACTTTCCCTCTTCACAAAGTATACCAAAAAAGCCATCGAGGTTAGACTTAAATTTAACCAGGATTAATCTTCCCCTTTTTACCTCCGCGGAGTTGACGTTTGATACTTGTGTTCTTCAATTTTTCCTTCAATAACAAGTTACAAAACAAATAAGGATGGGAAGGGGCCCCCCCAATAAATTTTCACCCAATTTTAACAAAACCAGAGTCCACACTTCCCCAAAAACATATCCCCTTCAACGCACAAAATTTTTACTTACTGGAGATGTCCTCGAATAACCAAAACTTTTGATGTAACGGGATTTTCAAAAGCCAACGAGTTAACCACGATTAGTTACCTAGAAAAAAATCCTGGAAAAATTTTCACGTTCCCCTTCCAAAAAAAACACCAAAATTTTTCAATTTTACGAACCCCCAAATTTAAAATGTTTCCCAATTTTATTCCAGAAAGTAAAGGACCAAAAGAAAATTGGGTTTTTCCAAAGACATACCAAATTTTTGGCCTTGATTTTCTTACAAATTACTTTTTCCCCAAACATTCCTTTTTTCCCCTTTTTCCCTTTTTTCAAAAAAAATGAAGAAAAAAAGACTTTCGTTTTCATCAATTCCCCACCTCAAACCCCGTCCCAAAAGTTTAATTCCTTCCCCCAGCCTTTTGCATAAACCCCTCAAAATACTTTTTCCAACTACCCCAGAGTGCCAGCCTAAACCATTTAAAAAAAGGATAAAAACCGGGGCAAAACCCAACACCAGGGTTGCAGGGTTTACACTTTTTAAATTTGGACTTAAAAACCCTTTAGGTGAAACAAAAACCCCCTAAGTCAAAACCCAAAGCAGTGAAGGGAAAAATTAAAAAAACGCTGTTACAAACCAAATTCCACCTCACATGAAATTAGAGACGCCTTTTTAGTGATAAAAGCTAATTTTCCGAACCCAAGTCCGAATCGAACAATTTTGCAATCTTAAAACAAAACAGGGCGCTTCCCATTCGAAGTCTAGCAGAACCCCCAAAAAGAAACCCGGGGCCCCATCCTTTTAATCTCCCCCTGTTATTACTACACAAAGCACGATAAAACACTGAAAAGCTCCCCAAATTTCCAGTTTAATTTGTAATATTTAGGTTACCCAGAATGTTTTATTTTTTTATAGTTCGAATTAAGCTAACCCATTTTGATTATTTTGCCCCTACAAATACTTATTTTCTACCCTGTGAAATGAAATGGTTATTTGCCTCATCTGACCCTTTTAATACCCTCTTGCTGTTAATTTTTTGTAAGGTTTGAAAAATCTGGGACAATTCCAAAAAATTAAATTTTCATTGGACACATTAGCTTTTTTTTTTAGTTTTGGGAATCCCTTTTTCTTGACGGAAGGTCCAAACAAAAGGGAGCATTTTTTCTTAAGAAATTTCAGTTGAGGAGGCTATTGAAGAAAAATTTAGCATGAAAGATCTGAGAAACCTGCTAGCCCCCAAAAGGGGTCTTACGGCATCAGCATTTTTTGGGATTGAAAAATTTTACTGCCGTTACTTTATTTGGCAGTCGTAACCCCTCAGGAGGATACGTGCCCAAAAACTTAATTTCTATCTGAAAAAATCATTAAAAAGTTTGATTTTTAAAAATTGGCTTCTTCAAGGCTTACTAAAAGTACTATATCAAGTTTTTTTTGATGTGTATCCACATTTTCGGACATAACGATTACGCCCAAAAGGTACACCAAAAAGTGCTTTACCTAAAAGACCTCTAAAGATATTGGCCAGATCTAAGAACGTGATGGGAGAGGATCGAAAATGAAAAACCCCTTTTGAAGGAAGTGAAAATGACCGTGGGATAAGAATGCAGTTAACTCTTGGGCCTCGGAAAGGGACTTGCCAAAACCCTTGTAACAAGTCCCCGGGGCAGAAACTTTGTTATCTCCGATATTGCGAAAAAAAATCACCTAGTCAGGGAAATGGGAAGCGATCCGGAATTTTTCCATTTAACTTCCTAAATCAATACCGGGGCCAAGTACCGTCCTTTTTAGGCACTAGGGTTAAGGGCGCATTCCCGGGGGAAATTTTTAAAGGCAAAACTCCATCATCGAGCATTTGATTTACCAATTCCTCGCGACAGAACTTGGAATGAGGGGATTTGTACGCAGGGAAATAGATAGGGCCCAGACCGGTTCAAGGAATACGATGGGGCAATAATTTGTTTTCCATCTTTCACCTGGTAAGGCAATGGTTTTCGAGGGTTTGTTCAACAGTGTCAAAAAACGCTTGACTTCGCTGGGGGAAATCAGTGGGGGCAAACTTTTTCCCAAAAGGTGGAATGGATTGGGTCCAGTGGGGTGGATGAGGATCTCCCCCGTTGAAATAGCCCCACCCAATGGGCAGGTGGGAATCATCCTGTACTTGAACGGGGAAGGATGTGAACTAGGTCAACAAAGTTGGGATTTTCCTGAGACGAACACTGGACGAAGTGTTACAAGGAAAAAAAAAAGGTTTCGTCTCTTAAAAATTAAGGGAAAGGGTTTAACAAATAAACCCTTTACCCTTGAGGAATCCTGCAACTAGGACGTTTCACCATCTGGGAAAATTGGAACAACAACAGACACTCTAGGGGGAGCACTAGCCGCAAACAGAGAGGCTTTCGCAGACGACATTGACATCAACAAAAATGGCATTACTAGTTTTCAAGTAATCATTTTCTGACAAAGGGTCCCCGTGGGGAAACTACCTGAATAGCAGTCATTTCAGGGATAAGCTGTGCACTCAAGGGAGCTGAGTGCCTCGGACACTTGAGGCAAAACCTTCCCTTGCATGTCTGAAGGGGTTTGGGGGAACAAGATGGGGGACAGAGTTTCTATGCCACCGCTTGGGCGCACTGGAAAAAAGCATTGGCTTTTAAAGGACTTAATCCGTACATCGTACTCTGGGCAGTATGGCGATTTGTCCAAACGGTAACCCAAAATGGAACATCAAGTCGTCAAATTTTGGGGATGCCATCGGGAAGGGTCGAGCACAAAGCGTAATCTCGCGTGGGAAACAAAACCCCGTAAAAAGGTCACCAGGGGAAAATAACTGGCGCAACAAAAAAGGATAGAAAAGGTAGCGAATCTGACTTCGGACACCAGAAAGGAACCAGCTCTCCACTAAAGGGGGTTACAGTAGTTGGGTTTAACGAGGAGAACACGCTAATGCTTCTTTTAAAAAACTAGACCTAGATATTTAAATTCCCCAGAGTCCATGAAAACATGAACGGGCGCATTAAAGGATGAACTTGTACCAAAAGGGCCCATCGTTTCTTTTTGGGTTTGTGAAAAAAAGAAGGGGGGGTTGTCATCGGGAAGCCCCTTTTTTACTTTATCCCCAAATTCCCTACGTCAGAACATGGAAGCACACAAGCAAAGGGTTTTCATTCCCAAGGCTGGCTAAAGGGTTCATAGAATTTTTTAACTGGGATGGTGTAAATCCCTTTTACCACTGTCCTACTGGACGAGTAGCTTGGGCCTCGGGTTCCCCCGAATTGGAAGAATAGCCGGGTTTTGGGTTTGTTTGAGAACCACGACGTCTGTTTCCTCTCCCGGCTGTGCGGTTGGAATGGCCACAGAAAGATCTAGAACTGAAGGTTTTAAGGCATTGCACTCAGATGGTCTGCCATTATTCTAGGGAAAAGTTACTTATCATCAAGTCGACGCCTCTTTGGGTGACTTCAGGACTTAATGCAATATGGGCCCCGGACACCACAAAATTTTAGCAAGTTCTTTGACTATGGTACTATCATGTATGGGGGGGCTCAGGAATGATGACCTTTAAAACAGCTTGGATGTGACGCGAGTATTAGATTGGGGGGGTTTTTTTAGAAACACAAAAAAGAGGAAGTACAGGGTAGCAAGTGTTGGCGAGACTTTCGAAAGGGGGGTTCCCTCGGGACACAAATTTCATACTGGATGAAGGCGAGCGGCCCTAGTACTTAAGGACAAAAATTGTAACCAAAAATTTAGTCGGTGGCATTATTGTTTGATAACTCCCAATGTGCAATTTAGCGAACCCCCCAAGGGGGGTTTTTCTTGTCTTTGAGGAACTTGAACATTGACCCCGTTAAAAGACAAAGGGGGAAAACCCTCTAATGACCTTCGGGCCCGAGCTGAAACACTAATTCTTTTAGAACGAAAAAGGGCGGTTCCGACCGGTTCAAGATAGTTATGGATTAACTGTTCATAAACTTGCCACCTTTTAGATCTTTAAAGTCTTTCATCAATCAAGTTTAACACATTGAGGCATGGGGAACGGGCTAACTCTCCTTTCCGATACAATTAAACAACTTCCCGATGGAAGAATCAAATGAGGCATTTCTCTGGCTCGAACCAATAAACCCAAACCCTTTTAGGTGTCTGGTTTCCATTAACAAAGGGAAAAGCATCATAGGATCACGATGAAATTTCGCGACGAAGTTGTGCTATTATTTGGGGGCAGGTTACTCGAATTGTGAACTGATCATTGGTTGTACTACAGCATTTGCTGAGGGATCGCTTGAGAAGACTTGAGACATTTTGCAAAATGTAAAACAAGAATTTAGGAAAACAAAAAAAATGTAAATGAGGAACACACAAAAACAGTGAATTAAATGGGGGAAAATGCTTAACTATTCGCATAAATAAATAAAAAAATTTACAGGACACAGTAAGCAAGGAAACTCACAAAAAAGACTCAACGAATAAACAACACTTTGAAAATCAAGAGAACTTGTACTTTTTCAAATCTAATTCCAACTTACTTTTAAAAATTGGGAAAGAATGGCATAGTGAGTTTTCTTTACTCTCAAACAATAAGAAAAAACAACTAAAAATGAAATCAATCAAAAATGTTAAATTGGACCATAAACTTGTGCAAAATTAAAAAAACTGGGAAAAAAAATTCACTACAAAAAGGGAAATAAATGAACACAAAGAAAAAATATTTTTCAAAACGAGGGAAAGAAAGCACTGAAAAAAACTGAGCAATATTGCAAATAATTGCTAATCAAGAGTACTGCACAACACTACTTAAAATTTCTGCAAGAAAAAATTTAATGACAACTCAATGCTTGCACAAGTATTATTGCAAAATGAGTCAATGTGCAATGATAAAAAATAAAATTTGCACACACAGGAAAACACAGTTTACAAGAAAAGAAAATATTTCATCAAGGAATGAACTGAGTGAACACTTTAACTTTTAACTGCAACTTAAGCAACACTTACTGAACAAACAAAGAATGATTTACTTTAAATGAACAACTTAAAAATTGCACTAAGAGTGAATTTGTTCAATGAAACATAAAAAATAATAGGTGCAAAAACACAGAACAAAATGGGTTGAACACTTACAGTGATGCAGAACACAACACATCAATATAAACACAATACTAGAATTTTCTTGCTATAAAACTTGATGTGTGAAAAATTTGCTAAAATAATTTTCTTTCTTACACAAAACAATGGCACTATTTTCTGTGGAAATAAGACAAATTAGACACAGGTTAAATGAAAGGAATTAACACAAAAATGTTCAACACACAGAGAGAACTGAACAAGAATAAACAATTGCTGGGAGGAAAATATAACAGACAACACTGAGTTGTGATGCAGAATACAAGGTAATAAATTACTAAATTACTTCACTGGAATACTGAGAACACAAGGTGAGTCTGAAGTGGAAACACAAGTTCTATACTGCTCATATGTGTTGCACACAAGGAAAAAACACTAAGGTACTTACTTCAAGTATATAAAATAGCACGAAAATTAACACTGAATTAAGAAGATAAAAAAATTATTGCAAACAGTATATAATAAACACTGAGTCTAATCAAGAGTCACTGAATGTCACTAAGAAATCACTGGAAACAAAAAGAAATGTCTCAACACTCGCAAATGTCTCTATGAAAAATATTATCGCTGTAGCGACTTGGTGAAGAATTAGGTAGATGGTGGTGGATGGTGGTGGAGGATGTTCATGTTGTCTTGCGGCTGGCTACTGTCCTCTGCACACGTGATCGTAGAATTGCGCTTACATCGACTATTGACTTCACACAGGAGGCTTTCAACGGTGGTGCAAAACACACTCTAGCTCTTGACCCCCCTATGTGGTCCTTAAAATATGATGCTAGTACCCGTAATAAGAGTACAATAACAATGGTAATGATTTGGTGAGTGGGCTGAAGCAGGGCTGAGGCCGGGCAGTGGTGAGACCGCGTGGTGAGTGGGCCTATGGGATGAACGGTGTAAGCCTCACTGGAGGACACCCACACTGGCGCGAAAATATTTCTAAGCCAGGCCGGCTTAAAACAACCCACGAAATACCACAACACCACAGGGATGAAAAAGCACTCAGAATGGCTTGGAGCTTGAAGCACAAACGACGAAGACTGTAACTCCCACGTGGTTTGCATGAGTACTGGGTTTATCAACCTCGTTATCACCGGGTTAGTTACTGGCTTGCTTTGCTTATCTTAACCCTTCACACAGAATGGTTTGATAACTTCTAACGATGAGCACAGCAGGGGTGGAAAGCTGGCTTGGCAGGCAAAGCTGGATGATGTTAGGCTAGGCTGACTGACTCCCTTACCACAGCTGTGTACTGGCTTATTTGCAACTCGTCAACCCCTTGGAAGTGATGCAAATAAGCAGATAACACTAACAAGAGACTGACCAGTGAATAATGAAGAGGGCGGGTAGACACTGCGAGGGTAGCTGCAGGCTTGGGTTAGGTCGACCATTACCCTGCTCGGCAGGCCTAGTCACAAGATGGCGACCAGCTCAGTAGAAATTTATCTCCAGAAACTGCTGTAATCGTCAGAATTGCAGGCCCTCCGTTGTCACCAATTTGTCGTATGGGGTTCTTAAGGAGATATGATGGATAAGGTAAACACCTTGGTGGATGGTAACACTATATATTGTCAGACAGTGATGAGAGGCAGGAGCCCAGGCCTGCCATGTTCTGCCTGCTTCCGTCGAGTGAGGAAGAGGCAGCTCGTCACTCACTCACGCTGCATCCCATGACGTCATACAGACAAAACGGCCCTAATAGGATCTTCTTAAAAAAGCACATGGATGGTACTATAATACGCTATGCAACACATATAAGGGGATCAGCAACTATGCTGAGACCACTACTACTACATATACCACTTCTACTACATCTACCACTACTACTACATCTACCACTACTACATCTACCACTTCAACTACATCTACATTACTACTACATCTACCACTACTAAATCTAGCCATTTCTACTACATCTACCACTACTGCTACATCTACCACTACTACTACATCTACCACTACTACATCTACCACTTCAACTACATCTACCATTACTACTACATCTACCACTACTACATCTACCATTTCTACTACATCTACCACTACTGCTACATCTACCACTACTACTACATCTACCACTACTACTACATCTACCACTACTACATCTACCACTACTACTACATCTACCACTTCTACTACATCTACCACTACTACTACATCTACCACTACTACATCTACCACTACTACTACATCTACCACTACTACTACATCTACCACTACTACTACATCTACCACTTCTACTACATCTACCACTTCTACTACATCTACCACTACTACTACATCTACCACTACTACTACATCTACCACTTCTACTACATCGCCACTACTATATCTACACTCTACTACATCTACCACTACTACTACATCTATCACTTCTACTACATCTACCACTACTACATCTACCACTACTACTACATCTACCACTACTAACACATCTACCACTACTACTACTTCTGCCACACTACTTCATCTAATCTACCACTTCTTCTACATCTGCACACTATATCTACTACTTCTCTACATCTACCACTACTACATCTACCACTAATACTTACATCAACCACCACCACTAACTACTACATCTACCACAACTTCATCTACCACTACTACTACTCTACCACTTCTACTACATCTACCACTACTACTACTCTACCACTATTCTACTACATCTACACTACATAACCACTTCTACTACATCTACACCACTCTAATACATCTACCACTACTACTACATCTACCACTACTACTACTGCTACATCTACCACTACTACTGCATCTACCACTACTACCTACTCACCACTACTACTACATCTACCACTACTACTACATCTACCACTACTACTACATCTACCACTACTACTACATCTATCACTACTACTGCATCTACCACTATTACTACATCTACCACTACTACTACATCTACCACACTACTAACTACATCTACCACTACATCTACCACTTCTACTAACATTACCGCCCAAAGGGGGGGGGGCGGGGGGGCCACTACACTACATCACCCACTACTAACTACACTACCACTACTACTACTGGCTACTCTACCACTACTACTGCATCTACCACAACTAAACTAAATCTACCACTACTACTAACAGCTACCACCTATACTAATCTACCACTACTACTACATCTACCACTACTACTACACTATCACTAATACGCATCTACCCTATTACTACATCTACCACTACTACTACATCTGATCACTACTACTAACATCTACAACTAAACTAATACATCTACCAATACTACTACATCTACCACTACTACTACATCTACCACTACTACTACATCTACCACTACTACTGCATCTACCACTACTACTACATCTACCACTACTACTACATCTATCACTACTACTACATCTACCACTACTACTACATCTACCACTACTACTACATCTACCACTATTACTACTACATCACCACTACTACTACATCTACCAGGGTTGGGTTTTGTTTTAAGATTTTGGGGGGGGGGGGGGGGGGGGGGGGGGGGGGGGGGGGGGGCACACTACATATACCACTACTACCAACATCTACCACTACTAATCACCACACTACTACATCTACCACTACTAGCTACTACATCTACCACTCCTGCTACTACATCTACCACTAATGCTACCATCTACACTGCTATTACCTCTACCACCACGACTAACATCTACCACTACTACATCTACCACTACTACACATCTACCAACTACTACTATCATCTACCACTACTACTAACTACATCTACACTACTACTACATCTACCACCACGACGACATCGACCCACACTACATCTAACCACTACTACTACATCTACCACTACTACTACAATCTACCACTACTACATCTCACCACTACTACTACATCACCACTACTACTACATCTACCACCACGACTACATCTACCACTACTACATCTACCACTACTACTACATCTACCACTACTACTACATCTACCACTACTACATCTACCACTACTACTACATCTACCACTACTACAACATCTATCCACCACGACTACATCTAACACTACTACTACATCTTCCACTACTATACTACATCACCCCACGACTACATCTACCACTTTACTACATCTACCACTACTACTACATCTACCACTACTACTACTTACTACAACTACCCACTACTACACTACCACTACTACTTACATCACATCTACTACATCTACCACTACTACATCTAACCCCTACTACATCTACCACTACAGCTACTACATCAACTACCACTACTACTACATCTACCACTACTGCTGACATCTACCACTACTACTTCTACCAGTAGTTTCTACTACATCTACCTCTACTACTACATCACCACTACTACTACATCTACCACTACTACTTACATCTATCACTACTACACATCTACCATATACTACATTCTAGAGGGGGGGGGGGGGGGGGGTGTGTGGCCACTACTACATCTACCACTACTACTACTCTACCACTACTACCTAACATCTACCACTACTACTACACTACCACTAACTACTACATCTACCACTACTACACATCTACCACTACTACTACATCTACCACTACTACGACATCTACCACTAATACTACCATCTACCACACTACTAAATCTACCAATACTACATTACCCCTAATAATCTACCAAACTACTAACTACCCCTATATCATCTACCCCTATATACATCTACCACTTTCCTTTCCCTTACTACATCCTACCACTATCTACATCTACCCCTATACATCTACACTACTCTACATCTAAACCAATTTTCTACTACATTACCACTACTACCCAAACTCTACCACTTTCCAAAATCTACCATATACATCCCACTATTTTACATCTAACCACAATTCTTTCCACTACTACAATCTACCACTACTCATCACCACTACTACATCTACCATACTACTACATTACCACATAAATACATCAAACCCCACCTAATTACCCCTCTATACCTTACCACACATAATCACCACTCCTTTAACAAAACCACTACCACTCACATCTACAAATACTACTACATTAACCATACATACATTACCACAAATTACACACCACTACTACTCATCACCCCTACTATTCTTAAAATCTAAATAAATTACCCTTTTTACACATCTAAAAAATAACAAAACTCCCTCTACTATTCCCTATATACACTTCACTAAACATTTTTTAAATTAAAAAATTTCTACCACACTATAATTAAACTTATCTACCACTTTCATTACCACTACTTCCCACTAACAAAAATTAATTCACTCTACAATTCCCCTATCACAACTTTTTTTTAATTACCAATAATTCTATTTTTTTAATATTAAAAAATCTACCCCCTTTTAAAATTCCCAAATATGTATTTAAACTAATCCTAAATTTAAAACCCTTTTTACACTTCCACACCACTCCATATACTACATCTAACCACACTAAACTAAAATTCCTTCCCAATTTTTTATTTCATCTAAATTATACATTACCATAAATTTACTTACCAACTCAATCTACCATATAACCCTTCCCCCAATATATTAAATAATACATCTACCTTTTTAAATAAAAAACCTTATTTTCTCAATTAAAAAACCTTTTTTTTCAATACTAAAAAAACCCCCCACATCTACCACTCTTACTTTTAATCTCCACTTACCAAATCAACAAAAACCCAACAATAACCACAACTTCAAACCCCCCCCCTAAAACTAATTTGACCTAACTCAGCAATCTTGACTGATGGATTTATAGTGACGTTGTGATCCTGACGACTGTGTCAGTACTTACTAGCTTTCCATGTGTCAGGCTGAATCAAATTATTTTGCACAGTTCTTATCAAGATGGTTCATGAATCACTGTATTGACTTTTTAATTATAAGATTAACCGAGAGTTAATTCTATTTTGCTTTAATTTTGTCTGAAAACAGAAATCCTTCACATTTTTTGCCATGCAAATTTGTTGTAGTGTTATGTGTTATGGACTTGGAAATATAAACACATGTGAAGTATAATGTGATCCTTTATTGACAACGTTTCGCCCACACAGTGGGCTTTTTCAAGTCACTAATCACATCTGTTTGAGACTTGAAAAAGCCCACTGTGTGGGCGAAAAGTTGTCAGTAAAGGATCACATTATACTGCTTATGTGTTTATATTTCCATTGTGTAGGTATTTTATACCATTTATTTCCATCGAGTTATGGACTTATTCAGCACTTCAAATACTTCTTCATGTTTGAGTGGAGAGCCATATTCAGTATGTTAAAAGTTTACATGAGATCTCATCGTAATTTCCGTTTCTTAAGATAAAGTAAGTTTACTGCTTTGATTATTTCATGATATTTGTGAGTGATGATGCCAGTTTGGTTATATTTTTTTATAAGAACATAAGAATGAAGGAACACTGCAGTATGCCTACTGGCCTATGCGAAGCAGGTTTAATTCTCCCACCTGCTTAAGCACGACACCAGACCTAGTAGCACAAGCTAGTCAGATCTAACTCACACCCACCCACACCCACTTGTGTATTTATCTAACCTATTTTTTAAACTACACAACGTTTTAGCTTCTATGACGGTTTATTGAGATCACACGTGTGTGTAGGCCAGGCTTTGTGTAGTTTATCAAGATTACCATATTTGTTATCCTAGGCTATCCTAGGCTATCCTAGGCTATCCTAGTTCGGTGTATGTATGCATGTTTAAAGTTATAGCTCATCTGTGGTCATAAACACTGATAGGTTCCTTAAGAAACATTATGTTTAGTATAAATGAATGGTTCAGAGAAGCGACAAGTTGATAAATTAGACACATGTGCAGCACTCGGGTATTTTTAATGAGAAAATGTTTCGCCACACAGTGATTTTATCAGTCCATACAAAGGATTTTGAGGTAATCAGTCCCTTAGTCTTAAATCGATGTGATCAGACCATCAATCTTGATAGATTGATTACCTCAAACTCATCTTGTTCATCACTATTCTCCTATGTATGGACTGATGAAGCCACTGACTGTGTGGAGATACGTTTCCTCATGAAAGATACTCAAGTGTTGCAGACGCGTTTAGTTTATCACTATATTTAGTGACAATGTTTAGTATATCATCAAACATCCTCCGGGTTCAGTGACATTATCATGTCTAATATCAATCACTATCTGTGTTTATTTGTAGTATCAGGTCCCTTATCAATGTTGATGACATCAATGTGTTACTTAGCAGTAAATATAATTATGTCATAGTAATTAGGACATGATTACATTAAAGGTATATTTAATATATCACTTTACATAATATGTATGACGAATGTGGGGGGGGGGGATGAGGTTTAACGAGATACAAATGTATAAACATTATAAATAATTAGGATACACACATGGTGAAACCTGATTTACATTATTAGTGTTCATCAACATCAAAAATACGTAGGAGCAACAACATACATAAACCTTCATACTAACATTCAAAACATCACTGACATTTTTCAGAAAATTAAAAAATTCTAATCTCTCTAGAGCCACTTTTTTTTTTCAGTTTACCTCAGCAAGAACTGTATTTATTGTTTAAACAACTGTTCTTACTTGAGATATACTAGTGACACCTACTTTTCCGTAAAGTGCTGGCTTATTCTAGCAGATAAACTGTCTGTCTGCTTCAAAGGACACATTAGGTAAGGTGATTTTTTGAGCTTATAGAGCACCTGCACGTACACTTGATGCTCACGAAAAAAAAAAAAAAAAGTTGCACAACACTGAGGAAGGTTTTTGAGCAGGCAAGGAAAAGGTCGTTGTGTAAGTGTTCAGAGATTAACGTGTGAGAGTCTCTAACAGAACCTCAAGACCTTTAGGAACATCAAGTAACCTGAAAGTAGCTGCACTGTCCATACCGTCAGATGGACTGAGACAAGTCACACCGTAGGAAAAAATACGTAAATGGTACGAAATAAGTTTATTAATATATTGTGTTACCTGATCTTGTCAGAAGGCCACACGAAGGGGTTGACTTCAACGATTTTCTTAATAACTTTCATGGGAATACCAAAATGAACCAGTAGTAAACGTTCTGACATTGAATTTCTTTGCCATTACTTTACCCTGGGTTCAGTAAGAGTTAGTGACACCAGTGTTGACAGACTGATCTTGCTGGGGCGGGGGGTGTCGTCCAAGTTCTAAGTGCTAACTTCCTAGCAGTCTTAACAAGGTTCACCATATAAGACAGTTCTAAGGTGCTAGCTTCCTTGCAGTCTTAACAAGGTTCACCATACAAGACAGTTCTAAGGTGGTAGCTTCCTAGCAATCTTAACAAGCTTCACCATATAAGACAGTTCTAAGGTGGTAGCTTCCTAGCAGTCTTAACAAGGTTCACCATATAAGACAGTTCTAAGGTGGTACTTCCAGCATCTTAACAAGGATCACCATATAAGACAGTTCTAAGGTGGTAGCTTCCTAGCAGTCTTAATTAACAAGGTTCACCATATAAGACAGTTCTAAGGTGCTAGCTTCCTAGCAGTCTTAACAAGGTTCACCATATAAGACAGGGAAGTATTCCGAGAAGGTTGTGCTGTACTTAGCCGGACATTTTCCGACTATAATAATGATTACTCTGAGTTGTGATTTACCAGTAGTATATGCATTTTCAGCCATTAATAACTTGAGGGTGAATACAAAGAAGAGAGTAAAGTGGAAAGTGTTTAATTTGATTCAGAGTAAAAAAAAATTCTTCTTAATATTTTAGTTACTGTTTACAAAGTAGTTACTTAAAAAAGCAAACATTTTCGTTATATATATTGCATTATCAGTATTTCATTATTGTTAAGAATAAATTAAATCTTTCTTATTTCTGTTATATCTTTTATATCTTTGGTGGTTCACCACCTCACTAATTGTGGTCGTGTTTGTACATCAGCGCCGCCTAGCTTCCTGGGCGGGAACTACTGTTGTTGACTGTCGGGCAGTTAAAGCAATTGACTCTCTCAAGGGTAAATAATCAACCGGGATTAATAGGATGTTTCATCTATCAAGGTTACCTGAACTTAGCAACTGCCTTTCTCTGTGCCACAACCTGTGTTCTCTGGGAACCTGGGTTTTTCTCAATACATACAACTGGTGTTGGGTCGTTGTAATACTGTGAACTAGGTGGCGCTGTCTGTGGAAGGAGACTCAGATTCTTCAGTTAGTTATTTTGTGTCCCGTCAGCCCCTGGCTCCAACATTGCCTGGCCGCTGTAACTGTTAGTTGTCTTCAAGTCAATCTTTCTTGTACTACAACTTCGATGTACAACTGCTGAACGGGACGTATTTAAGGGACACGTAAGTTCCCCCTTCTTCCAATTACATGTTCATTTTTCCCCTATAATCTAAGTCCAGGATCATTCCTTAATTCATGGTACAACTTAACAACAAATCTTTGAAGACAATTGTGTTGTAGAGGTCTGAACAAAGCTCAAACCTCAACAACATAATTTACAATTTACAATTTTCCCTTCTGGCAACTTACCTATGCTTTACATCATGTGATAAAATTTGATTAAATGCTGTAATTGATGTTATGAATGAGTTCAGAATTTGGAGATGAGAGGGATTATACATTGTGAGAATTTTGTGAGGAAGAAAATTCCTCATTTGTGGGAAGTGGCTGAACTGGACGTGGCAAGAAATGTACTGAATATCCTACATCGTAAATTTGCTATATATTCGTGAACTACATGAAAGGTGAAGATTACCATTCCAGCTGCGGGTGATAACAGGTTGATATACGAATTCTAAAACCTTAGTTCAGTGTTACACTCGTGAAAAAATCCTGGCATTTTACTTTAGGTCTACCAGGAGGGTGTTCCGGGGGTAACCGCCCCTCTGCCCAATCTTTGACCAGATCTGTCGCAATATATACGAACAACCAACTGATACAACATATATCCAGTGGGACTACAGATGCAATATTAACCATTGGGAAACCATTGGAAATAATCTTATTAAAAATTCCCAGAAATCCAAACAGGTTCCTTTAATTACTTTCCAAGTAACTACTTGTAACTCCCATCACTAACGTCTAGCTGTTCCCGCTGAAGTAACCTCCCAGGCAGCCTCCATTACTCCTCTCAGCACTAAACTCTGCAGCAGTTACTGCTGTTGATAAACTCTATAGTTAATTCTCATGTTACTTATGTAACTTCCAGCACTAGATTTCATCTCTTCCGAAGTTAAATTCTTTAACAATATCAGCCATAGACTGTAGTTAACCATGTGTTAATACAGTACTTCCCATCATTTACAAAACAAATGCTCATATATTATCTCCAATTATTGCTATACTTTTCAACAAATCACGAGAGTTTCATATTTTTTCGGATATTCTTAAGAAATGAAGCTGACTCCAGTGCACAAGCTGACTCCAGTGTACAAGCTGACTCCAGTGCACAAGCTGACTCCAGTGCACAAGCTGACTCCAGTGTACAAGCTGACTCCAGTGCACAAGCTGACTCCAGTGCACAAACTGACTCCAGTGTACAAGCTGACTCCAGTGCACAAGCTGACTCCAGTGCACAAGCTGACTCCAGTGCACAAGCTGACTCCAGTGCACAAGCTGACTCCAGTGTACAAGCTGACTCCAGTGCACAAGCTGACTCCAGTGCACAAGCTGACTCCAGGACAAGCTGACTCCAGTGCACAAGGGGAACTCCATGCACAAGCTGACTCCAGTGTAAGCTGACTCCAGTGTCAGCTGACTCCAGTGCCAAGCGCTCCCGGGACAAGCTGACTCCAGGCACAAGCTGACTCCAGTGCACAAACTGACTCCAGTGTACAAGCTGACTCCAGTGCACAAGCTGACTCCAGTGCACAAACTGCCCCCAGTGTTACAAGCGACTCCATGCACAAGCTGACCCCAGTGCAAAACTGAATCCAGTGCACAAGCTGACTCCAGTGCACAAGCTGACTCCAGTGCACAAGCTGACTCCAGTGCACAAGCTCACTCCAGTGCACAAGCTCACTCCAGTGCACAATGGTGATCATCCATCTCATATAAACAAATACAGGCCAGTAACACTAATACAGTATTGTCAATATTTACGTAACACAAGAGAATGCTCTCTAGATTTGTCTCAGGTTTGAACAACGTGAACAGTTAAATCACGAAAGCAGGAAAACCAGACAAGACAAAACAGAACCTAGTGAGGAGATTGAATTAGTCCAAGAAATATCTACACAGCCAATAGCTGAAACGAATAGTTATAAGTCGGACTTGTGGTGACCTGTACTCAGTGGTGACCTGTACTTAGCTCAGTGGTGACCTGTACTTAGCTCAGTGGTGACCTGTACTTAGCTTTGAGTGGTGACCTGTACTTAGTTCAGTGGTGACCTGTACTTAGCTTGAGTGGTGACCTGTACTTAGCTCTGTTAAGATCTGTCCAGAGTGTTCTCCGTGAATCTGCACAAGATGTCCTCTCTTGAGCAACTTTACAAGCAGCTAAAAGAGGAGCTTAGGGTTGCTAAGCTTGAGATACTACGATTGACAGAGGAAAACAAGAGGATTCGAAGTAATCCTGTTGTGAGTCCTCAGGTCAAAAGAGGAACATGGTCATTGGCCGACCAACGTGGAACGAAGATGAAAATCAAGAAGACTGTTGGAGTGGCAGAAGCAACGAAGATCCATAAGACTGCTGTGGAGATTTCCAGCCCATTTTCAGTGCTACCCAAAGAATGTGTTGTCTACTGGAAACGTCACAATGAGTACCAAGGAATCATTGGCAGAAGAGGGTGAGTCGACATCTCTCGAAACCCCAACGAAAACCATCGAGAACGTCACTACGAACTCCACCAGTGAAGATAACATTGTTTTAGTTGGAGACAGTCAAGTGAAATTTATGGAAAGAGCATTTCGTCTTAGGGACAGGAAGAGGAGGCAGAGGGTATGTTTTCCTGGGGCTGGGATGGGGGATATTGTTAGCCGTCAGGACGACATCATGAAGGGTAATGGGAGCAATCCTATTATTTGCCTCAGTGCGGGAGGCAACGATGTTGGCAGACATAGGAGTGAAGACCTGATTAGCAGGTATAGGACAGCAATAGATATAAATCACATGCTATTAACCAATAAATCACTTGTTATTAGATAATAAATCACTATTAACCAATAAATCACTTGTTATTAATCAATAAATCACTTGCTATTAGATAATAAATCACTTGCTATTAACCAATATAACACTTGCTACTAGATAATAAATCACTTGCTATTAACCAGTAAATCACTTGCTATTAACTAATAAATCACTTGTTATTAATCAATAAATCACTTGCTATTAGATAATAAATCACTTGCTATTAACCAATAAATCACTTGCTATTATCCAATAAATCACTTGTCATTATCCAACAAATCACTTGCTATTAACCAATAAATCACTTGCTATTAACCAATAAATCACCTGACTCATGAACTCCAGAGCAGTAAAAACCTACGTAACAGGTTGCGATGGTGGGGGTTAAAGAGGAGCTTCATGTTTCCCGAAACCGGTTTGGTCGAGACAACAAAGCCGTAGTATAGAAGAAAGTATTTTTCCAAACTGCCTAACTCTTTACTGCCCGAGGGGAACCCCCTCCCCTTCTCCCTATATCCCATTGTGTACTGAATCAAGTTTACGAGGTGTTATATCCTGGCGAGTAATAGGTGCAAGGCTGGTATACCTAGGCTCAACTGGTAAAAACTCTTAGTATACGTCAGTCGTAAACTTAGAGATTGCACTGCCATCAGCATGCAGTTTGGAGTGTTGTGGTTGGCGCTGCGCTACCGACTTTACAAGCCTCGTTCCTTGTTACAACTGGTTTTCAGTATCTCGTCTCTACACCAGCATAACTTATAATACAAGGAAGTGAACATATGTCTTAATATTGTGTTTATACAGAAAAATAACGTGGAATTATTATTTGGATGGGTGTAAAGGATAATAAATACAATTTTTGGGAGATATTTAAATTTTATTAGTGAGCTTAATACCTTGTAAAATTTACAAAGAATTAAAATCTTTGTTTCTTCTCTAAGAACTTCAAAGAATTTGGATTATTAAACAGGATATTTTTTACAAAGTAGAAGTGATGCAAGGAGGGAAGAGTATATGGAGAAAAAGAGAGAGGTTAAGAGAGCGGTGAAGCAATGTAAAAAGAGAGCAAATGAGAGAGTGGGTGAGATGTTATCAACAAATTTTGTTGAAAATAAGAAAAAGTTTTGTTTAAGTTAAGGAATCCTAGAGAACAAATGGATTTGTCTGTTAAAAATAGGAGAGGAGAGTTATTAAATGGAGAGTTAGAGGTATTGGGAAGATGGAAGGAATATTTTGAGGAATTGTTAAATGTTGATGAAGATAGGGAAGCTGTGATTTCGTGTATAGGGCAAAGAGGAATAACATCTTGTAGGAGTGAGGAAGAGCCAGTTGTGAGTGTGGGGGACGTTCGTGAGGCAGTAGGTAAAATGAAAGGGGGTAAGGCAGCCGGGATTGATGGGATAAAGATAGAAATGTTAAAAGCAGGTGGGATATAGTTTTGGAGTGGTTGGTGCAATTATTTAATAAATGTATGGAGGAGGGTAAGGTATCTAGGGATTGGCAGAGAGCATGCATAGTTCCTTTGTATAAAGGCAAAGGGGACAAAAGAGAGTGCAAAAATTATAGGGGGATAAGTCTGTTGAGTATACCTGGTAAAGTGTATGGTAGAGTTATTATTGAAAAAATTAAGAGTAAGACAGAGAATAGGATAGCAGATGAACAAGGAGGCTTTAGGAAAGGTAGGGGGTGTGTGGACCAGGTGTTCACAGTAAAACATATAACTGAACAGTGTTTAGATAAGGCAAAAGAGGTTTTTGTGGCATTTATGGATTTGGAAAAGGCGCATGACAGGGTGGATAGGGGGGGGGGCAATGTGGCAGATGTTGCAGGTGTATGGTATAGGAGGTAGGTTACTGAAAGCAGTGAAGAGTTTTTACGAGGATAGTGAGGCTCAAGTTAGAGTATGTAGGAAAGAGGGAAATTATTTCCCAGTAAAAGTAGGCCTTAGACAAGGATGTGTGATGTCACCGTGGTTGTTTAATATATTTATAGATGGGGTTGTAAGAGAAGTAAATGCGAGGGTCTTGGCAAGAGGCGAGGGGTTAAAAGATAAAGAATCACACATAAAGCGGGAGTTGTCACAGTTGCTCTTTGCTGATGACACTGTGCTCTTGGGAGATTCTGAAGAGAAGTTGCAGAGGCTGGTGGATGAATTTGGTAGGGTATGCAAAAGAAGAACATTAAAAGTGAATACAGGAAAGAGTAAGGTTATGAGGATAACAAAAAGATTAGGTGATGAAAGATTGGATATCAGATTGGAGGGAGAGAGTATGGAGGAGGTGAATGTATTCAGATATTTGGGAGTGGACGTGTCAGCGGATGGGTCTATGAAAGATGAGGTGAATCATAGAATTGATGAGGGGGAAAAGGGTGAGCAGTGCCCTTAGGAGTCTGTGGAGACAAAGAACTTTGTCCTTGGAGGCATTCATCACCCATGTGAAGCATGGGTGATGAATGTTGCAGCGAGGAGAAGGCTGGAGGCAGTGGAGATGTCATGTCCGAGGGCAATGTGTGGTGTGAATATAATGCAGAGAATTCGTAGTTTGGAAGTTAGGAGGAGGTGCGGGATTACCAAAACTGTTGTCCAGAGGGCTGAGGAAGGGTTGTTGAGGTGGTTCGGACATGTAGAGAGAATGGAGCGAAACAGAGTGACTTCAAGAGTGTATCAGTCTGTAGTGGAAGGAAGGCCTGGTAGGGGTCGGCGTAGGAAAGGTTGGAGGGAGGGGGTAAAGGAGGTTTTGTGTGCGAGGGGGTTGGACTTCCAGCAGGCATGCGTGAGCGTGTTTGATAGGAGTGAATGGAGAGAAATTGTTTTTAATACATGACGTGCTGTTGGAGTGTGAGCAAAGTAACATTTATGAAGGGATTCAGGGAAACTGGCAGGCCGGACTTGAGTCCTGGAGATGGGAAGTACAGTGCATGCACTCTGAAGGAGGGACGTTAATGTTGCAGTTTAAAAACTGTAGTGTAAAGCACCCTTCTGGCAAGACAGTGATGGAGTGAATGATGGTGAAAATTTTTCTTTTTCGGGCCACCCTGCCTTGGTGGGAATCGGCCAGTGTGTTAATAATTTTTTTTTTAATTAATAATAACTGATTTCTGTCATGCTCATTCATCTCTAATGCTTATAATTATAACCATATTTTTTAAAGAGGTGGGCCGGTAAGCCCGCTGAATGTCTTGATCAGATGACCAAAACTCAGATGATGGGTCAGCATATAACTGAGACCCGAGTCAGGAAACACTTCTCCACTGTCTTGACAAACCTGCCTAACCTAACCTTACGTGCTCCAATTAGGCTCCATCTATTTTGTGTATTAGCTTGTTTATTGAAGCACTGGTTGGTATATTGAGAAATAATAATCTCCAAAGCGATATCTTTATTAAAGTGGCTGCCTGAATTGTATGTTTTTCTTCCCCCAGAGTTTCAGTTTTGCTTCCTTTATAACAAGAGACGGCCTTTTCGAATCAGTTTTAAATTTTCACTGCTGGTTTACGGTAAGTAAAGTTAGATTCCTGCAAATGATGGCATGTTCAGGCTCTCTATGGTCAAAGTTCTACAACAAATTACAGAACTCCTGGGATGTGTCTGATAACATTCGAAAGCCTCTGCTGCGTGACTTCAAACGTTGGATTAATGTGCTTCCTACTTGGAGTACAGCAGAAAGTGATAGTGAAGCGTCTCTGTACATATTTAATAATTGTGTAACAATTAGCAAAAATAATTGTCTGTTAAATTATCTTAAATATATTCGAGCCTCCACTGAATAACCCAATAAATTTAGTTTATCGCAGCAAATTGGTCACTATACAGGCTAAAATACCCATATAATACGGAATCATTGAATTCTGTTTAGTATAGCCTCATCATCTTCAAATTTGTTATCCCGGGTGTGTAATCCAGAACACACCTGGGCTATGTTAGTCCCAATTGGCCAATTTTATTAAATAAGTAGTGATGCTGATCTACATTTAATAACTAAAGATTGTGTGGAAAATTAAATTTACTTGGATGCATCTCATTAGATACATGTAAATGGTAACAAAGATAATTATTATTTATCAAAGTTACAGAGACTAGTAGGAATTTTTAGGACACCTAGGTCGCAAAAAATGTCCCCCTTCGATACCTACCATCTATTTTTTTTTATCACACTGGCCGATTCCCACCAAGGCAGGGTGGCCCGAAAAAGAAAAACTTTCATCATCATTCACTCCATCACTGTCTTGCCAGAAGGGTGCTTTACACTACAGTTTTTAAACTGCAACATTAACACCCCTCCTTCAGAGTGCAGGCACTGTACTTCCCATCTCCAGGACTCAAGTCCGGCCTGCCGGTTTCCCTGAACCCCTTCATGAATGTTACTTTGCTCACACTCCAACAGCACGTCAAGTATTAAAAACCATTTGTCTCCATTCACTCCTATCAAACACGCTCACGCATGCCTGCTGGAAGTCCAAGCCCTTCGCACACAAGACCTCCTTTACCCCCTCCCTCCAACCATTCCTACGCCGACCCCTACCCCGCCTTCCTTCCACTACAGACTGAAACACTCTTGAAGTCACTCTGTTTCACTCCATTCTCTCTACATGTCCGAACCACCTCAACAACCCTTCCTCAGCCCTCAGGACAACAGTTTTGGTAATCCCGCACCTCCTAACTTCCAAACTACGAATTCTCTGCATTATATTCACACCACACATTGCCCTCGGACATGACATCTCCACTGCCTCCAGCCTTCTCCTCGCTGCAACATTCATCACCCATGCTTCACACCCATATAAGAGCGTTGGTAAAACTATACTCTCATACATTCCCCTCTTTGTCTCCAAGGATAAAGTTCTTTGTCTCCACAGACTCCCAAGTGCACCACTCACCCTTTTCCCCTCATCAATTCTATGATTCACCTCATCTTTCACAGAACCCATCCGCTGACACGTCCTCTCCCAAATATCTGAATACATTCACCTCCTCCATACTCTCTCCCTCCAATCTGATATCCAATCTTTCATCACCTAATCTTTTTGTTATCATCATAACCTTACTCTTTCCTGTATTCACTTTTAATTTTCTTCTTTTGCACACCCTACCAAATTCATCCACCAATCTCCGCAACTTCTCTTCAGAATCTCCCAAGAGCACAGTGTCATCAGCAAAGAGCAACTGTGACAACTCCCACTTTATGTGTGATTCTTTATCTTTTAACTCCTCGCCTCTTGCCAAGACCCTCGCATTTGCTTCTCTTACAACCCCATCTATAAATATATTAAACAACCACGGTGACAACACACATCCTTGTCTAAGGCCTACTTTTACTGGGAAATAATTTCCCTCTTTCCTACATACTCTAACTTGAGCCTCACTATTCTCGTAAAAACTCATCACTGCTTTCAGTAACCTACCTCCTACACCATACACCTGCAACATCTGCCACATCTGCCACATTACCCCCCTATCCACCCTGTCATACGCCTTTTCCAAATTCATAAATGCCACAAAAACCTCTTTAGCCTTATCTAAATACTGTTCACTTATATGTTTCACTGTAAACACCTGGTCCACACACCCCCTACCTTTCCTAAAGCCTCCTTGTTCATCTGCTATCCTATTCTCCGTCTTACTCTTAATTCTTTCATTAATAACTCTACCATTTCACTTTACCAGGTATACTCAACAGACTTATCCCCCTATAATTTTTGCACTCTCTTTTGTCCCCTTTGCATTTATACAAAGGAACTAAGCATGCTCTCTGCCAATCGTTAGGTACCTTACCCTCTTCCATACATTTATTAAATAATTGCACCAACCACTCCAAAACTATATCCCCACCTGCTTTTAACATTTCTATCTTCATCCCATCAATCCCGGCTGCCTTACCCCCTTTCATTTTACCTACTGCCTCACGAACTTCCCCCACATTCACAAGTGGCTCTTCCTCACTCCTACAAGATGTTATTCCTCCTTGCCCTATACACGAAATCACAGCTTCCCTATCTTCCTCAACATTTAACAATTCCTCAAAATATTCCCTCCATCTTCCCAATACCTCTAACTCTCCATTTAATAACTCTCCTCTCCTCTCCTATTTTTAACTGACAAATCCATTTGTTCTCTAGGCTTCCTTAACCTGTTAATCTCACTCCAAAACTTTTTCTTATTTTCAACAAAATTCGTTGATACCATCTCACCCACTCTCTCATTTGCTCTCTTTTTACATTGCTTCACCATTCTCTTAACCTCTCTCTTTTTCTCCATATACTCTTCCCTCCTTGCATCACTTCTACTTTGTAAAAACTTCTCATATGCTAACTTTTTCTCCCTTACTACTCTCTTTACATCATCATTCCACCAATCGCTCCTCTTTCCTCCCGCACCCACTTTCCTGTAACCACAAACTTCTGCTGAACGCTCTGACACTACATTTTTAAACCTACCCCTTACCTCTTCGACCCCATTGCCTATGCTCTCATTAGCCCATCTATCCTCCAATAGCTGTTTATATCTTACCCTAACTGCCTCCTCTTTTAGTTTATAGACCTTCACCTCTCTCTTCCCTGATGCTTCTATTCTCCTTGTATCCCATCTACCTTTTACTCTCAGTGTAGCTACAACTAGAAAGTGATCTGATATATCTGTGGCCCCTCTATAAACATGGACATCCTGAAGTCTACTCAACAGTCTTTTATCTACGAATACATAATCCAACAAACTACTGTCATTTCGCCCTACATCATATCTTGTATACTTATTTATCCTCTTTTTCTTAAAATATGTATTACCTATAACTAAACCCCTTTCTATACAAAGGTCGATCAAAGGGCTCCCATTATCATTTACACCTGGCACCCCAAACTTACCTATCACACCCTCTCTAAAAGTTTCTCCTACTTTAGCATTCAGGTCCCCTACCACAATTACTCTCTCACTTGGTTCAAAGGCTCCTATACATTCACTTAACATCTCCCAAAATCTCTCTCTCTCCTCTACATTCCTCTCTTCTCCAGGTGCATACACGCTTATTATGACCCACTTTTCGCATCCAAACTTTACTTTAATCCACATAATTCTTGAATTTACACATTCATATTTTCTTTTCTCCTTCCATAACTGATCCTTCAATATTACTGCTACCCCTTCCTTTGCTCTAACTCTCTCAGATACTCCAGATTTAATCCCATTTATTTCCCCCAACCGAAACTCCCCTACCCCCTTCAGCTTTGTTTCTCTTAGGACCAGGACATCCAACTTCTTTTCATTCATAACATCAGCAATCATCTGTTTCTTGTCATCCGCACTACATCCACGCACATTCAAGCATCCCAGTTTTATAAAGTTTTTCTTCTTCTCTTTTTTAGTAAATGTCTACAGGAGAAGGGGTTACTAGCCCATTGCTCCCGGCATTTTAGTCGCCTCATACGACACACATGGCTAACGGAGGAAAGATTCTTTACCACTTCTCCATGGACAATAGAAGAAATAAAGAAGAACAAGAGCTATTTAGAAAAAGGAGAAAAACCTAGATGCATGTGTATATATATGCATGTGCGTGTCTGTGAAGTGTGACCAAAGTGTAAGTAGGAGTAGCAAGATATCCCTGTTATCTAGCCTGTTTAGACCTATATTAATTGCAAATGAAATGTACATCACCAGGAATTCTGGTAAAATTTAATATAAATTTGTGGGCTGCATGTTAAAATTAATGAATGATTACATATACACATTTATATAACAGAAGGAGAATTTATAATCATAACACTCACCATTTAGTCTTGAGATTACTGTGTGTCATGTACAGAACCCCCCTCTACCCAAATTTATGATGATAATACTGGCCAGAATTACAAACATAATTTAGATAGCTTATCTGAGGTTCCTGGAGCTGTTTTGTACATCTGTTTAATGCTCAAGTTATGCAGGAATGCACATCCAACAATTTCGGCTCCTATTAGAGAGGTTTTAAGCCCAATATAACCCCTAGAGTGACGAAAATTAAGCACATTACATTAGAGTGCCTGTAACACATTCAGAAAACAATGGCGTCTCTCCCCTGCTCCCCAGCGCAGGCGCAGAGTTTCCCTCTCCAGTCTCTTTTTCATTTACAAATTATTTTTTATTAAATACAATGTATTACACTAATTTTCATAAAAAATACACGCTGGATTTTTCGGAAAATACATTATTTTCCACAGATTGTCTCTCTTGACCGATTTTAAAATATTAAAGCTGATGCATTTGATAGGAAGGAAAATATACAGTAACTTTAGACTGTAAGTTCAGGTATGAAATTTTAGTGACAGTGTTAAAGGGTTTGGAATTAGCAGATTCAGATCAATTCATGGAAGGCTTACCTGAGAGGTTTCCATCAGTGCTAGACGGCTTATCCGAGAAGTTTCCACCTTTCAGTGCTAGACGGCTTATCCAATAGGTTTCAAACTTTCAGTGCTAGCTTTCAGTGCTAGCTTTCAGTGCTAGCTTTCACTCTGAGCTGTGCAAATTTTAATTTGCAAACGTTATTAAATTAGTTTCTTTGTAATAAATAGTGTGTTGAGATTAGGCTGTACAGGTGCCACTTAGCGAGTTTATTGGAAAAATTAATATCTGAAGACTTCCTTCAAAAATATATTCAAATATTTCCGCTCATAGAATTGTAGAGAATGTTAAAGAAAAGAAAACCGAGAAATAATAATAACTCGCGTTTTAATATTTCTTAATTTCATGTTTTTTTTAGTAATTAGAGTCGATCAGGACGTCCACTACCTTCAAGACTTTCATATTTACCACCAAAATGCGTTTTTCTATCGGCTTCAGATTCTCATCAGAAGTAAATCAGAGTGTTTGTTTATTTGCTTACATACACAGCCTGCATAAAGAAAACTGAAATTTGTGACAATGTTTTTCGACGCTTTTAACAATCCTGCCTCTGTGAAGTTCAAAGATGTTTGGGAATCTCAGTTTGCTTCATGTACACGTCCATCGCAAGGCGACAGGTTTTTCCTTTTCTGCTTCTCTGGCACGTACATTCACTTCATTTATTTCCATGCTTCCTCTGTCAAGAAAAGTTTTCTTATTTCTCTCTTTCTCCGTGTCCTCCGCATTTGTGACCTTCACTTCGTTTACTCAGAAATTTCCATTTTTCACAGTTCTTTCTCTTGCCTTGGCTATCCTTTCATAAGCTCACATGGAAAACTGACTTCTCTGCTAAGTTTCGTCTTATGTGAAATCTCTCATCCTTTCCTATCCTAATATTTCTTGTCTCCTAAATCGTAACAGCGCTCACCATTCATTAATCATCAAACTTACTTTTCACCATTCCAACACATTGGAAAACGTTTCACTATCGTCACCATCGTAATTATTGAAATAGTGTTTTTTCTTTTTTTAAGAATATGTGGAGAGTTAAATACAAGTTAATTAAAAATTAACCTACCAATGTGGTAATCGACAAGTATAAGATTACCTGCAACAACTGTTAGTCTTCATTCCTTGGAAAATCCTGAAAACCCTGGAGGTGAGAGCATCACAATACCAGTATCAGACAGGACGGATCAGGAGTAAATCGTAAGTTTTATTCATGTTTGAGTGTGCTATTATTTGCTTGTGACATTGTCCCCAAGAGTGGAAGACGTGAGATCGGAGAGAGAGAGGGATGACTTGCTTGCATATTCTTGGATTACAAGAAGGCTTTTTATACCGGGAATGTAGTCATGTGGCTAAAGTAGTACGTTAGTGGAAGGAAGCAAAGTATTATTGGCTGAGAAGAAATATCAAAATAGTGACAAACTATGTTCATTAAAGACTGTTGTTAGGATCAGTACTTTTCTATGTACATGACTGGCATATTAAATGGGATTGAGTTAGATGTATATCTGTTTTCTGACGAAGTAAAATTAATAATGAGGATAAAAAACCGTCAAAAACAAGGAAAGACGATAAATAGTTTTGACAAAACTACATATTTGGTTAGAAAAGTGATTACTCGAGCTCAGTTCCATCAAATGCCCGATTATGAAGACTGGGGAACTGACAAGAAGACCATACAAGCAGTGTAGACTCAGGACACTGAGTGTAGACCTCACTCAGAAAGACCTAGAGGTGAGCATAGTGCCAAGCATATTGCTGGAGGCACACGTCAACTGAATAATATCCGAATAATCCCTGCAGTCAGTGATCGTCTGGTTAATGTAAGAGCAGCCATCAGGAATCTCGATAAAAAATAATTCAAGACCCTCTGTACAACATGTCAGGTCTGTTGACGATTGAGACACTTATGCAACATATAGGAATCTTTATTTAGGAAACGTTTAACCACAGAGTGGCTTGAACAGTCCAATACAAAGCAGAAGGGTGTAAGGAGAGGAGGAGTTTGAGGTAATCAGTCCCTCAGCCTGGAGTCGATGTGTTCAGTCCAACAATCTTGTAGAATGTACAGCATAGGGCCGTAGACGTGGCTTATATACTGTAGTCAGGTGAGGCGAAGCAGGAGGAGGCGGGGTCATAGTGGAACCATCCACTAGTTGATGTAGGTCTTCGTCCAAAGGTTGGACAAAGTTGAAGAATTCTTTGTATCAAGATCCCATGATGTTGCAGTGTCTGACAGTCTTCATCTTGTCGTTTTTTAAGCCATTTATCACATGTTAGGTCTGTCTTGGTGTATGCAGCACCAGTATAAACCTCAAACTTGATACAGCAAGTTAAGAAACTGGAGAAAGTGCAAAGGAACAAAACGAGACTAGTCCGAAAGTTAAGAGGTATGAGCCATAAAGAGAGTCTAAAGGAACTGAGCCTGATCACGTTAGAGGAAAGAAAAGCAAGAGGAGATGTGACAGTAACGTAAAAAATAATAAGTAAATTAATAGGGGTGTCAGAAATATACAGTTTGAGAGACGAGAAACAGGTACACGGGGGAATAGATGGAAGCCAGAGACATAAAAGAGTCACGAAAATGTCAGGAATTACTTCTTCAGCTTCAGATTAGTCAGGAAGTAAAATAACTTTAAGGAAGATGTTGCGGAGGCAGGTTTCATACAAACGGCAAATTGAGAGACGGGACCAGGAGCTAATACCTTACCCCTGCAACCACACATAAATGAGTATATATAGGTAAGTACGTGAGGAGCAGGAACTCGACCCCAGCAGTCACAAATTGATAAGTACAAATATCTCTTTAATACGAGTTCAGAGTAACTTAAACATTTCACTAAGTTTAAAACGTGTCATGAACATAAATTAATAATTAATATAGCATTTAAATCATGATATAAACGACAGTGGCTAATAAGAGCGGACTAGCACGTAGATTGCATGTGTAAACACTTGAAGTTCATTGCAGTTTAATGCGTGTCTGTCTGGCAAATATATTTTATGATTAGAGTTTGATCACCGTCGAACACGGGAATAACAGCCACAAATATCGGCACGCACATTTTTAACCCTGATATCTAAACCTGTCCTCGCTTGATCACAATTTGTGGTGAGGGAGTCGGGGATGACCCAGTTGTTGTGTGAGGGGGAGTGAGATAATTGACTGGTTCTCCAACAAATGACTGGGACTAAACCCATCGAATTAGGTTATTCACCTGACTGTTTGGATCGTCAACGAGGAAAAATGGCTGCACATACTGGGTAAATACGAAAACAAATTTAAATACGAACTAAAAAATTTGGCAATTACTAGACAGAAGGCGATACAAAGAGAAAAAA
Organism: Cherax quadricarinatus; assembly: GCF_026875155.1. Classification (NCBI taxonomy): domain Eukaryota; kingdom Metazoa; phylum Arthropoda; class Malacostraca; order Decapoda; family Parastacidae; genus Cherax; species Cherax quadricarinatus. Next base: position 5,546,534 of record NC_069479.1, on the reverse strand, counting down.
AACATTTTGCAAATATGCCGACCTGCTAACCTTGCCTGGAACTAATATCTGTTAACTGTGCCTAGCAGAATGTACATAGTTATCGTCGTGAAAAGAGGCAAATGTAGTCCCAGTACTTCAAAAAAAAATGCTGGACGGTAATCAGGAACTACAGATCAGTCTTTCCTGCCAATTACTAACAAAATTTACTAGACAACTAGTTGTATTTCTGTCGCTGCCAGATCTGAGAAAGATACTTCTGTGTAACATAATCCCAATCTTCTGTACCTCAATCTATGTAAAAAAAATATTAATGCAGAATGTGACAAATATACGATGCAGTTGAGTCTTATTATTGAGGATTTGAAGAGAATCAGATTCGTTATTCACAAATAGTGGTAAATTAGGACGTATGCAACCCTAAATGGTAAATTAGGACGTATGCAACCCTAAATGGTAAATTAGGACGTATGCAACCCTAAATGGTAAATTAGGACGTATGCAACCCTAAATGTTAAATTAGGACGTATGCAACCCTAAATGGCAAATTAGGACGTATGCAACCCTAAATGGTAAATTAGGACGTATGCAACCCTAAATGGTAAATTAGGACGTATGCAACCCTAAATGGTAAATTAGGACGTATGCAGCCTTAAATGTTAAATTAGGACGTATGCAGCCTTAAATGTTAAATTAGCGCGTATGCAACCTTAAATGTTAAATTAGGACGTATGGAACCCTAAATGGTAAATTAGGACGTATGGAACCCTAAGCTAAGTCAGATGAGTTTTCTTGTCTCAGAGGGACTCATATCCTAAAATACACCAGCACATCAAGTTTGAAGCCAGCCAGAACATAGATTACCAAGCTATAAGCGCAGAAAGTTGACGGAAATAAATGAGGCACTCAGAAATTATCCAGTTTCTTCTATAAAAAAGACAAACTGGGACCATAAAAGACAATAAAAATCCAAATTTTCCCTCTGTTAGAAATTATGTAAATATGTACATTTAACCCCCCCCCAAAAAAAAAACAGTAAAATCAACCACTGTGATTTATTTATTATCTGAAGAGATGGAACACAAATTTCGATAATAAAACTGGAATGTTAAAACTAATCCTGAAATCAAGTCAGAGTCGTCATTGTGGAAAATAAAGCACAAAAAGTTGAAAGCCGATCAAAAGAGTCATTCCCCAGTTATTGCGCAGAATCCATCTTTCAACATTTGTCGAATGTGATGAATTTAAATTCAATTCAGTAAGTGGAGGATGAGTTAATTTTCTGGGATCAAGAGCCTCTCACCAGCATCATAAAATATTGTAACAATAAAAAAATGGCGTTTGGTTTAATTTTTTTTTTAAATTCTGAAGTCAGTCAGCAGAGGTTTTTCTTCTCTTATCACAAAAGAAATACAATAAAACGTCCATTTGAATAAATTTTTTTGTAAAAATCTGCAGAATGACACCAAAATCTATGTAAAAATACATCCAATTATGCTACTCCAGTGTTTAAAGTTTGAAGCCGATCAGAAGAAGCATTATTACAGGCAAATGACTTTAATAAAATTAGGAAATTGAAATTTCTACAGTTCAAAGTGGAAAACAAGATCTCTTTTAATATTGCCCACCAACTGAGACAGTTTCAAGTCAATCGAAAAAGTCATTCTCCAGTAGTTAATATTATTGCAACGATTTCAAATTATTTAAAAAATTTCTGTCAATTTTCGGATTTGAATCTTCTCAAACTAGACTCATGGAATATTGTGATGCTTACAGAATAAATCATCATTAATAATTTAGAGTCTGCCAGCAGAAACATTCTTTAGAATTCAGTGTAAATAAATTTCAATATTTATTCAATTAAACAGAGAAACTGTGACTTATACAACAACAACAACAACAACAACAACAACAACAACAACAACAACAACAACAACAGCATGAACGTGGCTCTCGGGAAGCAAGTCACTGATCAAAATTGAAATCCGATCGAATAAGTTATTCTCCAGTTATGGAATGGAAGTTCAACTTAATGGATACTATCTTGGTTGCAAGAAGAATCAGATAATAAATATTAAACCCGAGTAGAAGAGCAAAATCGAAACTCATTTAACCTAATTTAATGAGGGAAAAAAAATTGTTTAGTATTTTTCAATTAGTTAAATTTTCTTCTGCTCACCTGAATGTCACTCTCAGATGTCTTCGAATTACGAGGCACTTTTTATTTCTTTGACGTTTGAAGGTACACCAGTGAAGGTAGAGTGCAACGGACAAGTGAAGTAGTAACAACGGTAACACACACACAGTAAGAGGCATTCTTGAGCTTCCTCAGCACTCGGGGTTCGGCTCAAAACTGGGGTGTGGCTCCAAAGGATCCTGTAGTGCTTGCTACCTTTGCACCTCCCGACATCGTCTGCTGCTGTGCAGCTGCCACACCCTTTGAGCCCAGTGTAGGCTGAGTTTGTGGCTGCCCAAGGTGCCTAGCTTCTCCCTTCGAGCCCCGTGGGGGCAGGGAATTGAGCTAGGTATGGGACAGCTGGTCCTAGACGATGTGGAGGTACTTGTACCTCCTCCCATGGCAGACATTGGTCTATGCCAAAGCCGGGCCACCTCTTGGAAAAGGCCCGGGCCAGGCGATTATACCAGCGAATCTACAACAACAACAACAAGCCACTGAAGGTTTTGAAGTTATTCGAGCCATTCTATGATGCTGGTAGTGAAGCTGTGCTAAAAATAAGTGAATGGGTGACTCACGAAACATTAATATCACGATTGCAAAGACACTACTGAACGGGCGGGACTGAACCCATGGCAAGCGAGTGGTGTAACTCCAGGCCAGTGTGTAAGCCAGCTGGCTACAATAAGATTCATCACTAGTAATATATATCAATGGAATTTAGCATGGGCCAATTGATCACAATTCGTCGCCCAAAGCAACGACTACGGCCATTAACTGATGATGAGCCCCCCTCTAGGATAAGGGGCCACGTCAACACGTACCTTCCTCTGGAAAAAACATAAGTTAAACATTTATTTTTACGGTAATAATATATATATATAAATATATATATATAATATATAAACTTATTAATATATATATATAATTATATTAATCTTCTGTGCCATATTAATGAAATAATTTTCCTATGGAAAAAAATATTTTAAGTTATTAAAAAATGGGGGAAGGGGAATGGAAAATATTCAAATGGTTAAAGGAAGAAACCCCAATATTCTTCTGAAGCCTTTTTATCTATATATATATTAATATATTTAATAATATATATATATTTATATTATATATATAATTTATATTTATAAAAATTATTTAATCTGAAACCCATTCATTCTCCTTACTCTCCATGTGTCCCACTTTTCTTTATCTAAATCATTTAATACTCTTCATCACGTTTTCATACATTTATTCAAAAATTCATCTTTACAGACCTCCTAAACTCTTCCACTAACCTTGAAACTTTTTCTTTAGAATCTCCAACAGCACAAGTATCATCAGCAAAAAGTAACTGTGTCAACTCCCCTTATTGTATTGACTCCCTCTCTTTTATCCCACCCCTCTCCATCACCCAGCATTTACTCTTTCACAACCCATCTATAAATATTTTAAAATGACCATGGTGACATTACACATCCCTTTTCTAAGACCTACTTTTACCGAATAATTTCCCTCTTCCACCACCCTAACCTGACCTCACAATCCTCATAAAAACTCTATTACAACATTTAAACTTACTTCCTATTCAATCACTGCAAACATTACCACATTGCTTCGTATCCACTCTATTTTTATTGCCTTTTTCTAAATCCTATATACAAGAAAACCTCCCTACCTTATCTAATTACAAATTCTAAATACTGTTTCACTTGATCTACACAATCCCCACCCACCTCTAAAGCCCCTTGCTCATCTGCATACCTCTAATTCTTAAATAATAACCCTACCGTAAACTTTAACCTTGTATACCTCAGTGACTTATCCCCTATAATTTTTACAGTCCTTTTTCCCTTCCCTTAACATAAAGCAAAGGGCCCTTTCCCTTCTTTCATACATTTATTAAACAAAAAAACTACTTCCAACCCTATATCCCCCTTTCCCCCCTTTTAACATTTCTCTCATGATCCCGTCAGTTCAGCTGCTTTACCCCCTTTCATTCTACGTAATGCCTTATATCTTCCCCACCTCAATCCTGTTCTTCTTCACTCTAATTTTTTACCCCTCTGCAGTGCATAAATTTACTGCCCCTTTCTTCACCCGACTTTAGGAGTTCCCCTCAAAATATTCCTCCTCTACCCAATACCTCCATCTCCCCATCTACTAACTCCCCTACTCGATTTTAAAACTGAAAAACCATTTGCTTCCTGGCTTTTAACTTTTTATCCCCAAAAAAATTCCTATTTCTCGCAAAATTTCTTGACAGTGCGTCCCACTCTATCATTGTTCTCCTTCTTCACTTTCTCCACCATCCTTCACCTTCTTTTACTCTCCTATCCCTCTACTTTTTTTATCACTTCTGCTTCGTAAAAACCTCTATAGCTACTGTTTCTTTTTTTCACACCCATTAAATCCATCCACAATCACTCCTCTTTCCTCCTGCACCCACCTCCTGTTAGCCACAAATTACTTCTGCCCCACTTTTCCAACACTGCATTTTAAAACTATTCCAACCCCTTCAACCTCCCCCCCCCCCCCTCATAATCATACTTGCAAGCCCACCTTTCTCCCTAATAGTTGCTTATCTCACCCTAACTTCCTCTTCCCTTAGTTTATTACATTTTCACTCTCTCTACTACTGTGCCATTTTCCTTTTATCCCAATAAACTCTTACTCTAAAGTTGCTACAACTAAATAATGATCCGATATATCAGTTCCCTCATAAACGGTCATCCTGGAGCCTACCCATCAACCTTTTTACCACCAATACATAATCAAACAAACCTACTTTCATTACGTGCTATTTACTTATTTATCCTTATTACCAACCTCTTTACACATAGTTTCAATTAAAGGCCCCCATTTTCATATACCCCACCCCAGATTACCTATATCCTCCACAAATTTTTACCCACTTTAGCATTGAGATCCCAACCACAAGTACTCCTCACTGTTCAAAACCCCGCAAGCCATTCACTCAACATTCCAAAAATCTCTCTCTTCCTCCCTCCTCTACACTTCCTCTTCTTAAGGTGCATAAACACTTCTTACCCCTTTTCATATCCAACCTTTTTATTACACAATCCTTGAAAATCATTTATTAGTCCTCATTTCTGCCATAGCTATCCTTCAACATTATTGCACTTCCTCTTAGCTTTAATATTATTTTATATCACACCACGATTCCCACAAGGCAGGTGGCCGAAAAAAAAAACTTTCACCATCAATTCACCTCACATTGCTTCCCCAGAAGGTGCTTTACCACTACAGTTTTTAACTGCAACATTAACACCCCCTTCATTTGCAGCACTGTACTCCCATCTCAGACTCAAGTCCGGCTGCCGGTTTCCTGAACCCTTCAAAATGTTCTTTGCTCACACTCCAACAGCACGTCAAGTATTAAAAACCTTTTCGTCTCCATTCACTCCTATCAAACACGCTCACGCACGTCTGCTGGAAGTCCAGCCCCTCCACACAAACCCCTTTACACCTCCCTCCAACCTTCTGGGCCGACCCCTACCCCGCCTTCCTTCCACTACAACTGATACACTCTGAAGTCATTCTTTTCCTCCATTCTCTCTACATGTCCGAACCACCTCATACAACCTTTCCTCACCCTTTGGACAAATTTTTTGGCAATCCCCACTTCCTCCTAACTTCAACTACAATTTTCTCTGCATTAATTCACCCACACATTGCCCTCAGACATACATCTCCACTGCCTCCCTTCTCCTCGCTGCAACTTCATCCCCCATGCTTCACAACCCTATAAGTGTTGGTAAAACTATACTCTCATACATTCCCTCTTTGCCTCAAGGACAAAGTTCTTTGTCCCACAGACTTAAGTCACCATTTCCACCCTTTTCCCCTTATCAATTCTAATTCCCCATCTCATAGACCCATCCTGACAGCCACTCCCAAAATTGAATACATTCACCCTCCTCCATACTCTCTCCCTTTAATTATAATCCAATCTTTCTCCCCTAATATTTTTTGTTATCCTCATAACCTACTTCCTGATTCATTTTTAAATTTCCCTTTTGCACCCCCTACAAATTCATCAAAAATCTCTGCACTTCTCTTCAGAATCTCCCAATTTATGGATTCTTAATTTTAACTCCACGCCTCATTCAAACCCCTCGCTTTACTCTCTTACAACCCCATCTATAAATATTAAACAACCACGGAACTCACACTTCTTGTCTAAGGCCCTTTTACTGGAAATATTCCCTCTTTCCTATGTACTCTATTTGACCTCATTTCCCTCGTAAAAACTCTTCACTGCTTTCAGTACCTACCTCTTACCAACACCTGCAACATCTGCACATTCCCCCTTATCCACCCTGTCATTACGCCTTTTTCCCAAAATCCATAAATGCCACAAAACCTTTAGCCTTATCTAAATACGTTCACTATATGTTCACTGTAACACCTGCCCCAACAACCCCTTCCTTTCCTAAACCCTCCTTGTTCATTCTGCTCCTATTCTCCGTCTTTTAATTCTTTAAATATAACTCTACCATACACTTTACCAGGTATACTCAACGCTTATCCCCCTATAATTTTTGACTCTCTTTTGTCCCTTTGCCTTTTACAAAGAACATGCATGTTTCTGCAATCCTAGGACCTTTCCCCTTCCATACTTTTAATTAAATAATTGCACCAACCACTCCAAAACTATATCCCCACCTCCCTTTTAAATTTCTATCTTTATCCCATCAATCCCAGCTGCGTTACACCCCCTTTTCATTTTACCTACTGCCTCACGAACGTCCCCCACCCCTCACAACTGGCTTTTCCTCACTCCTACAAGATGTTATTCCTCCTTGCCCTTAACACGAAATCACAGTTTCCCCTATCTTCATCAACTTTTAACAATTCCTCAAAATATTCCTCCATCTTCTCAAAAACCTCTAACTCTCCATTTAATAACTCTCCTCTCCTATTTTTAACTGACAAATCCATTTGTTCCAGGCTTCCTTAATTTTGTTAATCTCACTCCAAACTTTTTCTTATTTTCAACAAAATTTGTTGATAACATCTCACCCACTCTCTCATTTGCTCCCCTTTTTAATTGCTTCACCACTCTCTTAACCTCTCTCTTTTTCTCCATATACCTTCCCTCCTTGCGTCACTTCTACTTTGAAAAAACTCTCTATGTTAACTTTTTCTCCCTTACTACTCTCTTTACATCATCATTCCACCAATCGCTCCTCTTCCCTCCCGCACCCACTTTCCTGTAACCACAAATTTTCTGCTGAACACCAAAACACAAACATTTTTAACTCTATTAGAAACCCCTAAACCTAATCCCATTTATTCCTCTCCACTAAAACTTTTTCCCACCCCCTTCGGCTTTGTTTCACTTAAAGCCAAGACATCCAGCTCCTTCTCATTCATAACATCCACATCATCTGTTTCTTATCATTTGCACAACACACACACACACACAACACACACACACACACACACACACACACACACACACACACACAAAAACCACACACCACACACACACACCCCACCTAACCCCCCCCCAAAACCGTCTAACCCCCGCCCAACTACCTCCCTCCCTCCAATAACCATCCCCCCCCCTCCCCCATAACCATCCCATCCCCTCTCTCCCCCAAACCATCTAACTCCCTCCCCCAACTATCTCTACCCCTCCAATAACCATCCTCCCCCCTCCCCCACAACCATCCATCCCCTCTCCTAACCAAATCTATTCCCCTCCCCCTAACCAGGATGAGGACAAGGGCTCCAAGGACGAATCTGAGAGGGAGGAATGGGAGGTAGAGCTCAAAAAAAGGGAGGAAGACTGGGGAAAGGAGACTAGATGACTGGAAAGGAAGATGGAAGAGAGGTTAGCAGCAGAATGCAGAGGTGGAAGCAACAGGCCACAGCAGCAGAAATCAAGATAGAGAGATTAGAAGAGGAGCGAGACATCTGAAACAGCACAGAGACAAAGATATTACAGAAGTACCCATCGGCAATCGCTACATCGAACTCAGACAACAGGTCCGAAGGAAGCATAGAAACTAAAACTGTATGCGAGGTCCTGTCAAACCCCACATGGGGCCAAAACAAAGACAGGGAGCACACTAGGACAGAATGAGGGGGTGGAAGACATTAAAGGAACTAGGACATGTGCAAGAACCTTACCAGATACCTGTGGGGGCCAGGAGCAGGTGAGCAGGAAGGATAAACCAAGAAGCTAGGGGCCATAACTAGGGAAGGGACTGAAGAAGCAACACTCCACGGGAAGGAACTAAAACACATCAGAGGATGCAATGGGAGTCACAGTGGGAGGGGGAAAAGGGAGAGACCATGTTGTCTATGGACTAGACGAAGCTAAAGGGGGAAATTTATGATGAAAGAAAGCGGGAGGAGAAAAAACGATTGAAGATTCATAAAGGGTGATAGGCGGGGGGGACATGACCCAGGTGGCAAATTTTTGGAGAATTGGGTGGTTCACAAAGAAAGGAATCGGCCTCTCAAAGAAATTTTTAAAGGGCAGAATCAACCCGAACCATGATCCTGCAGGAGAAAGCACGGCTGAGAGGCAAGCAGGAGTTCCTGAGTGTGTACCTCGACCGAGACAGAACACAGGACGAAAGGAAGACAATGAAAGAGAGAGTTCAAAAACAAAAGGGAAAGAAATGGAGGAAAGAAAAAATGAGAGCAGAATAACCCAGGATCAAATGGAAGGACAAGCGCACCCCCCAGAAACACCTGCAGAAGGACTCCAGCCACGACACCCCCAAGGCAACTGAACAATCCAAACCAACCATCACACACCGATCCCTCTGTTTCCACCCCCCACACCACAGTTACAGTATTAGAACAGAAGTTGAAGGTTTGGTACACAAATGCAGATGGATTAACTAGTAAACATGAGAATGGCAAGAAAGAATCAATGAGAAGCCCCCCAGACATCATATGCAGTTACAGAAACAAAACTCATGGAGACAATAACAGATGCAATCTTCCCCCCCGGGATACCAGATCATGAGGAAAGATAGAAGGGGCAGGGGGGGAGGTGGGGTTGCTCTGCTCGTAAAAAACAGATGGAAATTCGAGAAAATGGAAGGAATAAATTTGAGACGGGAGAAAGAAAGAACTACATAGCAGGGTACACTTCAGTCTGGGGAACACAAAGTGGTCATTTCAGTGATTTTATAATCCACCACAGAACTGCAGGAGGCCAAGAGAGGAATATGAAAGAGCACAGAGCAATGGTGGACAGGACTTGCTGAGGTGGCAAGAAGAGCTCACTCCAGCAGAGCAAAGTTGCTGGTTATGGGGGATTTCAACCACAGGGAGATTGACTGGGAAAACCTGGAGCCACATGGGGGTCCCGAAACATGGAGACCAGGATTTTGGACGTGGGGCTGGAAAACTTCATTCACCAACATGTTAAGGACACTACCAGAGTGAGAGGGAGGATGAACCACAAGATTGGACCTTGTGTTCACCCGGGGCAGCTCAGACATTGAGGACATCAAGTATAGAGTCCCCTAGGAGCTAGCGACCACGTGGTTCTGCGCTTTGAATACATAGTAGAGCTGCAAGTGGAGAGAATAACAGGAGTAGAATGGGAAAGCCTCACTATAAAAGGGGGGACTACATAGGGTTGAAGAACTTCCTGCGGAGGTCCAGTGGGACAGAGAACTGGCAGGAAAGACGTAAATGAAATGATGGAATATGTAGCAACAAAATGCAAGGAGGCAGTGAAAGGTTCATTGCCAAGGGCAAACAGTAACAACGGGAAGACCAAAACCCGAGTCCCTGGTTTTACCCGACGGTGTAAGGAGGCAAAAACAAAGTGCAATAGAGAATGGAAAAAGTACAGAAGGCAAGAACACACGAAAATAGGGAATCAGTCGCAGAGCCAGGAATGAGTACGCACAGGTAAGGAGGGGGGGCCCAGCGACAGTATGAAAAATGACATAGCATCGAGAATCAAGACTGCCCCGAAACTGTTGTATAGCCACATCAGGAGGAAGACAACAGACAAAGACCAGGTGATAGATTAAGGACAGAAGGGTGGAACTAAAAAGAAATGATCAGGAGGTATGTGAGGAGCTGAACAGCAATTTAAGGAAGTTTTTAACAGTTCGAGACAGGAAGGGCTGTGGGAAGACAGCACAGAAGGGAACATCAAGAGGGAATATCCCCAACAAGTGTGGATGACAAACGAACAACGAGGAGGAGGTGAAGAAGCTCTTAAGTGACCTTGACACCTCAAAGGCGATGGGACCGGACAACATCTCCCCATGGTCCTTAGAGAAGGAGCAGAGATGCTGTGCATGCCTCAAACCCACAATCTTCAACACATCCCTGAAATGGGCAACTACCTGAGAAATGGAAGACAGCTAATGTAGTCCCCATATTTAAGAAAGAAACAGAAACGAGGCACTAAACTAAAAGACCTGTGTCTCTGACATGTATTGTGTGCAAAGTCATGGAGAAGATTTCAGAGGAGAGTGGTCGAACCCCTTGGAAAGGAACAAGTTTATAAATGAAAACCAGCATGGTTCATGGAAGGCAAATCTTGTATCACAAACCTCCGGGAGTTTTATGAAAAGGGTAACAGAAGTAAGACACGAGAGAGGGGTGGGTTTGATTGGGTTTTTCCAGACTACAAGAAGGGCTTTGACACAGTTCCCCACAAAATTTTGTGCAGAAGCTGGAGGATCAGGCACACATAAAAGGAAGGGCACTGCAATGGATAAGAGAATACCTGACAGGGAGGCAGCAACGAGTCCATGGGACGTGGAGAGGTATCACAGTGGGCGCCTGTTAACGACGGGGTCCCCCCAGGGGTCAGTTCTAGGACCCGTGCTATTTTGATATATTGAACGACATGAAAGGAAGGAATAGACTCTGAAGTGTCCCTGTTTTTCAGATGACGTGAAGTTGATGAAAAGAATTAAATCGGAACGAGGATGAGGCAGGACTGCAAAGAGAAACCCGGAGAGGCTGGACATGTGGTCCAGTAACTGGCTTCTCGAATTCAATCCACCAAATTGCAAAGTCATGAAGATTTGGGGGGGGGCAAAGAAGACCGCAGACAGAGTATAGGCTAGGGGGGACGAAGACTACAGACCTCACTCAGGAGAAAGACCTTGGGGTGACCATAACACCGAGCACATCACCGGGGGCAACACATCAACCAAATTTAACCGCTGCAAACATACGGGCCGCCTGGCAAACCTGAGATAGCGTTCCGATAAACCCTTTAAAAAGGAATCGTTCAAGACACTGTACACTGTGTATGTTAGGCCCCTACTGGAGTATGCAGCAAACCCGTCTGGACCCACACCTGGTCAAGCACGTCAAGAAGTTAGAGAAAGTACAAAGGTTTTGCAACAAGGCTATTTCCCCGAGCCAAGGGAATGTCGTACGAGGAAAGGTTAAGGGAAATCGGATGGACGACACTGGAGGACAGAAGGATCAGGGAGACATGATAACGACATACAAGATACTGGGGAATAGACAAGGTGGACAGAGATAGGATGTTCCCGAGAGGGGACACAGGGACAAGGGGTCACAACTGGAAGCTGAAGACCAGACGAGTCACAGGGACGTTAGGAAGTTTTTTTTTCAGTCATAGATTTTTCAGCAATGGGAAAAGCCTAGCAAGTGAAAGTAGTGGAGGCAGGAACCATAAAAATAGTTTTAAGAAGAGGTATGAACAAAGCTCAGGAAGCAGAGAGAGGATCCAGTAGCGATCAGTGAAGAGGCGGGCCAGGAGCTGAGTCTCGACCCCTGCAAACCACAATTAGGTAGTACCACACACACACACACACACACACACACACACACACACACACACACAACAAAACAAAACACACACACACACACACACACAAAAGCACATCACCGGACATCATAGATCTCCAGAACCAAGCTTACAGGTATGTAAACAGATGCCATCTTTCCAAAAGGGTTACCAAATCCTGAGGGAAAAACAGAGGAACCGGGGGTGGAGGAGAGGCGTTTCGATCAAAAATCGCTGGAATTTTGAGGCTGGAAGAGGAGACAGCGGAGAAGGAAGTGATGACATAGCGGGAAAACTTCACTCTGGAGGGCCCCCAAAGGGGGTAATAGCAGGAGTATAACCCTCCACAGAACAGCAGGGGGCCAAGGCAAGAGTAAAGACGAGAGCAAGAGCGAAAGGTTGACACACCCGGCTAAGTGGCCAGAAGAGCTCATGCATGCAGGGCAAAGCTCCTGAAACATGGTGACTTTAACCACAAGGGGATCGATTGGAGAAAATTGGACCCACAGGGGGCCAAGATACATGGAGGGCTAAGATGATGGAGTGGTACTGGAAAAACTTCATGTGCCCAACACTAAGGGACACTACAAGAAGAGAGGAAGGATAACCAGCAAGGCTGGACTTAGTATTCACCTTTAGTAGTGCAGATATCGAGGACATCACATATGAAAGACCCCTTGGGGCCAGTGACCATGTGGTTTTAAAAGCTTCGAATACCCCAGTAGAGCTACAAGTGGAGGGAGAAGCAGGAAGGCCAGGACGAATGAAGCCAAACTAAAAAGAAAGGGGACTACACAGGAATGAGGAACTACCTGAACGGGGTTCAGTGGGACAAGAGAACTGGCAGGAAGCCAGTTAATGAGAGATGGAATTTTGTGCAACAAAATGCAAGGAGGGTGAGGAGAGGTTTGTACCCAAGGGGAACAGGAATAATGAAAAAAACCAGGATGAGCCCATGGTTTACCCAAAGGTGCAGGGGGCAAAACCAAGTGTGCTAGGGAATGGAAGAAAATATAGAAGGCAAAGGACCCAGGGGAATAAGGAGAACAGTCGTAGAGCCAGAAACGAATATGCACAGATAAGAAGGAGGCCCAAAGACAATATGAAAATGACATAGCCCGCGAAAGCCAAATCTGACTCGAAAAAATGTTGTACAGCCACATCAGGAGAACAACAGTCCCAAGGGCCAGGTTTAATCAGGGTAAGGAAGGAAGGAGGAGAGACAACAAGAAATGACCGTGAAGTATGGGGAAGAACTCAACGAGAGATTCAAAGAAGTGTTCACAGAGGAGACAGAAGGGACTCCAGAAAGACGGAGAGGTGGGGCAACCCCCACCAAATGTGGACACATTGCAACACAACCGGGGGAAGAAGTGAAAGGCTTCTGAGTGAGCTAGATACCTCAAAGGCAATGGGGCAAGATAACATCTCCCCATGGGTATTGAGAGAGGGAGCAGAGGCGCTATGTGTACCCCTAACAACAATATTCAATAATCTATCGAAACAGGGAGATTGCCTGAGGCATGGAAGACAGCAAATGTAGTCCCAATCTTTAAAAAAGGAGACAGACATGAAGCATTAAACTACAGACCAGTGTCACTGACATGTATAGTATGCAAAATCATGGAGAAAGATTATCAGGAGAAAGTGGTGGAACACCTAGAAAGGAACGATTTTCATCAACAGCACCAACATGGTTTCAGGGACGGGAAAAACCTGTGTCACAAACCTACTGGAGTTCTATTACATGGTGACAGCAGTAAGACAAGAGAGAGAGGGGGGGTGGATTGCATTTTCTTGGACTGCAAGAAGGCGTTTTGACACAGTTCCACACAAGAGATTGGTGCAAAAAAATGGAGGACCAAGCAGGGGTAACAGGGGAAGGCAACAATGGATTCAGGGGAAAACTTGTCAGGAAGACAGCAGCGAGTCATGGGACGTGGCGAGGTGTCAGAGTGGGCAAACCTGTGACCAGCAGGGTTTCCCCCAGGGTCAGTCCTAGGACCAGTGCTGTTTCTGGTATTTTGTGAACGACATGACGGGAAAGGGAAAAGACCTGAGGTGTCCCTGTTTGCAGATGACGTGAAGTTGATGAAAGAATTCACTCGATCGAAGACCAGGCAGAACTACAAAGGGATCTGGACAGGCTGCAGACCTGGTCCAGCAATTGGCTCCTGTAGTTCAATCCCACCAAGTGCAAAGTCATGAAGATTGGGGAAGGGCAAAGAAGGCCGCCAGAAAGGAGTACAGTCTAGGGGGGCAAGACTATAAACCTCACTCAAGGAAAAAGATCTTGTGGGGTATAAAACCAGGCACATCTCCTGAAGCGCACAATCAACCAAATAACTGCTGCAGAATGGCGCCTAGCAAACCTCAGAAAAGCATTCCGACATCTTAATAAGAATCATTCAGGACCCTGTACACCGTGTACGTTTAGGCCATATTGGAGTATGCGGCACCAGTTTGGAACCACACCTAGCCAAGCACGTGAAGAAACTAAAAGAAAGTGCAAAGGTTTGCAACAAGACTAGTCCCAGAGCTAAGAGGTATGTCCTACGAGGAGAGGTTAAGGAAATCAACCGACGACACTGGAGGACAGGAGAGATAGGGGGACATGATAACGACATACAAAATACTGAGAGGAATTGACAAGGTGGGCAAAGACAGGATGTTCCAGAAATTGACACCCGTAAAAAAGGGGACAACAGTTGGAAGCTGAGACACAGATGAATTTACAGGGATGTTAGGAAAGTATTTCTTCAGCCACAGAGTAGTCAGTAAGTGGAATAGTTTGGGAAGCGATGTAGTGGAGGCAGGATCCATACATAGCTTTAAGCAGAGGTATGATAAAGCTCACGGTTCAGGGAGAGTGACCTAGTAGCGATCAGTGAAGAGGCGGTGCCAGAGCTCGGACTCGACCCCCGCAACCTCAACTAGGTGAGTACAACTAGGGGAGTACACACACACACACACACACACACACACACGGCTATTACATATGCGTTTATAACCAACATTAAAAGTGTAACAAAACAATTTTAATATTTTAGTTCTGGGATGTTTCAACAGTTACTCAGTTAAAATAGTGGATGAAAGACCAAAAGAATTCACAGTAATTTTAAAATTGAACATAAAAGTATTTTACATAAGATTTATTGAAGCATTACGAGGCTGAAAGGGAGTAGGGGATGTTTTAAGGAGAAGATGTAAGTGCTCTTTGGGGAAATTATAGTGAGTGTGGTGTACCAGTGGTGGTGATGCAATAGGTGGGGTTAGGAAAGACGCTACTACTAAAATACCAGTACAAGTGATAGAAACAACAGCAGCAGGAGACGTAACAGAAGTAGTAGCAGCCATACTAGCAACAGAAGCAGGAGGGGATGCAGAAACAGGAGGGGGGTGCAGAAGCAAAGGGGGGGATGCGAAGCAAGGAGGGGATGCAGAAAGCAGGGGGGAAGCAGAAGCAGGAGGGGGATCAGCAGCAGGGGGGGATGCAGAAGCAGGAGGGGGATGCAGAAGCAGGAGGGGGATGCCAGAAGCAGGAGGGGGATGCAGAAGCAGAGGGGGAAAGCAGAAGCAGGAGGAGGGCGCAGAAGCAGGGGGGAGACCAGGAACAGGAGGAGCGGCAGAAGCAGGGGGGGATGCAGAAGCAGGAGGGGGATGCAGAAGCAGGAGGGGACGCAGAAGCAGGAGGAGGACGCAGAAGCAGGAGAAGGACGTAGAAGCAGGAGGGGGACGCAGGAAAAAGGAGGAGGACGCAGAAGCAGGAGGGGAGCAGAAGCAGGAGGGGGATGCAGAAGCAGGAGGGGGACGCAGAGCAGGAAGGGGATGCAGAAGCAGGAGGGGGATGCAGAAGCAGGAGGGGGACGCAGAAGCAGGAGGAGGACGCAGAAGCAGGAGGAGGACGCAGAAGCAGGAGGGGGACGCAAGGAACAGGAGGAGGACGCAGAAGCAGGATGGGGATGCAGAAGCAGGAGGGGATGCCAGAAGCAGGAGGGGATGCAGAAGCAGGAGGGGGATGCAGAAGCAGGAGGGGGATGCGAAAACAGGAGGGGGATGCAAAGCAGGAGGGGGATGCAGAAGCAGGAGGGGGATGCAGAAGCAGGAGGGGGATGCAGAAGCAGGAGGAGGACACAGAACAGGAGGGGGATGCAGAAGCAGGAGGGGGGATGCAGAAGCAGGAGGGGGGTGCAGAAGCAGGAGGGGATGCAGAAGCAGGATGGGACGCAGAAGCAGGAGGGGGATGCAGAAGCAGGGGGGGGATGCAGAAGCAGGAGGAGGGCGCAGAAGCAGGGGGGGGACGCAGGGAAACAGGAGAGGACGCAGAAGCAGAGGGGGATGCAGAAGCAGGAGGGGGGCGCAGAAGCAGGAGGGGGACGCAGAAGCAGGAGGGGGGGCAGGAACAGGAGGAGGACGCAGAAGCAGGAGGGGACGGATTTAACAGGAGAGACGCAGAAGCAGGGGGGGATGCAGAGCAGGGGGGACGCAGAAGCAGGAGGGACGCAGAAGCAGGGGGAGACGCAGAAGCAGGAGGAGAACGCAAAGCAGGAGGGGGACGCAGAAGCAGGAGGGGGACGCAGAAGCAGGAGGGAGATACAGAAGCAGCCACACTACAACAGCAGCGGCAAGTCGCAGCATAACAGCATCATCAGGAGCAGCAGCAGCAGCCAGCAGCAGCAGCAGCAGCAGCAGCAGCAGCAGCAGTACAGCAGCAGCAGCAGCAGCAGCAGCAGCAGCAGCAGCAGCAGTAGCACAGCAGCAGCAGCAGCAGCAGCAGCAGCCCGCAGCATCAGCAGCAGCAGCAGCAGTAGCAGCAGCAGCAGCAGCAGTAGCAGCAGCAGCAAACTATAGCAGCATTAATATATATATTTTTTATATATAATATTATATATTATATATAAAATATATATAAAAATAAAATATATTATTTTAAATATATAAAATATATATATAAAATATACGGAGGTATTAACCTCTTGAACTGGACTGGGGACCCTCATTCTCAAGAAAAGAATGAACTTACTTCAAGAAAACTCGAGATTCTACCCTGAGTATCTGAATATTTTCTTCTTCTACAACAGACATAGCCCCACTCCACAAAGGGGGCAGTAAAGCAATAGCAAAGAACTACAGACCGATAGCACTAACATCCCATATCAAAAATCTTTGAAAGGGTCCTAAGAAGCAAGATTGCCACCCATCTAGATACCCATCAATTACACAACCCAGGGCAACATGGGTTTAGAGCAGGTCGTCCTGTCTGTCTCAGCTAGTGGATCACTACAACAAGGTCCTAGATGCACTAGAAGACAAAAAGAATGCAGATGTAATATATACAGACTTTGCAAAAGCCTTCGACAAGTGTGACCATGGCGTAATAGCGCACAAAATGCGTGCTAAAGGAATAAACAGGAAAAGTTGGGTAGATGGATCTATAATTTCCTCACAAACAGAACACAAAGATAGTAGTTCAACAGAGTAAAGTCCCCAGGCAGCTACGGTGAAAAGCTCTGTTCCACAAGGCACAGTTACTCGCTCCCATCTTGTTTCTCATCCTCATATCTGACATAGACAAGGATGCAGCCACAGCACCGTGTCTTCCTTTGCAGATGACACCCAAATCTGCATGACAGTGTCTTCCACTGCAGACACTGCACGGCTCCAGGCGGAAAACAACCAAATCTTTCAATGGGCTGCAGAAAACAATATGAAGTTCAACGATGAGAAATTTCAATTACTCCGATATGGTTAACATGAGGAAATTAAAACCTCATCAAGTACAAAACAAATTCCCGGGCCCCAAAATAGAGCGAAAAACCAACGAGACCTGGGAGGATCATGTCGGAGGATCTCATCTTAAAGGACCATAACATTGTATCAATCGCATTCTGCAGAAAAATGACAGGATGGATAATGAAACCTTCAAATTAGGAATGCCAAGCCCATGATGACACTCTTCAGGTCGCTTGTTCTATCTAGGGTGGAATATTGCTGTACACTAACAGCACCTTTCAAGGCAGGTGAAATTGCTGACCTAGAAAATGTACAAAGAACCTTCACAGCGCGCATAACGGAGATAAAACACCTCAATTACTGGAGCCTTAAAGTTCCTGAACCTGTATTCCTGGAACGCAGGCGGGAGAGATACATGATTATATACACCTGGAAAATCCTAGAGGGACTAGTACCGAACTTGCACACGAAAAACACTCGCAACGAAAGCAAAAGACTTGGCAGACGAAGGGAACATCCCCCCAATCAAAAACAGGGGGGCCACTAGCACGTTAAGAACAATACAATAAGTGGCAGGGGCCCGAGACTCTTCAACTGCCTCCCAGCAACATAAGGTTTGGGTTACCCAAAAGACCCCTGGCTTTCTTCAAGCTTTGGGACTGGACAAGCACCTAAAGTCAGTACCGGACCAGCCGGGCTGTGGCTCGTACGTTGGATTGCGTGCAGCCAGCAGTAACAACCGGTTGATCAGGGTCTGATCCCCAGGGGGCCTGGTCACAGACCCGGGCTGCGGGGGCGTTGACCCCGGAACTCTCTCCAGGTAAACTCCGGTATATTCTTTATTCTAAGTGGACTTTATTTAAAGATAATATACATTAAAAAAAATACAGTAGGGAGTATAACAACATAAATAACCTCTCAGAGTCTACATTCCAAATACTTTGTCCAGCTTCCCGTGTTGGGCTGGGTGAACCAGAATGCTGCAGCCATTTCCCCTCTAGATCACAACACTGATCTCTAAAGAGGAAGCTAGGCCGCTTTGTGACCATGGTTTCTGTGATGAGTTTTTCACCCGCTCTTTGAGGAACATAGAACACACTTGCCCCATACTCCAATGGTCTTCTACCTTACTGGATGAAGTTATAAACAAGGCGGCAGGTTTACGTATTTCTCGATCTTCTGGGTCTCCTTATAACTAGTGGCTCTTACCCCTTTCAGCTTCAGAATATGGGAAGTAAGGTGACTGCCAACGTGGAGGCACAGGTGTAATCCCAGGCAATCTGCTTACCATCCTTCCAGGGTAGCATAGTGACTCCATCTGGATGCTTTTGACTTTTGTCAGACCTCAGTATTTTGGGTTGCCGTTGAGCTGGGCAACCCACTGTGGTGATGTCGTTGATTTCTTCATGTATAGTGTACTTTCCTTCTAATGTATGACATACAAGACTATGAAGTCTGGATTGATCAGCCGACGCCATGCCGAAAATACACCTATGTTCGGTGAGGATGGGGGCGGCTAGGCAGAGAGCAACACCAATCCGAATGGCCTGAGGGTCGAGTCGGGTGCCCAAGGAGGAAATGGGAACAGCTGAAAAGAAATCTGAATGTGGAGCCTTCACTGCCAGGAGACGAGCTTTGTCCTTTCCTGAAGCGTTGATGAGCATTGAGTTGGCATTTTTTCCATGATCGATTTCGCCCATGAGATTGTTCTCTTTGGGAAGAGCTGGTCTGCTTGAGGAGTCTGCAAGGGCTTCCCACAGCATGACTGCTTCATTGACCCTGGGGTCTTGAGCTCCTGCCGCACGCCTCAAGCGTTCGGGGACAGTGCTCTTGACTAATCCACTTGAAGCCATACACTACGACAGAAATGCAGGTAAAGCTACCTGCGTTGCCTTGTACGCCCCTATACCTCCCAGTCGCACCGGAAGAGTTGCTTGATCCCATTGTTGATCTTCCAGTGACAGATTCAGTGCCTTGTTATAGATAGATCTCATGAGTGAATCATATTCACTGAGTGCTGGGTTGTCGAAAGTGGGTGCACACCTCAAGAAGTGAGTTTTGTCAGAGCAAGACATCTTGTGAGGAGGTAAAGGACAACATAGGCATCAAGACCACTCATTCTCTCCTCCATTCTCTCCAGGTCATTCAGTTTGTCCTTGAGACTGTGTCGATGGCCTGATGACCCAGCGGTACTCCCAAGAGGGTGCTGTTGGATGGAGTGGTAGTAGAAGTGTCAGGAAGAATTGTTCGCACAACTGTGATTATTTCCTGGTTCGTTGTGATTTCGCACTTGGAGGGGTTGAGGATGTTTCCAAAGGCTTCTCCCTGCCAGAGTGCCATTATCCAGGTACCAGATATTAAGCTCGCTGCACAAGCTGGAAGTTAATTCTCTTACTGCCAAGCAGAAGAGAAATGGAGCGAGTGGGTCACCCTGCAGAACATTATCTTTTTGGAGTCTAACTGGAGGGTATTCCAGGGATCAACGCCCCCGCGGCCCGGTCCACGACCAGGCCTGAAGTGAATCAAGGCCGGATCAACTAGGCTATTACTGCTGGCCGCACGTAGTCCAGCGTACGAACCACAGCCCTGCTGATCCAGTACCGACTAAGTATCTGTCCAGCTCCCTCTTGAAGTCAACCAGGGGCCTATTGGTAATTCCCCTTATGCATGATGGGAGGCTTTTGAACTTATGGTGTTTTCCTTTAGCGTACCAATGGCTACTCTACTTTTCATTGGGGTATTTTGCACTGCCTGCCCGGTCATTTACTTTCGTAGGGAGTGACATCTGTGTGCACGTTAGGGACCATTCCGTCTAGGATTTTCCAAGTGTAGATTGTGATATCTCTCTCTCGCCTGCATTCCAGCGAGTACAAGTCAAGTGCTTCTAAGTGTTCCCAGTAGTGAAGGTGTTTGATGGAATTTATATATGCCTACCTAGTGATCAAAGAAACTAATTTCCGCAGACGCAAGTGCCTTGAATCTTCACTAATAGCTGTTTCTAATACAATTAAACAAAACAACGGCAGCTTTACCATCTCTGAAGTCTTAGCAAGAATCTTCCTGAAAACAGTAAACCTGCCATCACATAGTCTCTCCTGTTAATACTACACAAGCACATTACAGAGAATGAACATTGAAACAGGCTGCCTCTATCCAGCCTCCAATAGAAATATTTGTCTAACCTATTTTTATGTTTCACAATAACTTTTATATCCTTTTACTCATGTGCAAGTTAATTGTTCTGACATATTGTATTACTACTACTACTACCACTAGCATTGCATCTCACTCTGAGCCTATATATACCCTCTGTGTCCATGTGTCCTTGACAAAGCTTCTGGAGATCGACACGTTGCCACAATAAAATGTCACATTAGTTGCACTTGTGTCCTTTTATTTTACATACTTAATGATGGGTACCCTAAAATTCATTAAGCCCTTAGTACCCGGTTTGCTGGTTGGGAGGCAGCCTATATGGGAGTGTGCACATACACCGAATGAATTGTAACACTTTGCATGACACAGATGTTAATGTACAGCAATATTCCAGCCTAGAGAGAACAAGTGATTTGAAAAGGATCATAATTGGCTTGGCATCTCTTGTTCTGAATGTTCTCATTATCCATCCTATCATTTTCTTTGCAGTTGTGATCGCGGCACTATTGTGATCCTTGAAAGTGAGATCCTCAAACATTTCTACTCTCAGGTCTTCTTGCCGCTGGTGAGGGGCTCTTGATCTAGGGAATTGGATCTGTGCTCCCGTTCCCTGAATTGAGCCTGAATACCTTCCTTTCCCCCCCCACATGCGCTGTATAATCCTACGGGTATAGCGCTTCCCTGTGATTTTAATAATAATCCACCCTCAGGTCCCTCACATTATTTTTCCACTCCACTGTATGACCAGAGTTTGTAGTATACTCAGTTCTAGCTATCATCTTCTCTAGTTTTCCATAACGGTGTAGTAGGAATTTGTTTTTATTGAATATCATATTGTTTTCTGTTGCCCACTGGAAAACTTGGTTTGTATCTTCTTGGAGGTTAACCGTCCCCTCAATAGATGACTGTCTCATGCAGATCCTAGTAATGCAAAGGATGACACTGTGCTATGGGTTACATCTCTGTCTATGACTGATATAAGGATGAGGAGCAGGTTGGGGGCTAGTACTGTGCCTTGTGGAACAGAGCTTTTCACTATGGCAGCTCTGTTGACCACTACTCTTTGTGTTCAATTGGTTAAAAAGTTGATGAATCATCTCCCCATTTTGTCGTTTATTCCTTTAATACGTATTTTGTGCGCTGTTACACAGTGATCGCACTTGTCAAAGGCTTTTTCAAAATCTGCATTCTGTTTTTCTTCCAGTGTATCCAAGACCATATAGTGATCCAGTAGTTGCGAGAGGCAGGAGCGATCTGCTCTGACCCCATGTTACCTGGATTGTGCAGTTTTTGGGAATCCAAATGGTTTGCAATCGCCCTTCTTAGCACTCTTTCAAAGATGCTTATGATGTGGGATGTTAGAGCTGTTGGTCTATAGTTCTTAGCTAATGCTTTGCTGCCACCTTTATGGAGTGGGGTTATATCCGTTGTTTTTAGTGACTGGAATTTCAGCCATGTCTAAGCTCCTTTTCCAGAGTATACTTAGGGCACACGAAAGTGGTTTCTTGTAGTTCTTAATAAACACAGAGTTCCACGAGTCTGGGCCTGGGACTGAGTGCATGGGGATGTTGTCAATGGCTTTCTCAAAGTCTATCGGAGTTATGGTAATGTCGGAAATCCAGCATACATTGATGGAGTTTTGAAGTTCGTTCATGAAAAAATCGTTTGGATTGTCGATCTTTAGACTTATTTTTAGCTCGCTAAACACTGTGGCGTATTGGGATTTCAGTATTTCACTCATTTCTTTGTTGTCTTCTGTGTAAGTCCCATCTTGTCTGAGCAAGGGCCCGATTCTAGATGTGGTATATGCCTTGTTTTTGGCATATGAAAACAAATATTTCGAATTTCTTTCAGTTTTACTAATCGCTTTTAGCTCCTGTCCCTCCTGGGTCCTGTAAGAGTCCTTTACCTTAAGTGCGATACTTTCCACTTCCCTGGTCAGCGCTTCCTTCCGTGTATCAGATAATCTAGCGTTTGAGGAGCTCTGATGAGGGAATTTCATGTTCGCCAAACAAAAGAATTGAGGTTTGCTGTGTCCAGCTGAAATGAAGGAAAAAAGCCTGAGAAACTTATCCCGAATATCTGGCAACATCTTTTCACCATATATGGATTTCTAAAGTTTGACTATGGCCTTGTCTTCTTGTAAGTCCCTGATGTAGACCCTTGCTACATGATCTGCGGCTTCACTGCCTTAAGAGACGCCAAAGCCAATTTGGAGTGACTGGAGTAAACTGGCGGCTTCTGCGCAAATGTTTCTAACTGCTGCTTTGGCAACGAGACGGCGAAGAGTGTTACCGACAAAAATGGGTCTGATTCCCCCATCCTTCATCTTCAAAGTGCATAGTGAGGCTCCAAAAAAGAAAGGTTTAATTTCTTCTGAGATCCGCCCAGCCAGGCAGTTGTTGACGTGACGAAGGTTGTTAACCCAGAGAGAACAATTGATGCAGCTGTGCCGAGTACTGGATTTACCATCTCTTTGATGTGTTGCAGTGGTATTCCAGTGTAACCTCTTGCAGATCCTGCTGGAAATGACACTATCACTTTATAGACCTTTGATTCTGGCAAAATTAACTGTCCGGTGATGAGATCTTCCTCAGAGTCGTTGTTAACGACCCTATGGTGCCTGGTTGGATGCTTGTCTCTTAGTGCTTGGGCTGTGGTCTCATCTTTGGGAGTTACAGTGTCGTCACTTGTAATTATTCTGATTGCTGCCACTGTGTTACCTTCTTCGTCTTTTTCTAACCTGTGAGCAAATTTTCTCGTTTTCAGTGGAACTTTTCTTTGGTCTACCTCTGTGATTCCTGCGATGATGGGGCAGAGGGACACAATTATATGTTCTTGAGTAGTTGTGCACTGCCTTGATGACTGATGTGGTTTGCAGTTTGCCTCGTCTTTCAGGAACTGAAAGACAGACATTGCCGAACAGGAGTAGGTTGTGCCATGTTTTAATGGTGCCTTGGGCTTCACCTACTGAAGAAGGTCTGTAAATTTCCCTGCCGCATACGGACGAGCCGCTTTGGAAATGTGTGATAGAGTACTGCTAGAAGTGAATTTGAATGCCATCAGAAGATCATCGCAACTGAGGAGGTTGCCATTGGAATGTTCATCTGCCTGTGGAGGCTGTGGATTGCGTTGACCCCGTGGCCTGGCTGGCAAAGCTCTCGCTTCACACACGGAGGGCTCGGGTTCGATTCCCGGCGGGGTAGAAACATTTCGACGCGTTTCCTTGCACCTGTTATCTTGTTCACCTAGCAGAAAGTAGGTACCTGGGTGTTAGTGGACTGGTGTGGGTCGCATCCTGGGGAACAAGATTGAGGACCCAAGTGGAAATAAGTCAGACAGTCCTCGATGACACACTGCCTTTCTTTGGTTAGCCTGGGTGGCTAACCCTGCGGGGTTAAAAATCCGAACGAAATCTTATCTCTCTGCAGGGACCATAAGTGATCCAGCACACAAATTATGTGCACGTATAATGCCATTTCTGTTGAGTGCCTGATACCCTCCATACACCTGACATATGCCTCTTCTTTCATTGTTGGGTGCACTGTTTTTCTGGCTTTGTGGCTGGCTACTGCATCCTCTGCCATACCTCAATCTGTGTGGTAAGCCAAGGCTGAAGGAAAAGTGGCACATGAGGGGTAAAGGCACATACCATGAGTGGTTCATGGTCGGGGTGGAGAGGGGTGAAGTAAGAACATAAGAACATAAGAACGAAGGAACACTGCAGAAGGCCTACTGGCCCATGCGAGGCAGGTCCAAGTCTCCTACCGGCTTAAGCCAATGCACCCAACCTAGTCAGGGCAGGTCACATTGACTTAAGGGAGGAACACGGCAACCGACCTGTTAGCACAAGCTATCAGGTCTAACTCACACCCACCCACATCTACTCATGTATTTATCCAACCTATTTTTAAAGCTACACAACGTTCTGGCCTCTATAACGGTACTTGGGAGTTTGTTCCACTCATCCACAACTCTATTACCAAACCAGTACTTTCCTATATCCTTCCTGAATCTGAATTTTTCCAACTTAAAACCATTGCTGCGAGTCCTGTCTAGGCTAGATATTTTCAGCACACTATTTACATCCCCTTTATTTATTCCTGTCTTCCATTTATACACCTCAATCATATCCCCCTAATTCTACGTCTTTCTAGAGAGTGCAGTTTCAGGGCCCTTAGTCTATCCTCATAGGAAAGGTTTCTGATACATGGGATCATCTTTGTCATCCTCCTTTGTACATTTTCAGAGAATTTATATCCATTCTGTAATACGGTGACCAAAACTGTGCAGCATAATCTAAATGAGGCCTAACCAAGGATGTATAGAGTTGAAGAACAACCTGAGGACTCCTATTATTTATGCTTCTTGATATGAAGCCAAGGATTCTATTAGCTTTATTGCGAACACTTATGCACTGTTGTCTTGGTTTCAGATTACTGCTAACCAGAACTCCTAAATCTTTTTCGCAATCCGTAATATTAAGATCTACATTATTTAGTTTATATGTGGTATGGTTATTGTCCTGTCCAACATTTAGAACTTTGCATTTGTCTATATTAAACTGCATCTGCCACTTCTCCGACCACTGCATCAGTCTATTCAAATCTTCCTGGAGTGCTCGAATGTCCTCGTCAGAATGAATTCGACGGCCTATTTTGGTGTCATCGGCAAACTTGCCGATTGTCGCTCTTTATGCCCTCATCTATGTCGTTTATGTAGATTGTGAACAGCAGGGGGCCCAACACTGACCCCTGTGGAACACCGCTCGTGACGCTTCCCCCACTCTGATTTCTCCCCATTTATGCAAACTCTCTGCTGCCTATTTGTCAACCATGCCTCTATCCAGGAAAAAATTTCTCCTCCTATTCCATGTGCTTTAATTTTCCTCAATAGTCTCTGACGTGGGACCCTGTCAAAAGCCTTACTGAAGTCCATATACACAATATCATATTCATTACCATGATCTACCTCCTCAAATACCTTAGTGAAAAAAGTTAATAAATTCGTAAGGCAGGAACGCCCCTTTGTAAAACCATGCTGAGATTCGTTGATTAATTTATGCTTTTCAAAATGGCTACGAACTGCCTCGGCAATTATTGATTCCATAAATTTTTCCCACTATGGAGGTTAGGCTTATTGGTCTATAGTTCGAAGCTAAGGACCTGTCACCTGTTTTGAAAATAGGTATCACATTTGCCATTTTCCACTTATCTGGCACCATGCCAGTTTGTAGTGATATGTTGAAAAGATTAGCCAAAGGTGTTTCTAAGCTCCTCTTTACATTCCTTTAGAACCCTTGCATACAGTTCATCAGGGCCTGGGGATTTGTTAGGTTTTAATTTATTCTATTTGCCTAAGGACCATGTCACTTGTGACCCTAATAGTGCACAGTTTATTATCGTCCTGTTCTACATAATTTATCATTACTGGAATATCGCTGGTATCCTCCTGTGTAAAAACTGAGAGGAAGTATGTGTTAAAAATTCTACACATTTCCTTATCACTGTCAGTGAGCTGACCCGAGGAACTTTTGAGTGGGCCTATCTTGTCCCTGATCTTACTTCTGTATACCTGAAAGAATCCTTTGGGTTAGTCTTCGATTCTTTTGCAACTTTAACCTCATAATCTCTTTTGCTTTTCTAATTCCCTTTTTTATTTCTCTCTTTAACTGAATATATCGATTTCTTAATTGCCCCTCTCCTCTTTTGATTTGCCTATATATGCCTCTCTTTTGACCAATCAGATATTTTAATCTATTGTTCATCCATTTAGGATCATTTTTGTTTGATCTGATTTCCCTATTTGGAACATAATTTGACTGAGCAGCTAGAACTATGCCCTGGAAAGCATCATATCGGCAACCATCGCCACCTACCTGACCCTTAGTCAGGTCATTCCAGTTCAGCCCACTTAAGTAATTTTTCAGTCCTATGAAATCAGCCAAGCGAAAGTCAGGGACGGAGACTTGATTGCCATTATTAGGGGAATTCCATGATATATTAAAACTGAGTGATTTGTGATCACTCTCCCCAAGCTCATCATTAACCTCAAGATTATTAATTAGTGTTTCCCTACTGGCAAGAACCAAGTCAAGGAGGTTATTTCCCCTAGTTGGCTCTGTCACAAACTGTTTTAAAAAACAATCCTGGATCGTATCAAGAAAGTCACCCGACTCTAAATTTCCTGTCAAATTGCTCCAGTCAATCTGTCTATAGTTGAAATCTCCCATTAGCACAACATTTTCGTATGTAGATGCCTTACGAATTTCGTCCCATAGAAGTTTACTGCACTCCCTATCAAGATTTGGGGCCCTGTAAATCACACCCAAAATTAGTTTTTCTCGGCCCTCGAGAAGCTGTAACCAAACAGATTCAGTGGCTGACGCTTCTAATTTAATATCTTGTCTAACACAACAATTTAAATTGTCTCTGACATACATCGCTACTCCACCACCTTTCCTGTTGACCCTGTCAGTGTGGAATAATTTATAGCCTTGTATGTGACATTCAGAGGCATCTCTCTATCTTCAGATTGAGCCAGGTCTCTGTTATAGCAATAATATCTATGTTTCCTGCACTTGCAATTAATCTTAGCTCATCTATCTTATTTCTAACACTCCTGCTATTAGTATAGTAAACCTTAAGGGAGCAGTCCCTTGCTGCCCTCTGCTGTCCCCCTTTGTTTGCTGACCTGTTCTATTGTCTTTATTTATAACTTCATGCTGAATGCCTTTATACATTTACTGTTTCCAACCCTAGTGTTGCAACCTGCTTGTTCCACACACACCCATACCTCTATCTTCCATCAGTTTAAAATCATAGGCATTTCACCAATGGCCTTCTCAATCGAGTCTGCAAGTGCTACCACCCCTGACCCAGAGAGATGTACCCCATCCCTTGCATACATATCATGTTTGCCATAAAAGTTGTTCCAGTTGTCAATGAATGGGATTGCAAGTTCCTTGCAGTATCTGTCTAGCCAACAATTTACACCAATTGCCCTAGACAACCATTCATTTCCTACTCCCCTTCTAGGCAAGATGCTACATATGATTGGGATCCCTCTATAGCTGACCTGTACTTATCTAGCAGCTCTTCTCTCCTACCCTTCCCAATATCATTTCCACCAGCACTGAGACAGATAATGGGCTTGTTCCATTACCTGACATGATATTATCCAGCCTGTTGACAATGTCCCCAACACCAGCTCCAGGGAAGCACACTCTATCTCTCATCTTCTTATTCCTATTACAAAAAGCACGGTCAATATATCTTACCTGAGAGTCACCAACCACAAGAATGTGCTTACCTTCATTAGCAGGGGCAGTAGTACCCTTACCTTCACTGGCCACTGAAGTACATTCATCCTGGAGAACAGAGAAGCGATTTCCTACCTTCAGATCTTCACTCTTAACTTTCCTTATTCTGATGCGCCTCCCATTACTGTGAACAACTCGCCACTTGTAGCAGGTGCTGGGCTGCACCTCACTGCTGGTAGCCGTTGCTACCTCCCAACTACAGCCTCCTTACAGCGAGAGACAGACTGCACCTCACTGCTAGAAGTCTCATTCCCCACAACTCCAGCCACCTCACACTCTCTCCCAGACCCATTGAGGTGGACCTTCAGCCTCCTAATCTCCTCCTGGAGAAGCAAGACCTCCTCCTTCAACTCTCCAACCTCAGTTTTTAAAACACTGCAGAAGCAAGCCATGCTTTGTAACCGTCCACGCTAATCCCCAAAGCAGCTCAGGGTCTGTGACCTCACGTGACGACTGACCACTGACGACTGACGACTGACCACTGACGACTGACGACTGACCAGGCCTTCCCAGGCCTTCCTGATGAGGCAGGCCTGGCAGAGTTGCTCACGCACCGTGGACCTCACTAGGTTGGGTCAGTGGCATAAGCCGGTAGGTGACTTGGAGCTGCCTCGCATGGGCCAGTAGGACTGCTGCAGTGCTCCTTCACTTTTATGTACAGCACCTGTACTAACATCATTGCCTCCACCAGTTTTTACTAGTAATGTATCAACACTATTTCTCGAAGGATATATATATATATATATATATATATATATATATATATATATATATATATATATATATATATATATATATAATATATATATATATATATATTTCAATGACTGTTGTCCAACACTAAAGGGATCCCC
>NC_069479.1:5452881-5517040 GCF_026875155.1 Cherax quadricarinatus | reverse complement strand
TTATAGGGGGATAATTTGTTAGATACCTGGTAAGTTATGTAGGTTTTATTGAAAGAATTAAGAGTAAGACAAAAATGGGATAGCGATGAACGGGGGGCTTTGGGGAAAGGTAGGGGGGGTGTGGCCCGGGTTTTCACAGTAAAACATATAATTGAACGTGTTTTAGATAAGGAAAAAGAGGTTTTTTCATTTATGGATTTGGAAAAGGCGCATGACAGGGGGTTTGGGGGGCAAGTGGCAGATTTGCGGGTAGGAGGTAGGTTCTGAAAGCAGTGAAGATTTTTACGAGGATGTGAGGCTAAAGTTAATTGGGGAAAGGGGGAAATTTTTTTCCCCAGAAAAAGTGGGCCTTAGAAAGGAGTTGATGTCACCGGGTTTTTTAATAATTTATAAGGGGGTTGTAAGAGAAGTAAATGCAGGGTTTTGGCAAGAGGCGGGGGGTTAAAAGAAAAAGAATCACACAAAAGGGGAGTTGTCACAATTCCTTTGCTGATGAACTGTGCTCGGGAGATTTGAAGAGAGTTGCAGGGGCGGTGGATAAATTTTGGTGGGTATCAAAAGAAGAAATTTAAAAGTAAATACAGGAAAAAAAGGGGTTATGGGATAAAAAAAAAATTTGGGGTGAGAAAGATTGGATATCAATTGGAGGGAGGGGGAAAATGGGGGAGAGAATTATTCGATATTTGGGAGTGGGGTGTCAGGGATGGGTCTAAAAGATGGGTGAATCATAAAATTGTAGGGGAAAAAGGGTGGCGTCCCCTTGGGAGTTGTGGGACAAAGAATTTTTTCCTTTGGAGGCTCATCACCCATGTGAAGCATGGGGTGAATGTTGCAGCGGGAAAGGCGGAGGCATGGAGATTCAGTCGGGGGGCAATTTGGTTGATAAATCAAAAATTGTAGTTTGGAAGTTAGGGGAGGGTTGCGGGGTTTCCAAAAATGTTGTCCAGAGGGGTGAGGGAAAGGGTTGTTAGGGGGTTCGGGCATTTAAAGAATGGAGCGAAACAAATACTTGAAAGTGTATCAGTTGAGGGAAGGAAGGGGGGGTAGGGGTCGGCCCTAGGAAAGGGGGGAGGGAGGGGGTAAAGGATTTTTTGTGGCGGGGGTTTGGGACTTTCCGCGGCATGCGTGAGCGTGTTTGATAGGAGTGAAGGAAAAATTGTTTTTAATACTTTGAGTGCTGTTGGATGTGAGCAAAGTAACTTTTATAAAGGGGGGTTCGGGGGAAACCCGGGCACCCGGGACTTGAGCCGGGGAAGGGGAAGTACAGTCCCTTTCCTCTGAAAGGGGGGACGTTAATTGCAGTTTAAAAACTTTGGGAAAAAAGCACCCTTCGGCAAAATGATGGAGGAAGAGGTGAAAGTTTTTTTTTTTCGGGCCACCCTCCCTTGGTGGGAATCGGCCAGTGTGTTAAAAATTTTTTTTTTTAATTAATAATAACTGATTTTGTCAGCTCTTTCATCTCAATGCTTTAATTAAACCCAAATTTTTTTTTAAAGAGGGGGGGCCGGGAAAGCCGCTGAAGTCTTGATCAAAGCCCAAAAACTCAGATGATGGGTCAGCAATAAGAGACCCAGTCGGAAACACTTTCCACTGTTTTGAAAAACGCTAACCTAACCCTTACGTCTCCAATTAGGCTCCATCTTTTTTGTGTATTATTGTTTATTGAAGCTTGGGTTGGGTATTTAGAAATAAAATCTCCAAAGCGATATCTTTTTTAAAGTGGCTCCCTAAATTTGTATGTATTTCCTCCCCCAAGTTTCAGTTTTTTTTCCTTTTTATAACAAGAGAGGGTTTTTTCAAAACACTTTTAAATTTTCATGCTGGTTACGGTAGAAAATTTAATCGGCAAATGAGGGCATGTTAAATTTCTCAGGTCAAAGTTCTAAAACAAATTACAAAACTCCGGGGTGTGTCTGAAAACTTTCGAAAGCCTCTGCTGCGTGACTTAAATTGATAATGTGTTTCCCTATTTGGGAGTACAGCGAAAGTGATAGTGAAGCGTCTCTGTACAAATTTAAAAATTTTGTTAACATTACAAAATAATTGTCTGAAAATTATCTTAAATTATTGGAGCCTCCACTGAAAAACCCAATAAATTTATTTTGGGGCAGGAAAATTGGTCACTATACATACTAAAATACCCATAAATATGGAATCATTAAATTCTGTTCAGTATGGCCATTATCTTCAAATTTGTTACCCCGGGTTGTAACCAAACACCCCGGGGCTACGTAGTCCCATTGGGCCAATTTTATTAAATAAAATAGTGATGCTGATCTACATTTAAAAAACTAAAGATTGTGGGGGAAAATTTAAAAATTTCTTGGATGCCTCTTTGATACATGTAAATGGTAACAAAGATAATTATTATTATCAAGTTACAGAGACAGTGGAAATTTTTGACCCCAGGTGCAAAAAATGCCCCCCCTTCGAAAACCTACCATCTTTTTTTTTTTATTATCACACGGGCCCCGATTCCCACCAAGGCAGGGGGCCCGAAAAAGAAAAACTTTCATCACACTTCCTCATGCTTCCCAGAAGGGTGCTTTACCTAATTTTTAACGCAACATTAACACCCCCCCCTTTCAAGTCAGCCTGTATTCCCCCATCTCCGGGCCCAAAGTTGGGGCCTGCTTTTTCCCAAACCCCTTCATAAATTTACTTTGCTCACACCCAACAGCACTCAATTCTCCATTCACTTACAAAACACGCTCACGCACTCGAAGTAAAGCCCCTCGCACACAAAACCTCCTTCATCCCTCCCTAAAACCTTTCCACCCGACCCCTACCCCCCTTCCTTTTCCACTACAGACTGATACACTCTTGAAGCCCTCTGTTTCGTCCATTCTCCTCTACATTCCCAAAAACCCCCTCAAAAACCCCTTCCTCACCCTCGGGACAACAGTTTTGGTAACCCCGCCCCTCCTCCTAATTTTTCAAACACAAATTCTTGCTTTAAATTTTCACACCACACATCCCCTCAGACATGAATTCCACTGCCCCCAGCCTTTCCTCCTCAACTTTTAATACCATGCTTTTTTAAACCCCCATAAAGAGCTTTTGGTAAAACTATACTCTCTACTTTCCCTCTTTGTCTCCAAGGAAAAGTTTTTTGTCCCACCCCAAAGGGTCACCACCACCCTTTTCCCCCCAAAATTCTATGATTCACCTCGTTTTCATGAACCCATCCGCGACACGTCCACCCCCAAAATATCTGAATACATTCACCTCTCCACCTCTCTCCCTCCAATCTGATATCCAATTTTTCATCACCTAACTTTTTTTTATCATCAAAACCCTTACTCTTCCTGTATTACTTTTAATTTTTTTCTTTTTCCACCCTACCAAAATTATCCACCAATCCTGCAAATTCTCTTCAGAATCTCCCAAGAGCACATGCATCAGCAAGAGCAACTGTGACAACTCCCCCTTTTTGTTGGGTTCTTTTCTTTTTCTCCTCGCCTCTTCCAAGACCCTCGATTTGCTTCTCTTTCAACCCCCTATAAAATATTAAACAACCACGGTGACATCACAATCCTTGTCTAAGGGCCACTTTTCGGGGAAAAATTTCCCTCTTTCCCACATACTCTAACTTGAGCCTATATTCTCGTAAAAATCTTTACTGCTTTCAGTAACCTACCCCCTACACCATACATCTGCAACATCTGCCACATTTCCCCCCTATCCACCCCGTCAACGCCTTTTCCAAATTTATAAATGCCACAAAAAACCCCTTTGCCTTATCTAAATATTTTTCCTTTTATGTTTACTGTAAACACCTGGTCCCACACCCCCACCTTTTCCCAAAGCCTCCTTGTTCATTCTATCCTTTCTCCGCTTACCTTAATTCTTCATTAAAAACTCTACCCTAACTTTACCAGGGGATACTCAAAAATTATCCCCCCTTTAATTTTTGCACTATTTTGTCCCCTTGCCTTATCAAAGGAACTATCATGCTCCTGTCAATCCCAGGACCTTTTCCCCTTTCCCCATTTATTAAATAATTGCACCAACGACTCCCAAAAATATATCCCCACCTGCTTTTTAACATTTCTATCTTCATCCCCTCAATCCGGTGCCTTACCCCCTTTCATTTTACCTATGCCCACGAATTCCCCCCACACTCACAAGGGCCCTTTTCCCACTCCTACAAGAGTTATTCCCCTTGCCCATACACGAAAACACAGCTTCCCAAACTTCATCAAACATTTTAACAATTCCTCAAAATATTCCCTCCACTTCCAATACCTCTAACCCCTCCATTTATAACTCTCCTCCTCTCCTATTTTTTTCTGACAAATCCTTTTTTCTTAGGTTCCTTAACTTTTAATCTCACCCAAAACTTTTTCTTATTTTCACCAAATTTTGTTTTTTACCATCCACCCACTCTCTCATTTTCTTCTTTTTTTCATTGCTTCACCCTCTCTTAACCTCTCAATTTTTCTCCTATACCTTTTCCCCCTTCTCACTTTACTTTGTAAAAACTTTTCATATGCTAACTTTTTTTCCCTTATACCCTCTTTACTTTTTCATTCCATCAATCGCTCCTCTTCCTCCCGCCCCCCCTTTCCTGAAACCCCAAACTTCTGCTGAACGCTCTAACACACATTTTTAAACCCACCCCCTACCCCCTTTGACCCCATTGCTTGTCTCTTATCCCCTTATCCTCCCAAAGCTGTTTTTATCTTACCCTAACTGCCTCCCCTTTTGTTTTAACCCTTTACCTTCTCTTCCCTGATGCTTCTATTCTCCTTGTATCCCATCTACCTTTTACCTCAGTGTAGCTACAACTAGAAAGTGATCTATATACGTGGCCCCCCTTTAAAAAAATGGGCATCCTGAAGCTACTCAACAGCTTTACAAAAAACTAATCCAAAAAATCTGTATTTTGCCCTAATCATATTTTATTTTATTTTTCCTCTTTTTTTTAAAAAATTTTATTACCCATAAAATAAACCCCTTTTTATACAAAGGTCATCAAAGGGCTTTCCCATTTTTTACACCTGGCACCCCAAGCTTACCTACCACACCCTCTTAAAAGTTTCTCCTTTTTTGGGCTTTCGGGCCCCCTACCACAATTACTCTCTCACTTGGTTAAAAGGGGGCTCCTAACTTTCACTTAACATCCCCCAAAACCCTCTCCTTTCTTACATCCTCTTTTCTCCGGGTGCATACCGCTTATTATGACCCATTTTTTTTCGCAAACCCTTTTACTTTAATCCACAAATTTTGAATTTACACATTCATATTTTCTTTTCCTTCCAAAACTGATCCTTCAACATTATGCTACCCCTTTTTTTGTTTAAACTCTCTCAACACTCCAGATTTAATCCTTTTATTTCCCCCCCACCGAAACCCCCCACCCCCCTTATTTTTGTTTCGTTGGGCCGGGACACCCAACTTCTTTTCATTCATAACACAGAAATCATCTTTTTCTTGTCATCCCATACATCCACCCCACTTTAAAGCATCCCATTTTATAAAGTTTTTCTTCTTCTTTTTTTTAAAAAAGTCTAAAAAGGGGTTATAGCCCTTTGCCCCGGGGTTTTTAAACGCCTCATACGACATACATGGCTTACGGGGGGAAAGATTCTTTTCCACTTCCCCATGGACAATAGAAGATATAAAGAAGAACAAGACTTTTTAGAAAAAGGAGAAAAACCTAATTATGATATACTATGCTGGCGGTTTTGGAAGTGTGACCAAAGTGTAAGTGGAGTACAAGAAACCCGTATCTACCTTTTTTTAACCTATTTTAAATTGCAAAAAAAATCATCACCGGGAAAATTTCTGGAAAAATTTAATATAAATTTGGGGGCTGCATTTTAAAATTAATAAGATTACATAAACATTTAATAACAGAAGAAATTTTAAAATATAATACCACCAATTCCTTTGGGGCGCACGGCAACAGGAACCCTTTTCATTTTTACTTCTACCTGGGGTCCCAGAGCCCAGGAAAAACCTAATCAGACCCGCATAACACTAACATGTGGGGTACCCAAATGATAAAAGCACTGCAAAACCCCCCAAAATTCAAAAAATTTTTAACCAACAATAGGGCTCTACTACCAACTCCTACCCCCCTGCCACTGAAGTGATCTCCAAAAACTTTCACCCATCACCCATCCCTACTATCACCCAAAGCACACCAAGGGAAAAGGGGCAAACAATAAAAAAACCCAGTAACCACTAAGGACCCCTAACATCAAAATGGAGCAGAATAACCGGGGAAAACTTGTGTACTGCCACCAGGCAAACCCTCTTCACCCCCCGGCCCCACCACAACACACGACAGACAACAACAAACATGGCCGCCGCTACAGCCAAGATAACTCCTTCCCAGTATTTGATGTCAAAAAGATCACCGACCCAGAAATACTAAACTCCTATGATTCAAAACCCAAAACGTCACCAAACTAATCAAAAAAAGGGGGAACAAAGGCTACAATGAGATTAGCTCAAAAGATCACTGCTCTAAACCCATAAACAGACACTCTAAAACAATCTAAAAGAAAAAGTCCCCTACTTACTCCCACATTACAAGGAGAGTAAAGAGTGACCAAAAATTGAAATGCTAACCAACTTCCAAGACCATAAGACCAAACAGCCTATCTGACGCTGTTGTATTAACGCAAACATCTCCCACCCAGTCACCCAAGAGACCTGCATGGAGACCACCCTCAGCTTATAAGGACCACCTTCGCCTTAACATAGTAGTGACGCCCTAAAAAATTTGCAAAGTTTGGGCCCAAGCAGGTAAAAAAAACAGTGTTTTAAAAAAATTCCAAACTAGCCTACAAAGAAAAACCTACTAAAAACATCTATTTCTAAAAACGATTTTTACGTCAAGAGTGCCTTACCAAAAAAAGAAAAAAACCGTCTTTATCGAAAAGAAAATTACGCTATCCCCAAAAAAAACTCCCAGTGCTTTATGGGGGAGGAAAAATCGCAGTTGGGAAACAGCCCAGGAAGAGTTTATTCATCTCACGAACAGACCTTAAAACTTTTCCAAAGTGAGGCGGGAAACAAAATCAAAGTAAATGCGAAAATACCCATAATCCACCGTTATGTTATATTGTCATAAATTTGTGCCCCCAAAAATTTCAATACCCCAACTACTTTTTTTTGTCTTTGTTGTATTCAACGACCATTCACCTCTAGTCTTAATTTGTTTAAATTACAATCACTCCTTTTTTCAACTTACCAAATCACGTTCCATTTTATTTTATTATAAATAACCATAACTTTTTTTCAAAAAATTCCCCACTTTAAAAAATACTCAATTCCCCAATTTTATTCTAAATCCCTATTTTTCCCCAAATTTTACCTACAAAAAAAACCATTCTATAAAAACTGATGTTTCCGTAATGATGCCTTCCCAAAACAAACAAACCGTCTTTATGGGCAAAGAAAATTACCTATGCCCAAAAAATCTACCATGCTTTATGAGGAGGAAAAATCGCATTTGGGAAAAACAGCCCACTGGAAAGATACTTCACCTACAGAAAACCTTAAAACTTTCCAAAGGGGGCTGACTAACAAACAAAAAAGGCAGATAAACCCAAACCACCGTTAGTGTTATATTTCAAAATTGTGCCCCCCTAAAATTCTAAACCCCAACATTTTTGATTGTCATTGTTGTATTAAACGCCCTTCTCCCTCATTCTTAATTGTGTTTAATATCTACAGAACTATCTCCTTTTTTACAACTACCAATCACTGTTCCATCTTATTTTATTATAAACAACCCATAATTTTTAATAATTCTACCTCATTTAAAAAAAATACTCAATTGCCCAATTTTTTTTAAAAATCCTTTTATTCCCAATTTTACTTTAAACTTATTGTCAAACTTATTGAAACTTTTTTTATTGACCATTTTTTTCCATATTTTTTTAAACTAGTATTTAAACTACAACTTTTTATTTTATTGTCTACCACTTACTAGCATATTATAACCAAGTCATTGCCTTTTTTTTTTATTCTTTTTTTTTATTATTCTTTTGCTACCTTAATTTGTGTATTTTATCCTGCAATTTAAATCTAATTATACTCTAATTCTTGTAAAAAAACTTATAAAAACCCTTAGTCCCAATTATAATTGAGAGTCTTGTCCCTTTTTTATATTTTTAAATTTAACACAGTTTTACTCTCCCTCATTCTACCCTCAATCATGTCAATACCAAATTCATATATGATCCATAGTGCAATTACGTGGGGACTGGCTATTGAAATTTGATTTTTATATTATTAACAAACCTATTGTACTATAGCTTTTTCTACTAAACAATCAATCCCCAAAATTCACTTATTAAAACCATGTGCAATTATAGTGAGAACCGGGCTATTTTAATTTTGTTTTTTTTATTATTAATTAAATTCATTGTACCATAGCTCATTCAACTAAATACATAAAATACCAAATTCACTATATTAGACCATAGGCAATTACTAGTAGAGACAAAGGCATTTTAATTTGTTTTTTTATATATTTGTTTAAAAACCTTTGTCTATACTCATTCTAGCTCAAAACATAAAACCCCCACAAAAGTCATTTTTAGCCTTAGGCAATTCAAGTAGAGTTTTGTTCTTTTTTTAATTTGTTTTTTTATTACTATTATACCTATTTCTTTAGTTCACCCAGCAAAACACTAGACAACATCAACTTCATTATGTTAGTATGACTTCCCCTACTCCCAAAAAATACCTAGCTATATACTTGTCCAAACTTTTCCCACCACTACAGATACATATAGAACCAACACACAACCAGGATAAAATAACCATAATTTAAACCAGAAGATGATTTACACGTTGACCCTGTTAAACCCCATAATTGACACCCAAACAAAACCTATTGGGAAAGTAACTGCCTTTTTACACAGCATCACACCCCCCACCTAAAAAATCTAAAAGCTTCATCTTAACTCAAAATTTTAGTCCTTAACAAACACAAAGACCCCTACACTCCTTGAACCCCAAAAGACCCCTTCCCTGCATTTTCTTACTGAACCTGGCTTAACGGGGCACAATAGATATCTACCCCCTACCAGAAAACAATTTACAACTGCAGACCAAAAACCAAATTGGGGGGTATTGCAATTTTATTCTCTCCATTATCTTTCTTAGCACCACTTCTTTAGTGATGAATTGGGGAAAACATTTTTTTCAATTTTACTGTAAAAAAACCTTTAAACGCCTATAAAATCGGTGCCATTTACCGGTCCCACACAAACATCCCCAAATTTCAGTGAGAAATTAAAAATCACTAATAAAAAACAACAAATAAAAAGCACCACCTTCTCTTACTGGAGATTCAACATCAACCTTGGCTTACTAGATATAGCCCGTAAGATTCTCAAAAAATATGAAAAACACACTTTTTATACAACAATAATACAACCCCAGCTCACTGAGACAATGCAACCATAATGACCACAATGGGGGCCAATAACTAGCCCCCCCTTAAATCAGGATAATCACAGATAGCACTACAGACCATACCCTCCTTCCCCTACAAACATAGTAAACCCCCACTTTAATACAAAAAGTCTAATTTAACTCCATGACGAGGCCCAAAGGGAATTTACAGCTACCTAAGACTGTTGACTGGCCACAGAATTTCCAGGCCAAAGGCATTGATGACGGGCAGACATTTTTCTTAACAAATTACTTAAATATCAACAAAATTTTCCTATTAAAAAAAAAAAAAACGACACAAAAAAAACGGGTGGTTCCCATGGGTAACCAGCACCATTCTGAATCCATTACAAAAACACCAATATGAAAAGCAAAAGAAAAAGGGGTTAATAACAAAGAATTCTTAAAAAAACTATTTATCAGCCTCACCAAATAAAAAGAAAAACCAAAACAACTATACTACCCAGTAATTCACAGGAAAAAGGGAATATAAAAAAAAAGACCTGGAAAAAAACTCTCTCAATTCGGACCCACAAACGAGAAAAAACCAAAAAATTGTCCCAACTAAAACCTAAGAAACACCACACATCCCACTGACAAGTAACAAAATAAACGACTTCTTCTAAACCCTGGGTCAAACCGCCAGTAAAAACCCACATACCAATCCCATGCCGGGATCCTAAAGGGGGGAATTTCCCTAATTCCTTCTATCTTGCCCAATGACCCACGAATCACCGGTTAAAAGTCATTTAAAAAAAATCGGGAATCTGTCTCATGTCCCCCCCATTTCTGTCAAGCGGCGGGGCCCATGTCCTTTCGCATGCTTTTCATTACTTTTTTCAGTCACAGGACACACCTTCCCGAAATCCCAAGATGGGAAGGGTTTTTCCCAATACATAAAGGGGGGACCCCACAGACTTAAAAAGCAAGGCCAAAATCAACTTACCATTTCTATCCAAAATCTTTTAGAAAAAATTGTGCCACAGGGACTTATTATTTATAACGGGCCCAAAACATACCAAAAACCCCTGCCCAAATTTGGATTCAGGAAAAATAAAAGCACTAATGATGCAATCATAAAAATGCTAGATCTGCTTTTCACAAATTGGAAAAAAAGGGAAAATCCCAAGAATTTTTATTGACCCAAGAAAAGCTTTTGACACATAGACCACGACATCCTACTCCACAAACTTGATCATTTCGGAAAAGGGCCCTGCGCTTGCTTTTTTCAAATCTTACATTTCAATAGGTATCAGTATGCACCTTAAAGACACAGCACCAACAGCCACTTGAACTGGGTTCCCCAGGGGAAATGTCCTTGGTCCCCTGCTCTTCCTCATACTCAAAATCTTAACGTTTCCAACACCCCAAACCCATTCTCTTTGCTGACGACACGACTTTGTCATCTTCACCCTAATCTTTCCACCCTCAACACCCCTTTTGAATGAGGAGCTGTTAAAATATCACTTGGATGACAGGCAATAAACTTAGCTTAACACTGAAAAACCTACTATTAGTATGGTAGAGAGAGGAATGCCAAATTAACATTAGATTTACAACATCTAATTACCCCAGAAAAAATGGGGGGGAAATTCCTAGGCTTATACCTTTCAACAACCGAATTTCAGCCCCTATCCCTATAACCAAAAAATATCCAAAACGGTTGGGGATCCCTCCAATATAATATCGGCCGCAAAATGCCCTTTCACACTAACCACTCATTATTTACCATACCCCCCTTCTATTTGGCTGGGGATCAACTGCAGCAACAACCTAAAGCCAAAATAACCCAACAAAAAGCTGCAGAAAAAATCCTAAATCCACCCGGGAACACCCCCCCCCCATCTTTATAACTTAAAAAATTACTTCCCGTTCCGTACACCACACTTCTACGTGCAATCTACATTACAGGGCCTTAACTCTAATATCACCTTGACCTAAAACGCTTTCTTTATATTGTGACGAAACCCCCAGGGATAAACCAGACACAAAAAAATCTCTAGACATTCCCGTTCCGACTAAAAACCCTTTTCAAAAATTCAATGTATTCAAGGCCCTAAAAACTGGAATACCCTCCTGGGAAACCAAACTGCGACACTTCATCACCTTCAAAACTCCTTAAAAACATCTTATCCCTAACACCCCTCAACTAACTACACGAAAACCACCTGGTGGTTCACACTTTCACTCCCTTTGACCTAAAAAGAATTTTTTAAACTCATCTTAAAATAAAAGAATCCTGTGAACTCCAATCTGAAACTATGTACTGTGCCAAAAAAAAAGCATTCCCCATTGCTAAACTCCAAAATAGTATTTAGTCACTTAGCCAAATACCAAATTACCTCAAATTGTAATATTTTACAAATTGAATAAAACTAAGTTTCCCCAAATGCCTACCATGCTGCTTTCTAGTGGTCACTCTTAATCTCTATTTTTCCAAAAAAAACCACACAATAAAAAAATTTTTTGTAAACTCGCATGTAATCCTTTAGAAATAAAATTTGAAAAGAATTTTCTTGAGATTTCTGTGTGTCATGTACAGAAAACCCCCCCCTACCCAAATTTTTTGATGATAATACTGGCCCAAATACAAACATAATTTAGTAGCTTATCTGGGTTTTTGGGGTGTTTTTACATCTTTTTAATGCTCAAGTTTGCAGGAATGGGACATCCCAACAAATTTTGGCTCCTATTTGGGAAAAGGGTTTTAACCCAAAAAACCCCTAATTTTACGAAAATTAAGCACATTACATTAAATCCCTTAAAAAAATTCAGAAAACAATGGCGCCCCTCCCCCGCTCCCACGCAGGCGCAAGTTCCCTCTCCAGTTCTTTTTCATTTACAAATTTAAATTTTTTTTAAATACAATGTATTACACAATTTTCAAAAAAAAATACACGCTGGATTTTTTGGAAAATATTTTTTTCCCCAAAATTGTCTCTCTTTTACCGATTTTAAAATATTAAGGCTGAGCATTTTGATAGAAGGGAAAAAACACATAACTTTAGAAATGTAAGTTCAGGTATGAATTTTAGGACAGTGTTTTAAAGGGGTTTTGGGTTGCAGATTTAATCAATTCATGGTAGCTTATCTAGAGGGTTTTCCCTCATGCTAGACGGGTTATCCCAGAAATTTCCCTCAGCTAGACGCTTTCCCCAGTTTTCCCCTCAGTGCTAGACGGCTTATCCCAGAGGTTTTCCCCCTTTCAGTGCTAGACGGCTTATCCAATAGGTTTCAAACTTTCAGTCTAGCTTTCAGTGTGCTAGCTTTCAGTGCTAGCTTCACTCTGAGCTGTGAAAATTTTAATTTGAAAACGTTATTAAATTAGTTTCTTTGTAATAATAGTTGTGTTGAGATTAGGCTGTACAGGTGCCACTTAGCGAGTTTATTGGAAAAAAAAACATCTGAAGACTTCCTTCAAAAATATATTAAAATATTTCCGCTCATAAAAATTGTAGAGAATGTTAAAAAAAAAAACCGAGAAATAATA
Source organism: Cherax quadricarinatus (assembly GCF_026875155.1). Classification (NCBI taxonomy): domain Eukaryota; kingdom Metazoa; phylum Arthropoda; class Malacostraca; order Decapoda; family Parastacidae; genus Cherax; species Cherax quadricarinatus. The sequence continues at coordinate 5,504,127 of NC_069479.1, read as the reverse complement.
ATAACTTGCGTTTTAATAATTTCTTTAATTTCATGTTTTTAGTAATTAGAGTCGATCAGGACGTCCACTACCTTCAAGGCTTTCATATTTAACACCAAAATGCGTTTTTCTATCGGCTTCAGATTCTCATCAGAAGTAATCAGAGTGTTTGTTTATTTGCTTACATACACAGCCTGCATATAGAAAAACTGAATTTGTGACAATGTTTTTCGAACGCTTTTAACAATCCTGCTTCTGTGAAGTTCAAAGATGTTTGGGAATCTCAGTTTGCTTCATGTACACGTCCATCGCAAGGCGACAGGTTTTTCCTTTTCTGCTTCTCGCAAGTCAATGCACAGTGGCACGTACATTCACTTCATTTATTTCCATGCTTCCTCTGTCAAGAAAAGTTTTCTTATTTCTCTCTTTCTCCGTGTTCTCCGCATTTGGGACCTTCACTTCGTTTACTCAGAAATTTCCATTTTTCACAGTTCTTTCTCTTGCCTTGGCTATCCTTTCATAAGCTCAAATGGAAAACTGACTTCTCTGCTAAGTTTCGTCTTATGTGAAATCTCTCATCCTTTCCTATCCTAATATTTCTTGTCTCCTAAATCGTAACAGCACTCACCATTCATTAATCATCAAACTTACTTTTCACCATTCCAACATATTGGAAAACGTTTCACTATCGTCACCATCGTAATTATTAAAAATAGTGTTTTTTCTTTTTTTTAAGAATATGTGGAGATTTAAAATAACAATTTAAATTTAAAAAAATTAGCCTACCAATGTGGTAATCGACAAGTATAAGATTACTTGCAACAACTGTTAGTCTTCATTCCTTGGAAAATCCCGAAAACCCTGGAGGTGAGAGCATCACAATACCAGTATCAGACAGGACGGATCAGGAGTAAGGGTAAGTTTTATTCATGTTTGATTGTGCTTTTTATTTGCTTGTGACATTGTCCCCAAGAGTGGCAGACGTGAGATCGGAGAGAGAGGGATGACTTGCTTGCATATTCTTGGATTACAAGAAGGCTTTTGATACCGGGAATGTAGTCATGGGCTAAAGTAGTACCTTAGTGAAGGAAGCAAGTATTATTGGCTGAAAAAGAAATATCAAAATAGTGACAAACTATGTTCATTAAAGACTGTTGTTAGGATCAGTACTTTTCTATGTATATGACTGGCATATTAAATGGGATTGAGTTAGATGTATTTTCTGTTTTCTGACGAAGTAAAATTAATAATGAGGATAAAAAACCGTTCAAAAAAAAGGAAAGACAATAAATAGTTTTGACAAAACTACATATTTGGTTAGAAAAGCGATTACTCGAGCTCAGTTCCATCAAATGCCCGATTATGAAGACTGGGGAACTGACAAGAAGACCAAACAAGCAGTGTAGACCTCACTCAGAAAGACCTAGAGGTGAGCATAGTGCCAAGCATATTTCCGGAGGCACACGTCAACTGAATAATATCCGAATAATCCCTGCAGTCAGTGATCGTCTGGTTAATGTAAGAGCAGCCATCAGGAATCTCGATAAAAAAATCATTCAAGACCCTCTGTACATGTCAGGTTTGTTGACGATTGAGACACTTATGCAACATATAGGAATCTTTATTTAGGAAACGTTTAACCACACAGTGGCTTGATCAGTCCAATACAAAGCAGAAGGGTGTAAGGAGAGGAGGAGTTTGAGGTAATCAGTCCCTCAGCCTGGAGTCGATGTGTTCAGTCCAACAATCTTGTAGAATGTACAGCATAGGGCCGTAGACGTGGCTTATATACTGTAGTCAGGTGAGGCGAAGCAGGAGGAGGCGGGGTCATAGTGGAACCATCCACTAGTTGATGTAGGTCTTCGTCCAAGGTTGGACAAAGTTGAAGAATTCTTTGTATCAAGATCCCATAAATGTTGCAGTGTCTGACAGTCTTCATCTTGTCGTTTTTTAAGCCATTTATCACATGTTAGGTCTGTCTTGGTGTATGCAGCACCAGTATAAACCTCAAACTTGATACAGCAAGTTAAGAAACTGGAGAAAGTGAAAAGGGAAACCCAAAACGAGACTAGTCCGAAAGTTAAGAGGTATGGCCATAAAGAGAGTCAAAAGGGAAAACTGAGCCTGATCACGTTAGAGGAAAGAAAAGCAAGAGGAGATGTGACAGTAACGTAAAAAAATAATAGTAAATTAATAGGGGTGTCAGAAATATACAGTTTGAGAGACGAGAAACAGGTACACGGGGGAATAGATGGAAGCCAGAAAACATAAAAGAGTCACGAAAATGTCAGAATTACTTCTTCAGCTTCAGATTATCAGGAAGTAAAATAACTTTAAGGAAAAATGTTGCGGAGGCAGGTTTCATACAAACGGCAAATTGAGAGAACGGGACCAGGAGCTAAGACCTTACCCCTGCAACCACACATAAATGAGTATATATAGGTAAGTACGTGAGGAGCAGGAACTCGACCCCAGCAGTCACAAATTGATAAGTACAATATCTCTTTAATACGAGTTCAGAGTAACTTAAACATTTCACTAAGTTTAAAACGTGTCATGAACATAAATTAATAATTAATATAGCATTTAAATCATGATATAAAACGCCCAGTGGCTAATAAGAGCGGACTGCACGTAGATTGCATGTGTAAACACTTGAAGTTCATTGCAGTTTAATGCGTGTCTGTCTGGCAAATATATTTTATGATTAGAGTTTGATCACCGTCGAACACGGGAATAACAGCCACAAATATCGGCACGCACATTTTTAACCCTGATATCTAAACCTGTCCTCGCTTGATCACAATTTGTGGTGAGGGAGTCGGGGATGACCCAGTTGTTGTGTGAGGGGGAGTGAGATAATTGACTGGTTCTCCAACAAATGACTGGGACTAAACCCATCGAATTAGGTTATTCACCTGACTGTTTGGATCGTCAACGAGGAAAAATGGCTGCACATACTGGGTAAATACGAAAACAAATTTAAATACGAACTAAAAAATTTGGCAATTACTAGACAGAAGGCGATACAAAGAGAAAAAAAAAAACATTTTGTGTATATGCCGACCTGCTAACATTGCCTCGAACTAATATCTGTTAACTGTGCCTAGCAGAATGTACATAGTTATCGTCGTGAAAAGAGGCAAATGTAGTCCCAGTACTTCAAAAAAAAATGCTGGACGGTAAATCAGGAACTACAGATCAGTCTTTCCTGCCAATTACTAACAAAATTTACTAGACAAACTAGTTGTTTTTTTTCTGTCGCTGCCAGATCTGAGAAAGATACTTCTGTGTAACATAAAACCCAATCTTCTGTACCTTTAATCTATGTAAAAAATATTAATGCAGAATGTGACAAATATACGATGCAGTTAAGTCTTATTATTGAGGATTTGAAGAGAATCAGATTTGTTTTCGCAAAAAGTGGTAAATTAGGACGTATGCAACCCTAAATGGTAAAATTTGGACGTATGCAATCTTAAATGTTAAATTAGGAACGTATGCAACACTAAATGTTAAATTAGGAAAGTATGCAACCCTAAATGGCAAATTAGGACGTATGCAACCCTAAATGGTAAATTAGGACGTATGCAACCCTAAATGGGAAAATTAGGACGTATGCAACCCTAAATGGTAAATTAGGACGTATTTCAACCCTAAATGGTAAATTAGGACGTATGCAGCCTTAAATGTTAAATTAGGACGTATGCAGCCTTAAATGTTAAATTAGCGCGTATGCAACCTTAAATGTTAAAATTTGGACGTATGGAACCCTAAATGGTAAATTAGGACGTATGGAACCCTAAGCTAAGTCAGATGAGTTTTCTTGTCTTAGAGGGACTCATATCCTAAAATATACCAGCACATCAAGTTTGAAGCCAGCCAGAACATAGATTACCAAGCTATAAGCGCAGAAAGTTGACGGAAATAAATGAGGCACTCAGAAATTATCCAGTTTCTTCTATAAAAAAGACAAACTGGGACCATAAAAGACAATAAAAATCAAAATTTTCCCTCTGTTAGAAATTATGTAAATATGTACATTTAGCCCCGAAAAAAAAACCAGTAAAATCAACCACTGTGATTTATTTATTATCTGAAGAGATGGAACACAAATTTCGATAATAAAACTGGAATGTTAAAACTAATCCTGAAATCAAGTCAAAGTCGTCATTGTGGAAAATAAAGCACAAAAAGTTGAAAGCCGATCAAAAGAGTCATTCCCCAGTTGTTAGGTAAGACACATATGCAACAGTTAGGTATCTTTATTATGAAACGTTTCGCCTACACAGTAGGCTTCTTCAGTCAAGTACAGAAAAGTTGATAAAAGCAGAAGATACTAGAAGACGATGTAATCAGTCCATCACCCTTAAAGTTTTGAGGTGGTCAGTCCCTCAGTCTGGAGAAGAGCATTGTTCCATAGTGTGAACAATGGAACAATGCTCTTCTCCAGACTGAGGGACTGACCACCTCAAAACTTTAAGGGTGATGGACTGATTACATCGTCTTCAATATCTTCTGCTTCTATCAACTTTTCTGTACTCGACTGAAGAAGCCTACTGTGTAGGCGAAACGTTTCGAAATAAAGATACCTAACTGTTGCATATGTGTCTTACCTAACAACCTGTCGGTATTTTATACCATTTTAATGTTCATTCCCCAGTTATTGCGCAGAATCCATCATTCAACATTTGTCGAATGTGATGAATTTAAATTCAATTCAGTAAGTGGAGGATGAGTTAATTTTCTGGGATCAAGAGCCTCTCACCAGATTCATAAAATATTGTAACAATAATAAAAAAAATGGCGATTGGTTTAAATTTTTTTTAAATTCTGAAGTCAGTCAGCAGAGTTTTTTTTCTCTTATCACAAAGACATGCAATAAAACGTCCATTTGAATAAAAATTTTTGTAAAAATCTGCAGAATGACACCAAAATCTATGTAAAAATACAACCAATTATGCTACTCCAGTGTTTTAAAATTTGAAAACCGATCAGAAGAAGCATTATTACAGGCAAATGACTTTAATAAAATTAGGAAATTTAAATTTCTACAGTTCAAAGTGGAAAACAAGATCTCTTTTAATATTGCCCACCAACTGAGACAGTTTCAAGTCAATCGAAAAAGTCATTCTCTAGTAGTTAATATTATTGCAACGATTCAAATTATTTAAAAAATTTCTGTCAATTTTCGGATTTTTAATCTTCTCAAACTAGACTCATGGAATATTGTGATGCTTACAGAATAAATCATCATTAATAATTTAGAGTCTGCCAGCCAGGTATTCAATTAAACAGAGAAACTGTGACTTATACAACAACAACAACAACAACAACAACAACAACAACAACAACAACAACAACAACAGCATGAACGTGGCTCTCGGGAAGCAAGTCACTGATCAAAATTGAAATCCGATCGAATAAGTTATTCTCCAGTTATGGAATGGAAGTTCAACTTAATGGATACTATCCTGGTTGCAAGAAGAATCAGATAATAAATATTAAACCCGAGTAGAAGAGCAAAATCGAAACTCATTTAACCTAATTTAATGAGGGAAAAAAAAATGTTTAGTATTTTTCAATTAGTTAAATTTTCTTCTGCTCACCTGAATGTCACTCTCAGATGTCTTCGAATTACGAGGCACTTTTTATTTCTTTGACGTTTGAAGGTACACCAGTGAAGGTAGAGTGCAACGGGGCAAGTGAAGTAGTAACAACTTTCACAACCACAGTAAGAAAGGGATTCTTGACTTCCTCAGCACTCGGGGTTCGGCTCAAAATGGGGTGTGCTCCAAGGATCTGTAGTTGCTTGCTACCTTTGACTTCCCGACATGTCTGCTGGCTGTGCACTGCCACCAAAACCTTTGACCCAGTGTAGGCTGAGTTTGTGGCTGCCCCAAAGGGGCCTAGGTTCTCCTTCGAGCCCCGTGGGGGCAGGGAATTGGGCTAGGTATGGGACAGCTGGTCCTAGAAAATGTGGAGGTACTTGGGACCTCCTCCCATGGCAGACATTGGTCTATGCCCAAAAGCGGGCCACCTCTTGGAAAAGGCCGGGCCAGGCGATTATACCAGCGAATTACAAACAAAACAACAAGCCACTGAAGGTTTTGAAGTTTTCAGCCATTCCCATGATCTGGTGTGAAGCTTGCTAAAAATAAGTGAATGGTGACTCCGAAAACATTATATCAGATTGCAAAGACACAAACTGAACGGGCGGGACTGAACCCATGGCAAGGAGTGGTTTTAACTCCAGGCCAGGGGTGTAAACCAGCTTTGGGTACCCAAAAAGATTCATCCAGCTAGTATATATATACACTAAGGGAATTTGCATGGGCCAACTGTGATCACAAATTCAGTTTGACCCAAGCAACGACTACGGCCATTAATCATGAATATGGAGCCCTTAGGGAGTAAGTGGCAGCGTTAACACGATACCTTTCCTCTGAGAAAAAAACATAGTTAAACATTTCTATTTTTAGTATATATAATATATATATATAATATATATAATATATAATATATATTTATATAAATCTTCGTGCCATTTTTATGTATAAAATAATTCTATGGTAAAAAAAAATAGTTTAAAAAGATGGGGTGGTAAGGGGAAATGGGAATATTCCAAAGGCTTCAGGAAGAAATCCAAAATATTTTCCTTTAAGCCTTTTTATCTATATATATATATATATATATATTATATATATTATATAATATATATTATATATATATATATAATATATATATATATATATCTGAAAATTCACTTTTCCCATACCTCATGTTGATACCACTTTTTCTTATCTAAATCATTTATACTTCATACGTTACTCTTATCTATATTCATTTTTCAAATTCTATCTTTACAGACCCTCTAAACTCGTCCATACCTTTGAAAACTTTTCTTTAGAAATCTCCCAACAGCACAGTATCATCAGCAAAAAGTAACTGTGTTTAAACTCCAATCTGAAATTTTATTCCCCGTATTTTAAACCCACCCCTCTCCGAAACACCAAGCATTTACTTCTTTAAAAAAATTATTTTAAAAATTTTTAAATGAATCCTGTGATACTCCAATACTGAAACTATGTTACTGTGACCAATACAAAAGCATTTCACATTGCTTAAACCACAAAATAGCTATTTAGTCACTTAGCCATAATACCAAACGTACTCATAATTTGTAATATTTTTTACAATTAAGAATAAACTAAGTTCTTACCCGAAATGCCCTAGCCATGCTAAGCTTTCTAGTGGTACACTCATGTAAGTCTCTTATTTTACTACATGTAAACCACACAATAACCAAATTTCTGTAAACTCAGCTATGGTAATCCTTATTAGAGATTAAACTTGAATTGAATTGTCTTGTGAGATTACTTGGTCATGTACAGAAAACCCCCCTCTACCCAAAATTTTATGAGGATATACTGGCCAGAATTACAAACTTATTTACGATAGCTTATTCTGTTGTTACTGGACGATGTTTTGTACATTCTTTTTAAATGCTCAAAGTTATGCAGGAATGCACATCCAACAATTTCGGCGCTCCTTTTGGAAAAATGTTTTTTTAAGGCCCTATATAACCCCTGAGTGACGATAAATTAAGCACATTACATTAGGTGCCTGTAACACATTCAGAAAAACAATGGCGCCTCTCCCTGCTCCCCAGCGCAGGCGCAGTGATTCCCTCTCCAGTCACTTTTTTCTTTTACAATTATTAATTTTTATTAAATACAATGTATATTACACAAATTTCATATAAAATTAACACGCTGGGTTTTCGGTAAATATTTATTTTCCACGATTGTCTCTCTTGACCGATTTTAAAATATTTAAGGCTGGATGCATATGATAGGAAGGGAAACTAACAGTAATTAGTCTGGAAGTTCAGGTATTATGCATATTTTAGTGACAGTGTTAAACAGGGTTTGGAATTTGCAGATCAGATCAAATTCGGTAGGCTTATCTGAGAAGGTTCCATTCCAGTGTAGACGCTTACCGGAGTTTTCCATCAGTGCTAGAAGGCTTATCCGAGAAGTTTCCATCAGTTGCTAGACGGCGTGTATCGTAGAGGTTTCCACTTTCAAGTGCCTAGACGGCTTATCCAATAAGGGCTTTCAACTTTCAGTGCTGCTTTTCAGTGCTAGCTTTCCAGTGCTAGCTTTCACTCTGAGCTGTGCAAAATTTTAATTTGCAAACGTTCTTTAATTAGTTTCTTTGTAATTAAATAGTGTGTTGAGATTAGGCTGTACAGGTGCCATAGCGAGTTTTTTGGAAAAATTACATCTGAAGACTTCCTTCAAAATTATATTCAAAATATTTCCGCTCATAGAATTGTAGTGAAGTTAAAGAAAAGAAAACCGATAAATAATAATAACTTGCGTTTTAATCATTTCTTAATTCATGTTTTTAGTAATTAGAGTCGATTGGACGTCTCCAATCTAACTTCAAGGCTTTATTTATTTAACACCAAATTGCGTTTTTCTATCGGCTTAGATTTACATTCAGAAGTAATCAGAGTGTTTGTGTATTTGCTTACAAACACAGACGCATATAGAAACTGAAAATTTGTGACAATGTTTTTCGACGCTTTTTAACAATCCTGCTTCTGTGAAGTTCAAATGAAGTTTGGGGGAATCTCAGTCTTGCCTTCATGTTCGACAAGTCCATCGGCAAGGCGACAGGTTTTCCTTTTCTGATTTCCGGCCAGTCAATGCACAGTGGCAGTACATTCACTTCCATTTATTTCATGCTTCCTCTTTTGTCAAGAAAAGTTTTCTGTTTCTCTCTTTCTCCCGGGTTCTCAGTCAATTTTGGGGACCTTCACTTCGTTTACTTCAGAAATTTTCCATTTTTACACAGGTTCTTTCTACTTGCCTTGGCTTATCCTTTCATAAGCTCACATGGAAAAAAAATGACGTCCTCTGCAAGTTTCGTCTTATGTGAAATCTCTCATCCTGTCCTCTCCTAATATTTCCTTGTCTCCTAAATCGTAACAGCACTCACCATTATTATTATCAAACTTACTTTTCACATTCCAACATATTGGAAAACGTTTCACTATCGTCACATCGTAATTATTGAAATTGTGTTTTTTCTTTTTTTATGAATATACACCGTGGAGAGTTATTTACAAGTTAATTAAAAAGTAGCTACCAATGTGGTTCGTATTCGACCAAGTATAAGATTACTTGCAATCATCATGTTTAAGTTTCTTTCCTTGGAAAATCCGAAAAACCCTGGAGGGAAGGTGAGAGCATCACATACAGTATCAGACCAGGACGGGATCAGGAGTAAGGTGTAGTTTTATTCTTGTTTGAGTGTGCTATATTTGCTTGTGACATTGTCCCCAAGAGTGGCTGAAGTGAGTCGGAGAGAGGAGGGATGACTTCGCTTGATATTCTTGGATTACAAGAAGGCTTTTGATACCGGGAATGTAGTCTGTGGGGCTAATGTAGTACCCCTTTAGTGGAACGAAGCAAAGTATTATTGGATGAGAGGAAAATATTCAAAATTAGTGACATACTATGTTCATTAAAGGGATGTTGTTAGGATCAGTACTTTTCTATGTATAGGACTGGATTTTATTAATATGGGTTGAGGTTAGATGATATCTGTTTTCTGCGTACAGTGTAAAATTAATAATGAGGATTAAAAAACCGTTAATAACAAGGAAAGACAATAAATAGTTTTGACCCCCCAAAACTACTTATTTGGTTTGAAAAAGCGATTACTCGGAGCCTAGTTCCATCCAAAATTGCGCGATTATGAAGACTGGGGAACTGACAAGAAGACCAAAACAAGCTGTGTGTATAGAACTCACTCAGAATAGACCTCAGAGGTGAGCATAGTGCCAAGGATATTTCCGGAGGCACACGTCAACTGTTTAATATCCGAATATTCCCTGCAGTCAGTGATCGTCTGGTTAATGTAGAGCAGCCATCAGAATCTCGATAAAAAAATCATTCAAGACCTCTGTACATGTCAGGTTTGTTGACGATTGAGACCTTATGCAAACATATAGGAATCTTTTTGGAAACGTTTAACCAAACAGTGGCTGATCGTCCAATACAAAGCCGAAGGGTTCTGAAAGGCGAGGAGGAGTTTGAGGTAATCAGTAACTCAGCTGGAGTTCGATGTGTTCAGTCCAACAATCTTGTAGATATGTTCTGTCACTAGGGCCGTAGACGTGGAGTATACTGCTTGTCAGGTGAGGCGACAAGCAGGAGGAGGCGGGGTCATAGTGGAACAATCACTAGTTGATGTAGGTCTTCGTCCAAAAGTTGGACAAAGTTGAAGATTCTTTGTATCAAGATCCAATGAATGGTTGCAGTGTCTGGACAGTCTTCATACTTGTCGTTTTTTAAGCCATTTATCACTGTCTTAGGTCCTCTGTCTGGGGTGTATGCAAGCACCAGTATAAACCTCAAACTTGTACAGCAAGTTAGAAACTGGGAGAAGTGGCAAAGAACAAAACGAGACTAGTCCGAAAGTTAAGAGGGTATATGAGCCATAAAGAGAGTCTAAAGGAACTGAGCACTGATCACGCGTTAGAGGAAAGAAAGCATAGGGAGTTGTGACAGTAACGTAAAAAATAATATAAGTAATTAATAGGGGGCTGTCAAGAATATATACAGTTTGAGAGGACGAGAAACAGGTACCTCGGGGGTAATAGATGGTTGCCTGGACATAAAAGAGTCACGAAAATGTCAGGGAATTAAGTCTACAAGCTTCAGATTAGTCGGAACAGTTAATATAACTTTAAGGAAGATGTTGCGGAGGCAGGTTTCATTACAAAAGGCAAATTGAGAGGACGGGGACCAGGAGCCTAAGGACCTTACCCTGCAAACCACACATGATATGAGTATATATAGAGTTAAGTACGTGAGAAGCTGGAATACTTCGACCCCAGCAAACAGTCTATCAAATTGATTAGTACAAATCAGCTATTATATACGAGTTCAGAGTAAACTTAAATCATTTCACTAAGGTTTAAAACGTGTCTTGAACAAATTAATAATTAATTATTGCATTTAACATCCATGATATATAACGGACAGTGGCTATAAGAGCGGACTAGCACGTAGATTGCATGTGTGTAAACACTTTGAACAGTTCATTGCAAGTTTAATGCGTGTTCTGTCTGGCAAATATATTTTATGATTTGAGTTTGATCACCGTCGAACACGGGAATAACAGCCAAATATCGGCACGCACCATTTTTAACCATGATATCTATACCTGTCCTCGCTTGAATCTCCATTTGTGGTGAGGGAAGTCGGGGGGATGGACCAGGGGTGCTGTGTGAGGGGGTGTGAGATAATTGACGGTTCTCCAAACAAATTGACCTGGGACTAAACACATAGATATTTCGGTTATCTCACCCTGATGTGTTGGATCGTTCAACGAGAAAAAAATGGCTGAACCATACTGGGTGTAACTACGAAAACATATTAAATACGAACTAAAAAAAAATTTTGGCAATGAATAGACTGCAAGGCGAGACAAAGAGAAAAAAAAAACATTTTGTGTATATGCCGACCTGTAACATTGCCTCGACTAATATATGTTAACTGTGCCTTGCAGAATGTACATAGTTATCGTCGCTGAAAAGAGGCAAATGTAGTCCAAGTACTTCAAAAAATAAATGCTGGAACGGTAAATCAGGAACTACAGTGATCAAGTCCTTTCATGCCAATTACTAACAAAATTTACTGAGACAACTAGTTGTATATTTTCTGTCGCTGGCCTGATCTGGAGAAAGATACTTCTGTGTAACATAATAACAAATCTTCTGTTCCTCAATCTGATGTAGAAAAAAAATTATTAATGCAGAATGTGACTCATATACGATGCATTTAAGTCTTATTATTGAGGATATTGAAGAGAATCAGGATTCGTTATTCGCCAAATAGTGGTAAATTAGGACGTATGCAAAACCCTAAATGGTAAATTAGGACGTATGCAATCTTAAATGTTAAAATTAGGACGTATGCAACACTAAATGTTAAATTAGGACGTATGCAACCAAATGGCATATTAGGACGTATGCAACCCTAAATGGTAAATTAGGACGTATGCAACCCTAAATGGTTATTTGGACGTATGACAACCCTAAATGGTAAATTAGGACGTTTGCACCCTAAAATGGTAAATTAGGGACGTTTGAGCCTTAAATGTTTACAATTAGGAGTATGCAGCCTTTTAAATGTTAAATTAGGGGGGGGGGGGGGCGAGCGTATGCAACCTTAAATGTTATATTAGGACGCTATGGAACCTAATGGTAAATTTGGACGCTATGGGAACCCTAAGCTAGTCAGATGAGTTTTCTGTCTTAGAGGGACTCATATCCTAAAATATCTGCACATCAAGTTTGAAGCCAGCCAGAACATTGAATTTAGCCAAGCTTTATAAAGCGCAGAAGTTGACGGAAAGTAAATGAGGCATCAGAATTTTATCCAGTTTCTTTATAAAAAGACATTCTGGGACCATAAAAGGACAATAAAAATCAAAATTTTCCCTCTGTTAGAAATTTATGTAAATATGTACTATTTAGCCCCGAAAAAAAAACCAGTAAAATCAACCACTGTGAATTATTTATTTATCGAAGAGATAGGAAAAACAAAATTTCGATAATTAAAATGGAATGTTAAAAATAATCCTGGAATTCAAGTCAAAGTCGTCATGTGTGGAAAATAAAGCACAAAATAGTTGAAAGCCGATCAAAAAGTAGTCATTCCCCAGTTGTTAGGTAAGACCAATGCAACAGGTACGGTATCTTTATTATGAAACAGGTGTCGCATACACAGTAGGCTTCTTCAGTTTCAAGTACAGAAAGTTGATAAAAGCAGAAGATTCTAGAAGACGAGGTAATCAGTCCCATCACCCTTAATGTTTTGAGGTGGTCAGTCCCTCAGTCTGGAGAAGAGCATTGTCAATAGTGTGAACATGGCAATTACAATGCCTTTCTCCAGACTGAGGGACTGACCACCTCAATAATTTAAGGGTGATGGACTGATTACATCGATCTCATATCTTCTGCTTCTATCAACTGTTCTGTACTCGACTGAAGATACCTACTGTGTAGGCGAAACGTTTTCGAATTAAAGATACCTAACGGTTGCTTTGTGTCTTACACTAAACAACCTGTCGGTATGTTATAACATATTAAAGTTCATTCCCCAGTTATTGCGCTGAATCCAGCATTTACATTTGTCGATTTGTGATGAATTTAAATTCAATTAAGTAAGTGGAGGATGATGTTTATTTTCTGGGATCAGAGGCCTGTCTCACCTGTTTCATAATATATTGTAACAATATTAAAAAAAAATGGCGTTATTTGGTTTTTTAAATTTTTTTTAATTCTGGGACAAGTCTGCAGAGGTTTTTTTTCTCTTATCAACAAAAGGAAAATGCAAAAATAAATACGTCCTGTTGAATAAAACTTTTGTGTAAAATCTGCAGATATGACACCAAAATCTATTGTAAAAATACATCCAATTATGCTACTCCAGTTTTTAAAGTTTGAAGCGATTCAGAAGAAGCTTTTACAGGCAAATGACTGTAATAAAATAGGAAATTTAATTTCTACAGTTCAAAGTGGTAAAACAAGTATCTCTTTTATTTATTGCCCCACCAACTGAGACAGTTTCAAAGTCAATAGATAAAATAAGTCATTATCTAGTAGTTAATATTATTGCAACGTATTTCAAATTATTTTAAAAAATTTTCTGTCAATTTTCAGGATTTGAATCCTTCCAAACTAAGACTCATGGAATATTGTGATGTTACGAATAAATCATCATTAATAATTTAGAGTCTGCCAGCCAGGTATCAATTAAACAGTGAAACTGTGACTTATACACACACAACAAACAAAAACAACCAACAACTACAACAACAACAACAAAACAACAGCATGAACGGGCTCTCGGGGGAAGCAAGTCACTGATCAAAATTGAATCCGATCGAATAAGTTATTCTCCAGTTATGGAATGGAAGTTCAAATTATGGATACTATCCTGGGTTGCAAGAAGGAAATCGATAATAAATATTAAAAAGAGTTAGGAAGAGCAAAATCGAAACTATTTAACCTAATTTAATGAGGGAAAAAAAAATGGATTAGTATTTTTCAATTAGTTTTAAATTTATCTTCTGCTCAACTGAATGTCACTCTCAGATGTCTTCGAATTCCACGGGCCACTTTTTATTTTTTTGACGTTTTGAAGGTACACCAGTGAAGGTTAGAGCTGCAACGGACAAGGTGAGTAGTAACAACGGTAACACTCACACAGTAGAAGAGGCAGTCTTGAGCTTCCTCAGCTCTCGGGGTTCGGCACACAAAACTGGGTGTGGTCCAAAGGATCCTGTAGTGCTTGCTACCTTTGCACCTCCCGACATAGTCTGATGTCTGTGCAGTGCCACACCTTTGAGCCCAGTGCTAGGTGAGTTTGTGGCTGCCCAAGGTGCCTAGCTTTCTCCCCCTTCGAGCCCCCGTGGGGGGCAGGGAATTTGGGCTAACAGACACCTAGGTATGGGACAGCTGGTCTAGACGATGGTGGAGGTACTTTGTACCTCTCCCATGGCAGGACATTGAGTCTATGCCAAATGCGGGCCACCTCTTGGAAAAGGCCCGGGCCCCTGGCGGGCTATATACCAGCGAAATCTACAACCACAACAACAAGCCATGAAGGTTTTGAAAGTTTTCGAGCATTCTATGTGCTGGTTAGTGAAGCTATGTTGCTAAACATAAGTGAATGGGTGACTCACGCGATACATTAATTATCACGTTGCAAAGACAATACTGAAAGGGCGGGACCTGAACCCATGGCAAGCGAGTGGTGTTAACTCCAGGCCCAGTGTGGTAAACCGTGCTACCAATAAGATTCATTTCCAGCTAGTAATATATTTACACTATAGGGATTTTTGAATGGGCCAACTGTGATCACAATATTCAGTCGAATCTCTGAACGACTACGGGCCATTAATCATGAATGATGGAGAGCTCCTCTAGGGAGTTAAGTGCGCAGCGGTCAACACGATACCTTTCCTCTGAGAAAAAAAACGATAAGTTAAACATTTTCATAATATTTAGGTATAATATATATATATTTATATAAATATATATATATTATATATATATATATATATATAAATCTTCTGTGCCATATTATGTAATAAATATTCCTATTGGAAAAAAAAAAATAGTTTAAAAGATGGGGTTGTAGGGGAAGTGGAATATTCAATTGGCTTCAGGAAGAAATCCAAATATTCTTCATTGAAGCCTTTGTATCTATATATATATAATATATATATCTATATATATAGATTATATAATAGATATATATATATATATATATATATATATTTTTATATATATATATTGAAACATTCACTTCTCCCATACTCTCAATGTGTTACCACTTTTTCTTTTCTAAATTTTTTAATACTCTCATCACGTTTACTATTATCTATATCATTTTCAATTCTATCTTTTACAGACCCTCCTAAACTCGTTCCACTAACATTTGAATTTTCTTTAGAATCTCCAACAGCACAGTATCATCAGCAAAAAGTAACTGTGTCAACTCCAATTCTGTATTTGACTCCCGTAATTTAATCACAACCCTCGCCCGAAACACCCAAGCATTTTACTTCTTTCACAACCCCATCGATTAAATATATTAATTGTCCATGGTGACATTACACATCCCTGACTAAGACCTACTTTTAACGGGAAGTAAATTTCCTCTTGACACACCCCTAACCTGAGCTCACTATCTCATATAAACTCTTTACAAAACATTTAGTAACTTACTTCATTCCAAATCACTGCAACTTCTACCACATGGCTTTTTCCGTATCAACTCTTATTATGCCTTTTTAAATCCATAAATACAATGAAAAACCTCCCTACCTTTATCTAAATACTATATCCTTAAATACTGTTCACGTTTGATCTACACATCCCCTACCCACTCTAAAATCCTCCTTGCTCATCTGCATACCTCTATTCTTTCAATAATAAACCCTACCGTTACACTTTACCTTTGTATACCTCAGTGACTTTTCCCCTTAATTTTTAACAGTCTCTTTTTTTCCCTTTCCCTTTTACGTAAAGACAAAGGGGGACCTTCCCATCCTTACATACATTTATTGAACAAATATACCGACTACTCCAACACTATATCCCCCTTCCCCCCGCTTTTAACTATTTCTCCATGATCCGTAGTTCCAGCTGCTCTTTACCACCTTTCATTTCTAGTAATTGCCCTCATAATATCTACCCACACCTCACATCTTGTTCTTCTTCACTCCTGATTTCTTTTACCCCTCTGGCCAGTGCATGAAATTACTGCCTCCCTTTCTTCATCGACATTTAGGAGTTCCTCAAAATATTCCTGCCATCTACCCAATACCTCCATCTCCCCATTCTATAAACTCCCTACTCGATTTTTAAACTAGAAAAAAACCATTTGCTTCATAGGACTTTGTTAAATTGTTTATCCCCAAAAAAACTTCCTATTCTCAGCAAAATTTCTTGACAGTGCGTCTTCCACTCTATCATCTGTTCTCCTTCTTCACTCTCTCACCACTCTCTTCACCTTTCTTTTACTCTCCATTATACTCTACTATTCATATATCACTTTATAGCTTCGTAATAAAAAAATATAAATACCATCCTTCATTGTATGTTAGTCTCTTTTTACACACTTCATCCATTCCACCAATCACTCCTCTTTCCTCCTGCACCCACCTCCTGTATCCACAAACTTCTGCCCCACATTCCAAACACTGCATTTTTAAAACTATTCCAACCCTCTTTCAACCCCCCCGCTACCTCCCCCCCCCCAATATCATACTTGCACCTGCCACCTTTCTGCTAATAGTTGTTATATCTCACCCTAACTTCCTCTTTCCTTAGTTTATACATTTTACCTTCTCTTTAACTTAATGTTGCCATTTTTCTTTTTATCCCATCAAACCTCTTTCTCTAACTGTAGATACAACTTAATAATGATCGATATATCAGTTGCCCCTCTATTAAAACGTTGTACATCCTGGCGCCCCCTCCCCCCCCACCTCACCCCCCCCCCCCCCCCACCCCCCCCCCCCCCCCCTCAACCTTTTAATCAACCAATACTATCCTATCTAACACTCACTACTTTCCTTACCTCCCCCCCCGCTGTACCTTTACCTTATTTATCCATTTTAACCTAACCTCTTTCTACACATTAGTTCAATTAAAGGCCTCCCCATTTTCAGATTACTCTGGCCACCCCAGATTTTACCTACTACTCCCTTCCACAACCATTTTTTATCCCTCTTTAGCATTGAGATCCCCAAACCACAAGTACCTCTCACACTTGGGTTCAAAACTCCGCAAGCATTCACTCAACATTTCCCAAAATCTCTCTCTCTCTCCTCTACACTTCTCTCTTCTTAAGGTGCATAAACACTTACTTTAGCCCACTTTTCATATCCAACCTTTATTTTACTATACATAATCCTTGAATTAATACATTTATAGTCCCTCATTTCCTGCCATAGCTTATCCTTCAACATTATTGCTACTCCTTCTTTAGCTTTAATATTATTTTATTATCACACTGGCCGATTCCCACCAAGGCAGGGTGGCCCGAAAAAGAAAAACTTTCACCATCATTCACTCCATCACTGTCTTGCCAGAAGGGTGCTTTACACTACAGTTTTTAAACTGCAACATTAACACCCCTCCTTCAGAGTGCAGGCACTGTACTTCCCATCTCCAGGACTCAAGTCCGGCCTGCCGGTTTCCCTGAACCCCTTCATAAATGTTACTTTGCTCACACTCCAACAGCACGTCAAGTATTAAACAACCTTCGTCTCCATTCATCCTATCAAACTCGCTCACGCACGCCTGCTGGATGTCTAAGGAAACCCCTCGCACCACAAAACTCCTTTACCCCCTCCCCTCCAACCTTTTAGGGCCGACCCCTACCCCGCATTCCTTCCACTACAGACTGTTACACTTTGAGTCATTCTATTCGCTAATTCTCTCTACATGTCCGAATCACCTCAAAACCCCTTCTTCAGCCTCGGGACAACAGGTTTTGGCAATCCGCCTCCTCCTAACTTCCAACTACGAAATTCATCCTGCATTATATTCACACCACACAATGCCCTCAGACCATGAAATCTCCACTGCCTTCCAGCCTTGTCCTCGCTGCAACATTCTCACCCATGCTTCACACCAATATAAGAGCGTTGGTTAAAACATTACTCTAATACATTCCCCTCTTTGCCTCCAAGGACAAAGTCTTGTCTCCACCAGACTTCCTAAGTGCCACCACTCACCTTTTACCCTCATCAATTCGATGATCACCTCTTCTCATAGGTCCAATCCGATGACACGGTCCACTCCCAAATATTCGAATACATTCACTCCTCCATTACTCTCTCCATCCAGTCTGATTATCCAATTTCTTTCATCACCTAATATTTTTTGTTATACCTCATAACCTGTCTCTTTCATGTTTCACTTTTAATTTTTCTTTGCACCACCTACCAAATTCATCCTCCAATCTCTGCAAACTTCTCTTCAGAATCTCCAAGAGCACCATTGTCACAGCAAGAGAAAACTGCGACAAATCCCTAATTTATGTGTGATTCTTTATTCTTTTTACTCCCTAGCCTCTTGTCAAGACCCTGCATTTTACTTCTCTTAACAACCCCAGCTATAATATATTAAACAACCACAGTGAACATCACACATAATGTCGATAGGCCTACTTTTACTGAGAAAATAATTTCCCTCTTTCCTATGTTACTTAACTTGAGCCTCAAATCCTCGTTTTAAAAACTCTTCAACCTGCTTTCAGTAACCTACCTCCTATACCATACACCTGAACATCTGCCACATAGCCCCCCTATCAACCCTGTCATACGACTTTTTCCAAATCCATAAATATTGCCACCAAACGACCTCCTTAGCCTTATCTATATTATGTTCACTTATATGTTTCACTGTAAAACACCTGGTCCCACCACCCCCTACCGTTACTAAAAGCCTCCTTGTTCATATGCCTATCCTATTTCTCAGTCTTACTCTTAATTCTTTCAATAATAACTATTAACATAACACTGTACCAGGTATACTCAACGACTTATCCCCCTATAATTTTTGACACTCTCTTTTGTCAACATTTGACTTTATACAAAGGAACTATGCATGCTCTCTGCAATTCCCTAGGTAACACTTTCCCTCTTTCCATACATTTATTAAATAATTGGCACCAACCCACTCCAAAATCTATATCCCACCACCTGCTTTTTAACATTTTCTTTCTTTTTCCCATCAATCCCAGCTGCCCTTACCCCCTTTCATTTTACCTACTGCTCCACGAACGTCCCCCACACTCACAACGGGCTCTTCCTAATCCTAATCAAGATGTTATTCCTCCTTCGCCCTATAACGATATCACAGCCTTCCCTATCCTCATCAACATTTTACCAATTCCTCAAAAATATTCCCTCCATCTTGCCCAATAACCTCTAACTCTCAAATTTAATAACTCTCCTCTCCTATTTTTTAACTGACAAATCCATTTGTTCTCTAGGCTTCCTTAACTAGTTAATTTCTCTCCAAAACTTTTACTTACTTTTTCACAAAATTGTTGATTAACATCTCACCCACTCTCTCATTTTGCTCTCTTGTTTATATTGCTTCACCACTTCTTAACCTCATCTCTTTTTCTCCATAAATAATTCTTCCCTCCGTGAGTCACTTATACTTTTAAAAAAACTTCTCATATGCTAACTTTTTTTCTCTCTTACTACTCTCTGTACATCAATCCTTCAACCTATCGCTCCTCTTCCCTCCCGCACCCACTTTCCTGTAACACAAACTTTATGTGAACATCTAATACTACATTTTTAACTCTATTAGGAAAACCCCTGTTCCTATTCCCATTTATTCCTTCTCCAAGGAAACTCTCCACCCCTTCGGCTTTGTTTCACTTAAAGCCAAGACATCCAGCTCTTCTCATTCATAACATCCACAGTCATCGGTTTCTTTTCATTCGCAAACACCACACACACACACACACCCTTGCTCTCTCTCTCTCTCCATCTCTTCTCATTTTTCCCTTCTCACTCTCCCCTCTCCCTTCCCTTTTCCCTTCTATCTCTTTCCCCCTCTCACACTCTCCTCTCTCCTTTCCCTTCTCACTCTTCCCTCTCTCTCTCCTTCTACCTTTCCCTTCTCTCTTCTCTCACAAAAAAAAAAAAAAAATGTTCGGGGACACGCAGGGGGAACCAAGGATCAGATTGAGGAATGGTTCTGGTAGGGAGGAGTGGATGGAGGAGCAGTGGAAAGGATTGGAACAAGAGTGGGAGAGGAAATTAGGAGAGCTTTCTGAATAAAATCCGTAGAAAGAGCTCTCTGTGAAATTGGAACAATAGGTTGGGAGAAGGGAGACAAAGTATTGGGAGGGCTCAAGCGAAACGGCAAAGTAGCCATATAAGGGTCCTAGAAGTTGAGATAAATTAGGCGGAGAGGTTACAGGGGCCAGTGACCCAGAGAAGGGACAAAGCATATGAGCTGCGAGGCCGAACAGGGAAGGAAGGAATTATGAATTATTGCTCAAGGTCATATCAGCCTGCATGGCAGGACCAAGGAGTTGAAGGGAAAGAACAGATGGTGCAGATGGAGAGGGTGATGGTCGAATGCTGAGGCACAACCAGGCTATCAAGAGCCACTGGAAAAACTCAAGGGAGAAACTGACCACAATACAGGAAGGATCCAGAGTCACAGTAGGGAGAGGGCAATTGGAGAGAAGAGAAAGGGCAAAATCAGTGTTTTATCCATGGGCTTCAAGGAGAGAGAGGAAAGGGACACTACACTGAAAGGCAGCAGGAAGAAAGAAAGGAGATTGAGAAAAATCACACGGAAAAATGGTGAAGAGATTGGACGAGATTGTAAATTTTCAGAGAATAGGGGGGTATCGAAAGGGGAGAAGAAACCGACCAATCAAGCTGATTCTCAGGACGGAAACAGTGAGGAACAGGATCCTCAAGAGAAACCACGATTGAAATACTCGGAAGAGTACCCAAAAAAAAGTGGGTGTTCCTAGACAGGAGTAAAGAACAAAATCGAACGACAGCAGCTGAGGGAGAGGACAAAAAAGCGAAAGGAGCTAGGAAAAGAGACAAGGATGGAACCAGCAGAGGTTCAGTCAGAGCAGAACAATACAGCAAGGGCTTAGATGCACACACACAACTATTCTCAGAACCATACAACTTCACACCATCCCAACACACACTACAATTCCATACCTACAGCCTTCAACCCAACACGGAGCTATAGAATCCACAGTATGCCACCAGGTCTCCCAACCCTCACAGGGCCCCCCAAACCACAGTGTTGGAAAGGAAAAACTGAAGGTTATGGTTACACAAAACCGTAATGGAATAACAAAATAAGTGGGAGAAGTGCATGTAAGAGTCAAAGAAATCACCGGACATCATAGCTCTCTCACAGAACCAAGCTTACAGGTATGATTACGTAGCCATCTTTCCTACGGGATACCAAATCTGAGGAAAGACAGAGGGAACTGGGGGGGGGATGGAGTTGGCGTTTGCTGATCAAAAATCGCTGGAATTTTGATGAGCGGGAGAGAGCGAGACAGCGGAGAGAATAGTGATTACATAGCGGGAAACTTCACTTGGAGGTCCCAAGGTGGTAATAGCAGTGATGTTTAACCCACCACAGAACAGCAGGAGGCCAAGGCAAGAGTACGACGAGAGCTATAGAGCGATTGGTTGACCCACACTGGTAGAGTGGCCCCAGAAGAGCTTCATGCATGCCAGGGAAAGCTCCTGATACATGGGTGACTTGTAACCACAAGGAGATCGATTGGGAGGATACTTGGACCCACATGGGAGGCCAAGATACATGGAGGGCTAAGAGGGATGGAGGTGCGGGGGTACTGGAAAACTTCATGTGCCAACAGTAAGGGACACTACAAGAGAGACGAGGAGAGAATAAACCAGCAAGGCTGGCTTAGTAGTCACCTTGAGTAGTGCCTGATATGAGGACAATCTCATATGAAAGACCACTTGGGGCCAGTGACCATGTGGTTTTTAAGCTTCGAATACAAGTAGAGCTACAAGTGGAAGGGGGAAAGCAGGGAGAAGGCCAGGACGATGAAGCCTAATACAAGAAAGGGGACTACACAGGAATGAGGAACTACCTTGAATGGGGTTCAGTGGACAGAACTGGCAGGGAAGCCAGTTAATGAGATGATGGTATATGTAGCCAACAAAATGCAAGGAGGCTGAGGAGAGGTTTGTCCCAAGGGTAACATAGGGAATAATGAAAAAGCCAGGATGAAGCCCATGGTGTACCCAAAGGTGCATGCAGGGAGGGCAAAAAACCCAAGCTGTGCTAGGGATGGAAGAAATATAGTAGGCAAAGACCAGGAGAATAAGGAGGAACAAGTCGTAGAGCAGAATGAATATGCACAGTAGAAGAGGCCCAAAGACAATATGAAAATGGACCAAAAATTAGCAGCGAAAGCCAAATCTGACCCGAAACGTTGTACAGGCACATCAGGAGGGGAAACAACAGTCAAGGACAGGTAATCAGGCTAAGGAAGGAAGGAGGAAGAGACAACAAGGAAATGGACAATGAAGTATGTGAAGAACTCAACAAGAGATTCAAGAAGTGTTCACAGAGAGGAGACAGAAGGGACTCCAGAAAGACGGGAAGGAGGAGGTGGGCACACCACCAAGTGCTGGGACACAGTGACACACAAACCGAGGAAGAAGTGAAGAGGCTCTGAGTGAGCTAGATACCTCAAAGGCAATGAGGGCCAGATTAACACTCCCCATGGGTAATGACGTGAGGGAGCAAGAGGGCGCTATGTGTACCCCTAACAACAATATTTCATTACACTATCGAAACAGGGAGATTGCTGAGGCATGGAAGACGCAAATGTTGTCCCAATCTTTAAAAAAGGAGACAGACATGAAGCAATTAAACTACGGACCAGTGTCACTGAATGTATAGTATGAAAATCATGAAGAAGATTATCAGGAAGAAGAGTGGTGGAACCTAGAAAACGAACGATCTCATCAAACAGCAGCCATACATGGCTTCAGGGACGGATATCCGGTGTCACAAACCTACTGGAGTTCTATGACATGTGACAGCAAGTAAGACAAGAGAGAGAGGGGTGGGTGGATTGCATTTCTTGGACTGCAAGGAAGGCGTTTTGGACACTGTTCCACACAAGAGATTGGTTTGCCCAAAAACTGGAGGACCAAGCAGGGATAACAGGGGAAGGCACTACAATGGATCAGGGAATACTTGTCAGAAGACAGCAGAGAGTCATGGTACGTGGCGAGGTTTCAGAGTGGTCGGCACCTTGTGACCAGGGGGTTCAATAATTGAATCCTGTGATACTCCAATACTGAAACTATGTTACTGTGACCAATACAAAAGCATTTCACATTGCTTAAACCACAAAATAGCTATTTAGTCACTTAGCCATAATACCAAACGTACTCATAATTTGTAATATTTTTTACAATTAAGAATAAACTAAGTTCTTACCCGAAATGCCCTAGCCATGCTAAGCTTTCTAGTGGTACACTCATGTAAGTCTCTTATTTTACTACATGTAAACCACACAATAACCAAATTTCTGTAAACTCAGCTATGGTAATCCTTATTAGAGATTAAACTTGAATTGAATTGTCTTGTGAGATTACTTGGTCATGTACAGAAAACCCCCCTCTACCCAAAATTTTATGAGGATATACTGGCCAGAATTACAAACTTATTTACGATAGCTTATTCTGTTGTTACTGGACGATGTTTTGTACATTCTTTTTAAATGCTCAAAGTTATGCAGGAATGCACATCCAACAATTTCGGCGCTCCTTTTGGAAAAATGTTTTTTTAAGGCCCTATATAACCCCTGAGTGACGATAAATTAAGCACATTACATTAGGTGCCTGTAACACATTCAGAAAAACAATGGCGCCTCTCCCTGCTCCCCAGCGCAGGCGCAGTGATTCCCTCTCCAGTCACTTTTTTCTTTTACAATTATTAATTTTTATTAAATACAATGTATATTACACAAATTTCATATAAAATTAACACGCTGGGTTTTCGGTAAATATTTATTTTCCACGATTGTCTCTCTTGACCGATTTTAAAATATTTAAGGCTGGATGCATATGATAGGAAGGGAAACTAACAGTAATTAGTCTGGAAGTTCAGGTATTATGCATATTTTAGTGACAGTGTTAAACAGGGTTTGGAATTTGCAGATCAGATCAAATTCGGTAGGCTTATCTGAGAAGGTTCCATTCCAGTGTAGACGCTTACCGGAGTTTTCCATCAGTGCTAGAAGGCTTATCCGAGAAGTTTCCATCAGTTGCTAGACGGCGTGTATCGTAGAGGTTTCCACTTTCAAGTGCCTAGACGGCTTATCCAATAAGGGCTTTCAACTTTCAGTGCTGCTTTTCAGTGCTAGCTTTCCAGTGCTAGCTTTCACTCTGAGCTGTGCAAAATTTTAATTTGCAAACGTTCTTTAATTAGTTTCTTTGTAATTAAATAGTGTGTTGAGATTAGGCTGTACAGGTGCCATAGCGAGTTTTTTGGAAAAATTACATCTGAAGACTTCCTTCAAAATTATATTCAAAATATTTCCGCTCATAGAATTGTAGTGAAGTTAAAGAAAAGAAAACCGATAAATAATAATAACTTGCGTTTTAATCATTTCTTAATTCATGTTTTTAGTAATTAGAGTCGATTGGACGTCTCCAATCTAACTTCAAGGCTTTATTTATTTAACACCAAATTGCGTTTTTCTATCGGCTTAGATTTACATTCAGAAGTAATCAGAGTGTTTGTGTATTTGCTTACAAACACAGACGCATATAGAAACTGAAAATTTGTGACAATGTTTTTCGACGCTTTTTAACAATCCTGCTTCTGTGAAGTTCAAATGAAGTTTGGGGGAATCTCAGTCTTGCCTTCATGTTCGACAAGTCCATCGGCAAGGCGACAGGTTTTCCTTTTCTGATTTCCGGCCAGTCAATGCACAGTGGCAGTACATTCACTTCCATTTATTTCATGCTTCCTCTTTTGTCAAGAAAAGTTTTCTGTTTCTCTCTTTCTCCCGGGTTCTCAGTCAATTTTGGGGACCTTCACTTCGTTTACTTCAGAAATTTTCCATTTTTACACAGGTTCTTTCTACTTGCCTTGGCTTATCCTTTCATAAGCTCACATGGAAAAAAAATGACGTCCTCTGCAAGTTTCGTCTTATGTGAAATCTCTCATCCTGTCCTCTCCTAATATTTCCTTGTCTCCTAAATCGTAACAGCACTCACCATTATTATTATCAAACTTACTTTTCACATTCCAACATATTGGAAAACGTTTCACTATCGTCACATCGTAATTATTGAAATTGTGTTTTTTCTTTTTTTATGAATATACACCGTGGAGAGTTATTTACAAGTTAATTAAAAAGTAGCTACCAATGTGGTTCGTATTCGACCAAGTATAAGATTACTTGCAATCATCATGTTTAAGTTTCTTTCCTTGGAAAATCCGAAAAACCCTGGAGGGAAGGTGAGAGCATCACATACAGTATCAGACCAGGACGGGATCAGGAGTAAGGTGTAGTTTTATTCTTGTTTGAGTGTGCTATATTTGCTTGTGACATTGTCCCCAAGAGTGGCTGAAGTGAGTCGGAGAGAGGAGGGATGACTTCGCTTGATATTCTTGGATTACAAGAAGGCTTTTGATACCGGGAATGTAGTCTGTGGGGCTAATGTAGTACCCCTTTAGTGGAACGAAGCAAAGTATTATTGGATGAGAGGAAAATATTCAAAATTAGTGACATACTATGTTCATTAAAGGGATGTTGTTAGGATCAGTACTTTTCTATGTATAGGACTGGATTTTATTAATATGGGTTGAGGTTAGATGATATCTGTTTTCTGCGTACAGTGTAAAATTAATAATGAGGATTAAAAAACCGTTAATAACAAGGAAAGACAATAAATAGTTTTGACCCCCCAAAACTACTTATTTGGTTTGAAAAAGCGATTACTCGGAGCCTAGTTCCATCCAAAATTGCGCGATTATGAAGACTGGGGAACTGACAAGAAGACCAAAACAAGCTGTGTGTATAGAACTCACTCAGAATAGACCTCAGAGGTGAGCATAGTGCCAAGGATATTTCCGGAGGCACACGTCAACTGTTTAATATCCGAATATTCCCTGCAGTCAGTGATCGTCTGGTTAATGTAGAGCAGCCATCAGAATCTCGATAAAAAAATCATTCAAGACCTCTGTACATGTCAGGTTTGTTGACGATTGAGACCTTATGCAAACATATAGGAATCTTTTTGGAAACGTTTAACCAAACAGTGGCTGATCGTCCAATACAAAGCCGAAGGGTTCTGAAAGGCGAGGAGGAGTTTGAGGTAATCAGTAACTCAGCTGGAGTTCGATGTGTTCAGTCCAACAATCTTGTAGATATGTTCTGTCACTAGGGCCGTAGACGTGGAGTATACTGCTTGTCAGGTGAGGCGACAAGCAGGAGGAGGCGGGGTCATAGTGGAACAATCACTAGTTGATGTAGGTCTTCGTCCAAAAGTTGGACAAAGTTGAAGATTCTTTGTATCAAGATCCAATGAATGGTTGCAGTGTCTGGACAGTCTTCATACTTGTCGTTTTTTAAGCCATTTATCACTGTCTTAGGTCCTCTGTCTGGGGTGTATGCAAGCACCAGTATAAACCTCAAACTTGTACAGCAAGTTAGAAACTGGGAGAAGTGGCAAAGAACAAAACGAGACTAGTCCGAAAGTTAAGAGGGTATATGAGCCATAAAGAGAGTCTAAAGGAACTGAGCACTGATCACGCGTTAGAGGAAAGAAAGCATAGGGAGTTGTGACAGTAACGTAAAAAATAATATAAGTAATTAATAGGGGGCTGTCAAGAATATATACAGTTTGAGAGGACGAGAAACAGGTACCTCGGGGGTAATAGATGGTTGCCTGGACATAAAAGAGTCACGAAAATGTCAGGGAATTAAGTCTACAAGCTTCAGATTAGTCGGAACAGTTAATATAACTTTAAGGAAGATGTTGCGGAGGCAGGTTTCATTACAAAAGGCAAATTGAGAGGACGGGGACCAGGAGCCTAAGGACCTTACCCTGCAAACCACACATGATATGAGTATATATAGAGTTAAGTACGTGAGAAGCTGGAATACTTCGACCCCAGCAAACAGTCTATCAAATTGATTAGTACAAATCAGCTATTATATACGAGTTCAGAGTAAACTTAAATCATTTCACTAAGGTTTAAAACGTGTCTTGAACAAATTAATAATTAATTATTGCATTTAACATCCATGATATATAACGGACAGTGGCTATAAGAGCGGACTAGCACGTAGATTGCATGTGTGTAAACACTTTGAACAGTTCATTGCAAGTTTAATGCGTGTTCTGTCTGGCAAATATATTTTATGATTTGAGTTTGATCACCGTCGAACACGGGAATAACAGCCAAATATCGGCACGCACCATTTTTAACCATGATATCTATACCTGTCCTCGCTTGAATCTCCATTTGTGGTGAGGGAAGTCGGGGGGATGGACCAGGGGTGCTGTGTGAGGGGGTGTGAGATAATTGACGGTTCTCCAAACAAATTGACCTGGGACTAAACACATAGATATTTCGGTTATCTCACCCTGATGTGTTGGATCGTTCAACGAGAAAAAAATGGCTGAACCATACTGGGTGTAACTACGAAAACATATTAAATACGAACTAAAAAAAAATTTTGGCAATGAATAGACTGCAAGGCGAGACAAAGAGAAAAAAAAAACATTTTGTGTATATGCCGACCTGTAACATTGCCTCGACTAATATATGTTAACTGTGCCTTGCAGAATGTACATAGTTATCGTCGCTGAAAAGAGGCAAATGTAGTCCAAGTACTTCAAAAAATAAATGCTGGAACGGTAAATCAGGAACTACAGTGATCAAGTCCTTTCATGCCAATTACTAACAAAATTTACTGAGACAACTAGTTGTATATTTTCTGTCGCTGGCCTGATCTGGAGAAAGATACTTCTGTGTAACATAATAACAAATCTTCTGTTCCTCAATCTGATGTAGAAAAAAAATTATTAATGCAGAATGTGACTCATATACGATGCATTTAAGTCTTATTATTGAGGATATTGAAGAGAATCAGGATTCGTTATTCGCCAAACTTTTGGGTCCTTGAGAAGGACAGGATCTGTGGGGCCCTCTAACCACAATCTTCAACACATCCCTTGAAACTGGGCAACTACCTGAGAAATGGAAGACAGCTAATGTAGTCCCCATATTTAAGAAAGGAAACAGAAACGAGGCACTAAACTACAGACCTGTGTCTCTGACATGTATTGTGTGCAAAGTCATGGAGAAGATTATCAAGAGGAGAGTGGTCGAACACCTGGAAAAGGAACAAGATTATAAATGAAAACCAGCATGGGTTCATGAAGGCAAATCTTGTATCACAAACCTCCTGGAGTTTTATGACAAGTAACAGAAGTAAGACACGAGAGAGAGGGTGGGTAGATTGCGTTTTCCTAACTGCAGGAAGGCCTTGACACAGTTCCCCACAAGAGATTAGTGCAGAACTGGAGGATCAGGCACACGTAAAAGGAAGGGCACTGCAATGGATAAGGGAATACTTGACAGGGAGGCAGCAACGAGTCATGGTACGTGGAGAGGTATCACAGTGGGCGCCTGTTACGAGCGGGGTCCCACAGGGGTCAGTTCTAGGACCAGTGCTATTTTTGATATATGTGAACGACATGATGGAAGGAATAGACTCTGAAGTGTCCCTGTTCGCAGATGACGTGAAGTTGATGAAAAGAATTAAATCGGACGAGGATGAGGCAGGACTGCAAAGAGACCTGGAGAGGCTGGACATGTGGTCCAGTAACTGGCTTCTCGAATTCAATCCAGCCAAATGCAAAGTCATGAAGATTGGGGAGGGGCAAAGAAGACCGCAGACAGAGTATAGGCTAGGTGGACAAAGACTACAGACCTCACTCAGGGAGAAAGACCTTGGGGTGACCATAACACCGAGCACATCACCGGAGGCACACATCAACCAAATAACCGCTGCAGCATACGAGCGCCTGGCAAACCTGAGAATAGCGTTCCGATACCTTAATAAGGAATCGTTCACTGTATATGTTAGGCCCATACTGGAGTATGCAGCACCAGTCTGGAACCCACACCTGGTCAAGCACGTCAAGAAGTTAGAGAAAGTACAAAGGTTTGCAACAAGGCTAGTCCCAGAGCTCAAGGGAATGTCGTTCGAGGAAAGGTTAAGGGAAATCGGACTGACGACACTGGAGGACAGAAGGGTCAGGGGAGACATGATAACGACATACAAGATACTGCGGGGAATAGACAAGGTGGACAGAGATAGGATGTTCCAGAGAGGGGACACAGGGGCAAGGGGTCACAACTGGGAAGCTGAAGACTCAGACGAGTCACAGGGACGTTAGGAAGTATTTCTTCAGTCATAGAATTGTCAGCAAGTGGAATAGCCTAGCAAGTGAAGTAGTGGAGCAGGAACCATACATAGTTTTAAGAAGAGGGATGACAAAGCTCAGGAAGCAGAGAGAGAGAGGATCCAGTAGCGATCAGTGAAGAGGCGGGGGCCCGGAGCCGAGTCTCGACCCTGCAACCACAATTAGGTGAGTACAATTAGGTGAGTACACACACACACACACACACACACACACACACACACACACACAAACACACACACACACGGATATTACATATGCGTTTATAACCTTCATTAAAAGTGTAACAAAACAATTTTAACATTTTAATTCTGGGATGTTTCAACAGTTACTCAGTTAAAATAGTGGATGAAAGACCAAAAGAATTCACAGTATAGTTTTAAAATTGAACATAAAAGTATTTTACATAGATTTATTGAAGCATTACGAGGCTGAAAGGGAGTAGGTGATGTGTAGGAGATTGATGTAAGTGCTCTTTGAATATTATAGTGAGTGTTGGTGTATCAGTGGTGGGTGATGCATAGGTGGTGTTAGGGTAGACGCTACTACTAAAATACCAGTACAAGTGATAGAAACAACAGCAGCAGGAGACGTAACAGAAGCAGTAGCAGCCATACTAGCAACAGAAGCAGGAGTGGGATGCAGAAGCAGGAGGGGGATGCAGAAGCAGGAGGGGAAAGCAGAAGCAGGAGGGGGATGCAGAAGCAGGAGGGGGATGCAGAAGCAGGAGGGGGATGCAGAAGCAGGAGGGGGATGCAGAAGCAGGAGGGGGATGCAGAAGCAGGAGGGAGATACAGAAGCAGCCACACTAGCAACAGCAGCGGCAAGTCGCAGCATAACAGCATCATACATCATCATCAGCAGCAGCAGCAGCAGCAGCAGCAGCTAGATTATAGTAGTAATAGAAGGAGCAGCATTAATATATATATATATATATATATATATATATAATATATATATATATATATATATTTATATATATATATATATATATTTATATATATATATATAATATACGGAGGTATTACCTCTTGAACTGGACTGGGGACCCTCATTCTCAAGAAAAGAATAAACTTACTTCAAGAAAACTCGAGATTCTACCCTGAGTATCTGAATATTTTCTTCTTCTACAACAGACATAGCCCCACTCCACAAAGATAAGATAAGATAAGATTTCGTTCGGATTTTTAACCCCGGAGGGTTAGCCACCCAGGATAACCCAAGAAAGTCAGTGCGTCATCGAGGACTGTCTAACTTATTTCCATTGGGGTCCTTAATCTTGTCCCCCAGGATGCGACCCACACCAGTCGACTAACACCCAGGTACCTATTTGCTGCTAGGGGAACAGGACAACAGGTGTAAGGAAACCTGTCGAAATGTTTCCACCCGCCGGGAATCGAACCCGGGCCCTCCGTGTGTGAAGCGGGAGCTTTAGCCACCAGGCCACCAGGCAATAGCAAAGAACTACAGACCGATAGCACTAACATCCCATATCAAAAATCTTTGAAAGGGCCCTAAGAAGCAAGATTGCCACCCATCTAGATACCCAGGGCAACATGGGTTTAGAACAGGTCGCTCCCCTCTGTCTCAACTATTGGATCACTAGGACAAGGTCCTAGATGCACTAGAAGACAAAAAGAATGCAGATGTAATATATACAGACTTTGCAAAAGCCTTCGACAAGTGTGACCATGGCGTAATAGCGCACAAAATGCGTGCTAAAGGAATAACAGGAAAAGTCGGTCGATGGATCTATAATTTCCTCTCTAACAGAACACAGAGTAGTAGTCAACAGAGTAAAGTCCGAGGCAGCTACGGTGAAAAGCTCTGTTCCACAAGGCACAGTACTCGCTCCCATCTTGTTTCTCATCCTCATATCTGACATAGACAAGGATGTCAGCCACAGCACCGTGTCTTCCTTTGCAGATGACACCCAAATCTGCATGACAGTGCCTTCCATTGCAGACACTGCAAGGCTCCAGGCGGACATCAACCAAATCTTTCAATGGGCTGCAGAAAACAATATGAAGTTCAACGATGAGAAATTTCAATTACTCCGATATGGTAAACATGAGGAAATTAAAACCTCATCAGAGTACAAAACAAATTCCGGCCACAAAATAGAGCGAAAAACCAACGAGACCTGGGAGTGATCATGTCGGAGGATCTCACCTTAAAGGACCAATCGCATCTGCTAGAAAAATGACAGGATGGATAATGAGAACCTTCAAAATTAGGAATGCCAAGCCCATGATGACACTCTTCAGGTCGCTTGTTCTATCTAGGGTGGAATATTGCTGCACACTAACAGCACCTTTCAAGGCAGGTGAAATTGCTGACCTAGAAAATGTACAAAGAACCTTCACAGCGCGCATAACGGAGATAAAACACCTCAATTACTGGGAGCGCTTAAAGTTCCTGAACCTGTACTCCCTGGAACGCAGGCGGGAGAGATACATGATTATATACACCTGGAAAATCCTAGAGGGACTAGTACCGAACTTGCACACGAAAATCACTCGCAACGAAAGCAAAAGACTTGGCAGACGATGCAACATCCCCCCAATCAAAAGCAGGGGTGCCACTAGCACGTTAAGAGACAATACAATAAGTGTCAGGGGCCCGAGACTCTTCAACTGCCTCCCAGCATACATAAGGTGGATTACCAACAGACCCCTGGCAGTCTTCAAGCTGGCACTGGACAAGCACCTAAAGTCAGTACCGGACCAGCCGGGCTGTGGCTCGTACGTTGGATTGCGTGCAGCCAGCAGTAACAACCTGGTTGATCAGGCTCTGATCCACCAGGAGGCCTGGTCACAGACCGGGCTGCGGGGGCGTTGACCCCCGGAACTCTCTCCAGGTAAACTCCAGGTATATTCTTTATTCTATGTGGACTTTATTTAAAGATAATATACATTAACAAAA
Organism: Cherax quadricarinatus; assembly: GCF_026875155.1. Taxonomy (NCBI): domain Eukaryota; kingdom Metazoa; phylum Arthropoda; class Malacostraca; order Decapoda; family Parastacidae; genus Cherax; species Cherax quadricarinatus. Next base: position 5,471,613 of record NC_069479.1, on the reverse strand, counting down.
ATACAGTAGGGAATATAACAACATAAATAACCTCTCAGAGTCTACATTCCAAATACTTTGTCCAGCTTCCCGGTGTTGGGCTGGGTGACCAGAATGCTGCAGCCATTTCCCCTCTAGATCACAACACTGAGTCTCTGAAAGAGGAAGCTAGCCGCTTTGTGATCCATGGTTTCTGTGATGAGTTTTTCACCCAGCTCTTTGAGGAACATTAGAACACACTTGCCCCATACTCCAATGGTCTTCTACCTTACTGGGATTATAGCAAGGCGGCAGGTTTACGTATTTCTCGATCTTCTGGGTCTCCTTATAACTAGTGGCTCTACCCCTTTCAGCTTCAGAATATGGCAAGTAGGTGACTGCCAACGTGGAGGCACAGGTGTAGTCCCAGGCAATCTGCTTACCATCCTTCCAGGGTAGCATAGTGACTCCATCTGGATGCTTTTGACTTTTGTCAGACCTCAGTATTTTGGGTTGCCGTTGAGCTGGGCAACCCACTGTGGTGATGTCGTTGACTTTTTTATATATAGTGTACTTTCCTTCTAATGTATGACATACAAGACTATGAAGTCTGGATTGATCAGCCGACGCCCTGCCGCAAATACACCTATGTTCGGTGAGGATGGGGGAGGCTAGGCAGAGAGCAACACCAATCCGAATGGTCTGTGGGTCGAGTCGGGTGCCCAAGGAGGAAATGGGAACAGCTGAAAAGAAATCTGAATATGGAGCCTTCACTGCCAGGAGACGAGCTTTGTCCTTTCCTGAAGCGTTGATGAGCATTGAGTTGGCATTTTTTCCATGATCGATTTCGCCCAGTGAGATTGTTCTCTTTGGGAAGAGCTGGTCTGCTTGAGGAGTCTGCAAGGGCTTCCCACAGCATGACTGCTTCATTGACCCTGGGGTCTTGAGCTCCTGCCGCACGCCTCAAGCGTTCGGGGACAGTGCTCTTGACTAATCCACTTGAAGCCAACACTACGACAGAAATGCAGGTAAAGCTACCTGCGTTGCCTTGTACGCCCCTTATACCTCCCAGTCGCACCGGAAGAGTTGCTTGATCCCATTGCTGATCTTCCAGTGACAGATTCAGTGCCTTGTTATAGATAGATCTCATGAGTGAATCATATTCACTGAGTGCTGGGTTGTCGAAAGTGGGTGCACACCTCAAGAAGTGAGTTTTGTCAGAGCAAGACATCTTGTGAGGAGGTAACAGGACAACATAGCATCAAGACCACTCATTCTCTCCTCCATTCTCTCCAGGTCATTCAGGTTGTCCTTGAGACTGTCAATGGCCTGATGACCCAGCGGTACTCCCAAGAGGGTGCTGTTGGATGGAGTGGTAGTAGAAGTGTCAGGAAGAATTGTTCGCACAACTGTGATTATTTCCTGGTTCGTTGTGATTTCGCACTTGGAGGGGTTGAGGATGTTTCCAAAGGCTTCTCCCTGCCAGAGTGCCATTATCCAGGTACCAGATATTAAGCTCGCTGCACAAGCTGGAAGTTAATTCTCTTACTGCCAAGCAGAAGAGAAATGGAGCGAGTGGGTCACCCTGCAGAACATTATCTTTTTGGAGTCTAACTGGAGGGTATTCCAGGGATCAACGCCCCCGCGGCCCGGTCCACGACCAGGCCTGAAGTGAATCAAGGCCGGATCAACCAGGCTATTACTGCTGGCCGCACGTAGTCCAGCGTACGAACCACAGCCCTGCTGATCCAGTACCGACTAGGTATCTGTCCAGCTCCCTCTTGAAGTCAACCAGGGGCCTATTGGTAATTCCGCTTATGCATGATGGGAGGCTTTTGAACTTATGGTGTTTTCCTTTAGCGTACCAATGGCGACTCTACTTTTCATTGGGGTATTTTGCACTGCCTGCCCGGTCATTTACTTTCGTAGGGAGTGACATCTGTGTGCACGTTAGGGACCATTCCGTCTAGGATTTTCCAAGTGTAGATTGTGATATCTCTCTCTCGCCTGCATTCCAGCGAGTACAAGTCAAGTGCTTCTAAGTGTTCCCAGTAGTGAAGGTGTTTGATGGAATTTATATATGCAGTAAAGGTACACTCTCCAGATCTACAATTTCACCTCCTTTAAATGGAGATGTTATTACGAACCCAGGTAACAGAATGGCCTGTAACCCGGTCGTAATGAGTTTTTGGAGAAAAAACAAACTACAGTAATATTTAACTTGTATTTCCTTCCCCAGATATGTATACTATTATGTACAATACGTAGAGAAGTTCAGTATATGTGTACCACAACAAAGAACGGCCAACAGAAGCCAGAGAAAACACTGTAATCAACCAGCTGCTAGGCGAGTCTGACAAATGCTGACTGCAAGTGATGCACATCGCCTTAGCATTTGGCAGGCTCTCCTGTACTGGACAATGAACAGAGGTACTGATTTAACGATGGGTACCCTAAAAATCATTAGTACCCAGGTCGCTGGTTGGGAGGCAGCCTACATGGAAGTGTGCACATATGCCGAATAAATTGTAACATACTCTTTGCATGCCACACCCCCACCCCAAAAGGGCTCTAATAGCCAGGACTAGGCTTCCACCTCCATGGATAGGGTGCTGCCATGGCACTAAACAATAATGGAACTGCCTTTCCTCTCAACCATACAACTCATTGAAAATAAATGGTATAAAATATGCAGTTTAATGTGATCCTTTATTGACAACGTTTCGCCCACACAGTGGGCTTTTTCAAGTCACGCACAGATCTACCTGGGGTGGAAGGTACGGGAGTATTTATAGTCAGGTTCAGAATGTTGAGGTCAGGTGGAGAATGCTGCATCTGATGATCTACCGGGCGAGGTTATAGAGTCTTGGGTAGGTTGGCAGGGGTATTGGACAAGTTGTGAGTAGACCTTCTGTAGTGTTCTATGTTCTATGTGGGATAGCGATGAAGAAGTTTCTTGGCGAGTGGTTCAGCTATGTTATAGAAGCCGTTGTTCTGGTTGAAATTGTTGGTTACAGAGATAAGCTATGATTCCAGGATTCTTCGGTGTTGAGTGTTGTCCTCTGTGGCGATAAGTCTTGAGTTTCTGTAGTTAATTAAATGGTTGTGTGAATTGCGATGTTGTACACAGGCATTCCTTGTATCGTCAGTCCTGCTTGCGTATTGGTGTTCTGAAATACGTGTTTGGAGGTCTCTTGATGCTTCGCCCACGTATAATTTGTTGCAGTCATTACAAGGGATTATGTTGGTTTAGAAAGACACGTAAGCAAACACTATAACATATTTATTAGAAAACGTTTCGGTCCTGGAACCTTGATCAGAAGTGATCAAGGTTCCAGGACCGAAACGTTTTCTAATAAATATGTTATAGTGTTTGCTTACGTGTCTTTCTAAACCAACTTGTCGGTATTTATTACCAAGGTTTATACCAAGGGATTATGTATACCCCTGCAGAGGATGGAAGCTTGTCCTGTCTACTACTGGTAATGTCCTTGATGGTCGTAGTTGTGGAGGTAGATACTTGGAATGATGTATTGGAAAAGATGTTGGAAACATGTTTGGCAATGGAGTTGGTGGGGAGGACTATGTATCTCTTCTCGGCAGCGTCTTCTCAGGGTGTGTTGAAGATGTTTAATGCCCGCCGTCTGCAGTCTCTGATGAAGTGACGAGGATAGTGGAGTTTAGAAAATACTTGTTCAATTATATTGCATTCTTCCTCAAGGAACTCATTGCTGCAGATTCTGAGTGCGCGCAGGAAGAAGCCTATAATTACACCACGTTTAGTTTTGGTGTTGTGGTGAGAGTAGAAGTGGAGAAGATCGTTTTGGTTGGTTGGTTTTCGATAGACTTTAAAACGAAGTTCATGGTCAGTTTTGCAGAGAAGAACATCAAGGAAAGGAAGAGTGTTGTCGACTTCTTCTTCAAGTGTGAACTGGATTGAAGGCTCGACCTGGTTGAGCTTGTCTTGGAGAGCTTGAACGTTGAAGCGCCTGGGAGTTATGAGGAGAATGTCGTCAACATAACGGAGCCAGGTGACAGTCGAAGGAATAATGGTGGAGAAACGCTCGGCTTCCAGATGTTCCATGTATAAGTTCGCCAGGACGGCACTGAGTGGCTAGCCCTTGGGTAGACCAAAAGTCTGTTGAAAGAGGTGATTTTCGAAAGAGAAACACGTAAAGCCGACACATAGTTCAACGAGGTCGATGAAATCGCTGACTGGAATAGGAAGATCAAGTGAATCGTCAATTTTTCTGCGCAGGAGATCGATGGCTTGTGTAGTAGGTACTTTGATGAATAGGGAAGTTCGGGGCAACATGAACAGACGCACTTCGGGGCAACATGAACAGACGCACCGCCGAAATCATCCGCAGCAGAGTTACCACAGCGAATGTTCAACAGAAGATCAGACTTGCTAGAAAACTACAAACTCTCTGCGATAATAGTCAATGGAAAAGTTTAGGAAGACCTGACATTATTCAAAATCTTTCATCTCGTTCACTATCAACCACAGAAACCGAAGCCCTCAGCCTAGGCCTCAAATTCGCAACAGGAATTACGAAACCAAAACAAGACCTCAATTTCATCTCCAAAAACTACAGACACTATGACTCCGACTTCCAAAAAGGTTTTCTTCAAGGCATCATCTTAGCAGCCAACTCTACATGCAGCTCCCCAGTCATACCTCGACGTTACATAATTGCACTTAAAGGTTTAGCAGAAGACACGACCATCAGGGTCACCACCGCTGATAAAGGAGGTGGTGTTGTTATCATGAACACTGACGACTACAGGAACAAAATGCTCAATGTACTTAATGACCCAGATACCTACAAACCTCTCACAACTAACCAAGTGGACAATCGTACTAAAACTTTTCTTCAAAGGACTCGCCGCATTCTGAGGAACTCAGAACTAGGGAAGAAACTTCTGCACACCATACCCAGCAACCCCAGACCTGCAATGCTGTAGATTGAGTAGAGTATATTCAGACCACAACCTCCTAACCTGTGTAGGTGGCATTAACCCCATCGTAACATGCTGTTTGCAATGCATGCAACAAGCAGCAATAGCACAGTATGACTTGCGGGATACACACACAGTAGCAAGACTGACACGCAATAATGAAAGCGATTGCAAGGCTGACATGCAATAACAAAAACGATAGCAAGGCTGACATGTAATGCCAGCAAGTCTGGCTCAGTAGCTAACATGACTTTCTGGGGTTTTGAGACTCTGACCGCGGGTTCAAACCCCACCCGTGATATGGTTTGTTAGCGATAGCAAGACTGTCTGAACGATACTAAGACTGGCTCCAGCTCTAGATCCCGGACAGGGCTTCCACATATGCAGTTATGTACACTTATGTACACTATGTACAGGAGCTGAATATAAGTGTACCACACAGTACACAAACAGAAGCCAGAGAAAACATTGTAATCAACCAGCTGCTAGGCGAGTCTGACAAATGCTGACCGAGAGTAATCCACGTCACCTCAGGATTTGGCAGGTTCGCCTGTATTGGACATTGAACCAAGGTACAGGCGACCTCAGCCGCATCCGCAACCTCTCCATCCGTAACAAGAAACTAAGCAGTTTGGACGTGACTTCCCTCTTCACAAAAGTACCTACCAAAAAAAGCCATCGAGGTTCTACGACGTAAAGTCAATCAGGACCTTAATCTTCCTCTACCTCCCGGAGATTTTGTTGACTTGATTGAACTCTGTGTTAATTTCAACTGTTTTTCTTTCAATAACAAACTCTACAAACAAACCTACGGCATGGGAATGGGGTCCCCCATCAGTGCCGTCCTAGCAAATTTGTACATGGAACACCTAGAGTCCGAACGCTTCGCCAATAAACATCCCTTCAAGCGTCACTTGGTTACGTTACGTGGACGACGTCCTCGTAATAACTTCCAAACGTTTTGATGTACGAAATCTTCAGGCAAGGCTCAACGCAGTTGAACCGGCGATCCAGTTTACACTAGAAGAAGAGTCCAATGACAAGCTACCTTTCCTCGACGTCCTCATTCACAAAGTAGACAACAACCTAAGATTTAAAGTTTATCAGAAACCTACCAATAAAAATGATCTCACACACTTCTATTCCAGTCAAGATACTAAGACTAAGAGGCATCATCATCGGATTTTTCCTAAGAGCATATCGAATTTGTAGTCCTGAGTTTCTTGACGAGGAATGTACATACATTCACCAAACCTTCACTGAGTTACATTTTCCTTCCTTTTTCATCAAAGACTGCAAGAAAAGAGCTCTTCAGATCATTAATTCTCCACATACCAACACCACTCCCAACAAAGTTATAATTCATCCCAACAGCCAGGTTGCACTGAACGTTTCTAAATTACTTTCACAAGCTAACACCAGAGTCGCCATCGCTTCCAGCACTTCGAAAAAGGATCTAACCAGAACAAAATCCAAGCACCACGAACCAGTCGACGCAGGGGTTTACACTATACCCTGTGGAGGCTGTGATAAGATTTATGTAGGTGAAACAGCAAGAAACCTCGACACCCGCCTCAATGAACACATTTACGCATGTAGGAATGATAGCTTGAACAACGCCTGTGTACAACACCGAAATTCCACCAATCATCTCATGAAGTTCAGGGACGCCTACCTAGTGATCAAAGAAACTAATTTCCGCACACGCAAGTGCCTTGAATCTTCACTAATTGCTGTTTCTAATATAATAAACAAAACAACGGCAGCTTCACCATCTCTGAAGTCTTAGCAAGAATCTTCCTGAAAACAGTAAACCTGCCATCACATAGTCTCTCCTGTTAATATTACACAAGCACATTACAGAGAATGAACATTGAAACAGGCTGCCTCTATCCAGCCTCCAATAGAAATATTTGTCTAACCTATTTTTATGTTTCACAATAACTTTTATATCCTTTTACTCATGTGCAAGTTAATTGTTCTGACATATTGTATTACTACTACTACTACCACTAGCATTGCACCTCACTCTGAGCCTATATATACCCTCTGTGTCCATGTGTCCTTGACAAAGCTTCTGGAGATCGACACGTTGCCACAATAAAATGTCACATTAGTTGCACTTGTGTCCTTTTATTTTACATACTTAATGATGGGTACCCTAAAATTCATTAAACCCTTAGTACCCGGTTTGCTGGTTGGGAGGCAGCCTATATGGGAGTGTGCACATACACCGAATGAATTGTAACACTTTGCATGACACAGATGTTAATGTACAGCAATATTCCAGTCTAGAGAGAACAAGTGATTTGAAAAGGATCATAATTGGCTTGGCATCTCTTGTTCTGAATGTTCTCATTATCCATCCTATCATTTTCTTTGCAGTTGTGATCGCGGCACCATTGTGATCCTTGAAAGTGAGATCCTCAAACATTTCTACTCTCAGGTCTTCTTGCCGCTGGTGAGGGGCTCTTGATCTAGGGAATTGGATCTGTGCTCCCATTCCCTGAATTGAGCCTGAATACCTTCCTTCCCCCCCCCCCACATGAGCTGTATAATCCTACGGGTATAGCGTTTCCCTGTGATTTTAATAATAATCCACCCTCAGGTCCCTCTCATTATTTTTCCACTCCACTGTATGACCAGAGTTTGTAGTATACTCAGTTCTAGTTATCATCTTCTCTAGTTTTCCATAACGGAGTAGTAGGAATTTATTTTTATTGAATATCATATTGTTTTCTGTTGCCCACTGGAAAACTTGGTTTGTATCTTCTTGGAGGTTAACCGTCCCCTCAATAGATGACTGTCTCATGCAGATCCTAGTATTGCAAAGGATGACACTGTGCTATGGGTTACATCTCTGTCTATGACTGATATAAGGATGAGGAGCAGGATGGGGGCTAGTACTGTGCCTTGTGGAACAGAGCTTTTCACTATGGCAGCTTCCGATTTAACTCTGTTGACCACTACTCTTTATGTTCAATTGGTTAAAAAGTTGATGAATCATCTCCCCATTTTGTCGTTTATTCCTTTAACACGTATTTTGTGCGCTGTTACACAGTGATCGCACTTGTCAAAGGCTTTTTCAAAATCTGCATTCTGTTTTTCTTCCAGTGTATCCAAGACCATATAGTGATCCAGTAGTTGCGAGAGGCAGGAGTGATCTGCTCTGACCCCATGTTTCCTGGATTGTGCAGTTTTTGGGAATCCAAATGGTTTGCAATCGCCCTTCTTAGCACTCTTTCAAAGATGCTTATGATGTGGGATGTTAGAGCTGTTGGTCTATAGTTCTTAGCTAATGCTTTGCTGCCACCTTTATGGAGTGGGGTTATATCCGTTGTTTTTAGTGACTGGAATTTCAGCCATGTCTAAGCTCCTTTTCCAGAGTATACTTAGGGCACACGAAAGTGGTTTCTTGTAGTTCTTAATAAACACAGAGTTCCACGAGTCTGGGCCTGGGACTGAGTGCATGGGAATGTTGTCAATGGCTTTCTCAAAGTCTATCGGAGTTATGGTAATGTCGGAAATCCAGCATACATTGATGGAGTTTTGAAGTTCGTTCATGAAAAAATCGTTTGGATTGTCGATCTTTAGACTTATTTTCAGCTCGCTAAACACTGTGGCGTATTGGGATTTCAGTATTTCACTCATTTCTTTGTTGTCTTCTGTGTAAGTCCCATCTTGTCTGAGCAAGGGCCCGATTCTAGATGTGGTATATGCCTTGTTTTTGGCATATGAAAACAAATATTTCGACTTTCTTTCAGTTTTACTAATCGCTTTTAGCTCCTGTCCCTCCTGGGTCCTGTAAGAGTCCTTTACCTTAAGTGCGATACTTTCCACTTCCCTGGTCAGCGCTTCCTTCCGTGTATCAGATAATCTAGCGTTTGAGGAGCTCTAATGAGGGAATTTCATGTTCGCCAAACAAAAGAATTGAGGTTTGCTGTGTCCAGCTGAAATGAAGGAAAAAAGCCTGGGAAACTTATCCCGAACAGCTGGCAACATCTTTTCACCATATATGGATTTCTAAAGTTTGACTATGGCCTTGTCTTCTTGTAAGTCCCTGATGTAGGCCCTTGCTACATGATCTGCGGCTTCACTGCCTTAAGAGACGCCAAAGCCAATTTGGAGTGACTGGAGTAAACTGGCGGCTTCTGCGCAAATGTTTCTAACTGCTGCTTTGGCAACGAGACGGCGAAGAGTGTTACCGACAAAAATGGGTCTGATTCCCCCATCCTTCATCTTCAAAGTGCATAGTGAGGCTCCAAAAAAGAAAGGTTTAATTTCTTCTGAGATCCGCCCAGCCAGGCAGTTGTTGACGTGACGAAGGTTGTTAACCCAGAGAGAACAATTGATGCAGCTGTGCCGAGTACTGGATTTACCATCTCTTTGATGTGTTGCAGTGGTATTCCAGTGTAACCTCTTGTAGATCCTGCTGGAAATGACACTATCACTTTATAGACCTTTGATTCTGGCAAAATTAACTGTCCGGTGATGAGATCTTCCTCGGAGTCGTTGTTAACGACCCTATGGTGCCTGGTTGGATGCTTGTCTCTTAGTGCTTGGGCTGTGGTCTCATCTTTGGGAGTTACAGTGTCGTCACTTGTAATTATTCTGATTGCTGCCACTGTGTTACCTTCTTCGTCTTTTGCTAACCTGTGAGCAAATTTTCTCGTTTTCAGTGGAACTTTTCTTTGGTCTACCTCTGTGATTCCTGCGATGATGGGGCAGAGGGACACAATTATATGTTCTTGAGTAGTTGTGCACTGCCTTGATGACTGATGTGGTTAGCAGTTTGCCTCGTCTTTCAGGAACTGAAAGACAGACATTGCCGAACAGGAGTAGGTTGTGCCATGTTTTAATGGTGCCTTGGGCTTCACCTACTGAAGAAGGTCTGTAAATTTCCCTGCCGCATACGGACGAGCCGCTTTGGAAATGTGTGATAGAGTACTGCTAGAAGTGAATTTGAATGCCATCAGAAGATCATCGCAACTGAGGAGGTTGCCATTGGAATGTTCATCTGCCTGTGGAGGCTGTGGATTGCGTTGACCCCGTGGCCTGGCTGGCAAAGCTCTCGCTTCACACACGGAGGGCTTGGGTTCGATTCCCGGCGGGGTAGAAACATTTCGACGCGTTTCCTTGCACCTGTTATCCTGTTCACCTAGCAGAAAGTAGGTACCTGGGTGTTAGTGGACTGGTGTGGGTCGCATCCTGGGGAACAAGATTGAGGACCCAAGTGGAAATAAGTCAGACAGTCCTCGATGACACACTGCCTTTCTTTGGTTAGCCTGGGTGGCTAACCCTGCGGGGTTAAAAATCCGAACGAAATCTTATCTCTCTGCAGGGACCGTAAGTGATCCAGCACACAAATTATGTGCACGTATAATGCCATTTCTGTTGAGTGCCTGATACCCTCCACACACCTGACATATGCCTCTTCTTTCATTGTTGGGTGCACTGTTTTTCTGGCTTTGTGGCTGGCTACTGCATCCTCTGCCATACCTCAATCTGTGTGGTAAGCCAAGGCTGAAGGAAAAGTGGCACATGAGGGGTAAAGGCACATACCATGAGTGGTTCATGGTCGGGGTGGAGAGGGGTGAAGTAGGGTGTAGGCCTCCCCAGGCCTGCCTGGGGAGGCAGGCCTGGCAGAGTTGCTCACTCACCGTGGACCTCACTAGGTTGGGTCAGTGGCATAAGCCGGTAGGTGACTTGGAGCTGCCTCGCATGGGCCAGTAGGACTGCTGCAGTGCTCCTTCACTTTTATGTACAGCACCTGTACTAACATCATTGCATCCACCAGTTTTTACTAGTAATGTATCAACACTATTTCTCGAAGGATATATATATATATATATATATATATATATATATATAATATATATATATATATATATATATATATATATATATATATATATTTATATATATATATATGCAAAACAACCACTCGGAAAGAATAGAGAAATTCCAATCGCTTTCGTGACTACTTACATTATCAAGGAACTATGTTCCTTGCGTTTTTGTTCACTCAAAGTGGTTTTGGTCGTACAATTAGATGTTCAGGCCAGTAGACTACACCTGTGTTATCTGGAGTCTACCTGGAGGGTATTCCGGGGATCAACGCCCCCGCGGCCAGGTCCACGACCAGGCCTTCCGGTGGATCAAGGCCTGATCAACGAGGCTGTTACTGCTGGTCGCACACCCCCCAACATACGAACCACAGCCCTGCTGATCTGGCATTGACTTTAGGAATCTGTCCAGCTCCTTGAAGACAACCAGGGGTCTACTGGTAATGCCCCTTATGGCTGGCGGGAGGCTGTTGAACAGTCTTGGACCCCGCGTGATATATCTTGATATATCGTGTCCAAGTTTATCTTGGATACCCTAGTTCATGTTGTGGTAGCCTAGTTTATTATAGTAGCCTAGTTTATTATAGTAGCCTAGTTTATTATAGTAGCCTAGTTTATTGTAGTAGCCTAGTTTATGATGGTAGTTTAATGTATAATGGTGGCTTAGTTAATTATTATAGCTTAATTTATTATAGTAGATTAGTCTATTATGGTAACAGTTTATTATGGTAGCCGAGTTTAAAATGGTATCCTAGTTTATTATGGTAGCCTAGTTAATTATGGTACCCTAGTTTATTATGGTAGCCTAGTTTATTATGGTATCCTAGTTTATTATGGTAGTCTAGTTTATTATGGTATCCTAGTTTATTATGGTAGCCTAGTTTATTATGGTAGCCTAGTTTATTATGGTAGCCTAGTTTATTATGGTAGCCTAGGCTACCATAATAAACTAGGCTACCATAATAAACTAGGCAGGTCCGAAAACTTTCGGACTTAAACACGTGCACCTTTACGCGTGTCATCCTACACGCGCCGCGCATCTGGATTCCTGTTCTTTAATTCTAACCAATCACAAGCCTTCCCTGAGTCGCTTCAGCTAAGTGATGATGGCGTTTGCCGCCTTCCCATTGGTTGAGAGATCAAAACATAAACACTCGTGGCTTGGCGTCGCCCAGAGTCGGTTTTTTCCATCCAGTGCCACTAATATACTCTTGGATTTTACCTTCTACAATGTCGGTAAGTACTGATTGTTGTGTTTAGTGCGTACATGAATAGTTTAGGCATATTTTGATATATAAATAAAGTCCGTGTGAAGCATAATGTGAGTGTAGCATGCAGTTGAAAAAAGTGCAACAAAGGAAGTACGAAAATTTTCATACCTGCCTGAGAAGTGACAGTATAATTTCAGTAAAATAAATATTTATAAAAAAAATTCTATTGCATATACGAATTCTGTAGTGGTCTGGATCTATACAGAAGGTTTTTATTGTCCTTCCAGATCAATGAGAAATTGTTTTATGGGGAGCCCTCCAGCACCAGGTCGAAATATGTCTGCATTTTGGATGACAGTGACTCAGAACCAGAGGTAGATGACCCAGAATTGCTGGATAGTGGTGATGAATACTTGCCACTGGATGCAGAGGTGTCAAGTGATGATGAGGAGGAAGAAAGGCCAGCCAAGAAGCAGAAATTAGTGAAGAAAAAGAAAGGTATTACAATTGCAAGTATTGCAGCCACTCGAAGAAATTGGTCACATCCTCATTCCAGTGTTCTGTATGCAAAGTAAATCTGTGCATAAAGAGTAATAGAAATTGCTTCAGCAACTACCATACCATTAATTAGCAATATAGAATAATTGGTCTTCCTCATGAATCTCAGGAATATGGAACTTGAAAGTTTTATCCCTTTGCAATATGTCCATGCTGCTATTTGTTTCATTTTTATATTTTTCTAATACATACAAACTGTTTTGATACAGGTTTCATTTATGTTTTTGATATTGTCTGTTTGTATAATAAATTTAAAAAATAGTTATTGGGTGTTTTATTAACAATTGCAAGTTTGCAACATTCAGATTCTTACTCCCTTTGTCGGGCAAGTGGGAAAATTTTCGGACTTCGGACATTAGCAATTGCTCGAAAACTAACCATCAGAAATCCATTTATATAGGTTCATTGGCCTCGTATTGAGTTACTCTATCCACCATAGGGAGTTCAGTTCGAATTTCTAATTTTATGGCCACTTGCCCGACAAAGGTACCCTAGTTTATTATGGTAGCCTAGTTTATTATGGTATCCTAATTTATTATGGTAGCCTAGTTAATTATGGTACCCTAGTTTATTATGGTAGCCTAGTTTATTATGGTATCCTAGTTTATTATGGTAGCCTAGTTTATTATGGTATCCTAGTTTATTATGGTATCCTAGTTTATTATGGTAGTCTAGTTTATTATGGTATCCTAGTTTATTATGGTAGCCTAGTTTATTATGGCATCCTAGTTTATTATGGTAGCCTAGTTAATTATGGTACCCTAGTTTATTATGGTAGCCTAGTTTATTATGGTAGCCTAGTTTATTATGGTAGCCTAGTTTATTATGGTATTCTAGTTTATTATGGTAGCCTAGTTTATTATGGTAGCCTAGATTATTATGGTAGCCTAGTTTATTATGGTAGCCTAGTTTATCATGGTAGTCTATCTTATTATGGTAGCCTAGTTTGTCATGGTAGCCTAACTTATTATGGTAGCCGAATTTTTCTTTTTCGGGCAGGGTGGCCCGATAAAGAAAAACTTTCACCATCATTCACTCCATCACTGTCTTGCCAGAAGGATGCTTTACACTACAGTTTTTAAACTGCAACATTAACACCCCTCCTTCAGAGTGCAGGCACTGTACTTCCCATCTCCAGGACTCAAGTCCGGCCTGCCGGTTTCCCTGAATCCCTTCATAAATGTTACTTTGCTCACACTCCAACAGCATGTCAAGTATTAAAAACCATTTGTCTCCATTCACTCCTATCAAACACGCTCACGCATGCCCGCTGAAAGTCCAAGCCCCTTGCACATAAAACCTCCTTCACCCCCTCCCTCCAACCTTTCCTAGGCTGACCCATACCCCACCTTCCTTCCACTACAGACTGATACACTCTTGAAGTCATTCTGTTTCGCTCCATTCTCTCAACATGTCCGAATCACCTCAACAACCCTTCCTCAGCCCTCTCGACAACAGTTTTGGCAATCCCGAACCTCCTCCTAACTTCCAAACTACGAATTCTCTGCATTATATTCACACCACACATTGCCCTCGGACATGACATCTCCACTGCCTCCAGCCTTCTCCTCGCTGCAACATTCATCACCCATGCTTCACACCCATATAAGAGCGTTGGTAAAACAATACTCTCATACATTCCCCTCTTTGCCTCCAAGGACAAAGTTCTTTGTCTCCACAGACTCCTAAGTGCACCGCTCACCCTTTTCCCCTCATCAATTCTATGATTCACCTCATCTTTTATAGACCCATCCGCTGACACGTCCACTCCCAAATATCTGAATACATTCACCTCCTCCATACTCTCTCCCTCCAATCTGATATCCAATCTTTCATCACCTAATCTTTTTGTTATCTTCATAAACTTACTCTTTCCTGTATTCACTTTTAGTTTTCTTCTTTTACATACCATACCAAATTCATCCACCAATCTCTGCAACTTCTCTTCAGAATCTCCCAAGAGCACAGTGTCATCAGCAAAGAGCAACTGTGACAACTCCCACTTTATGTGTGATTATCTTTTAACTCCACGCCTCTTGCCAAGACCCTCGTATTTACTTCTCTTACAACCCCATCTATAAATATATTAAACAACCACGGTGACATCACACATCCTTGTCTAAGGCCTACTTTTACTGGGAAATAATCTCCCTCTTTCCTACATACTCTAACTTGAACCTCACTATCCTCGTAAAAACTCTTCACTGCTTTCAGTAACCTACCTCCTATACCATACACCTGCAACATCTGCCACATTGCCCCCTATCCACCCTGTCATACGCCTTTTCCAAATTCATAAATGCCACAAAAACCTCTTTAGCCTTATCTAAATACTGCTCACTTATATGTTTCACTGTAAAGACCTGGTCCACACACCCCCTACCTTTCCTAAAGCCTTCTTGTTCATCTGCTACCCTATACTCCGTCTTACTCTTAATTCTTTCAATAACAACTCTACCATACACTTTACCAGATATACTCAACAGACGTATCCCACTATAAATTTTGCACTCTCTTTTGTCACCTTTGCCTTTATACAAAGGAACTATACATGCTTTCTGCCAATCCCTAGGTACCTTACCCTCTTCCATACATTTATTAAATAATAGCACCAACCACTCCAAAACTATATCCCCACCTGCTTTTAACATTTCTATCTTTATCCCATCAATCCCATGCCTCCTCTTTTAGTTTATAAACCTTCACCTCTCTCTTCCCTGATGCTTCTATTCTCCTTGTATCCCATCTACCTTTTACTCTCAGTGTAGCTACAACTAAAAAGTGATCTGATATATCTGTGGCCCCTCTATAAACATGTACATCCTGAAGTCTACTCAACAGTCTTCTATCTACCAATACATAATCCAACAAACTACAATAATTTCGCCCTACGTCATATCTTGCATACTTATTTATCCTCTTTTTCTTAAAATATGTATTACCTGTAAGTAAACCCTTTTCTATACAAAGTTCACTCAAAGGGCTCCCATTATCATTTACACCTGGCACCCCAAACTTACCTACCACACCCTCTCTAAAAGTTTCTCCTACTTCATCATTTAGGCCCCCTACCACAATTACTCTCTCACTTGGTTCTAAGGTTCCTATACATTCACTTAACATCTCCCAAAATCTCTCTCTCTCCTCTACGTTCCTCTCTTCTCCAGGTGCATATACGCTTATTATGACCCACTTTTCGCATCCAACATTTACTTTAATACACATAATCCTTGAATTTACACATTCATATTCTCTTTTCTCCTTCCATAACTGATCCTTTAACATTGTTGCTACCCCTTCCTTAGCTCTAACTCTTTCAGATACTCCAGATTTAATCCCATTATTTCTCTCCCACCGAAACTCCCTACCCCTTCAGCTTTGTTTCGCTTAGGGCCAGGACATCCAACTTCTTTTCATTCAAACATCAGAAATCAATCTGTTTCTTTTTCATCCGCACTACATCCACGCACATTTAAGCATCCAGTTTTATAAAGTTTTTCTTATTTTCTATTTTAGTAAATGTCTACAGGAGAAGGGGTTACTAGCCCATTGCTCCCGGCATTTTAGTCGCCTCATACGACACGCATGGCTTACGGAGGAAAGATTCTTTTCCACTTCCCCATGGACAATAGAGAGAAATAAAGAAGAACAAGAGCTATTTGGAAAAAGGAGAAAAACCCAGATGTATGTATATATATACGCATGTGCGTGTCTGTGAAGTGTGACCAAAGTGTAAGTAGGAGTAGCAAGATATCCCTGTTATCTAGCGTGTTTATGAGACAGAGACACCAGCAATCCTACAGTCATGTAAAAAACAGTTACAGGTTTCTGTTTCACAGTCATCTGGCAGGACGGTAGTACTTCCCTGGGTGGTTGCTGTCTACCAACCTACTACCTATTTATCATGATAATTTTATCATGGTAGCCTAGTTTATCATGGTAGCCTAACTTCTTATGGTAGAATAGTTTATCATGGTAGCCTAACTTATTATGGTAGCCTAGTTTATCATGGTAGCCTAACTTATTATGGTAGCCTAGTTTATCATGTAAGCCAAAACTTATTATGGTAGCCTAGTTTATCATGGTAGCCTAACTTATTATGGTAGCCTACTTTATCATGGTAGCCTAACTTATTATGGCAGCCTAGTTTATCATGGTAGCCTAACTTATTATGGTAGCCTAACTTATTATGGTAGCCTAGCTTATTATGGTAGCCTAGCTTATTATGGTAGCCAACTTTTTGTATGGTATGGTAGTTTTTTGTGGAGCAATTTCCCTGATGGTAAATTAGAAAGGTCGGTAAGAGCATAACAGAAGGAGTGCAGGAGTGCTTGCTGGTGTACAATGGTAAGGTCAGTCTCTTCAACAAGATCGATCACTGGCACACTCAGCTCACACACTGAGCTCCGGAGTTCGAATCTCCTCTGGTTCGGCTGGAAAACATTAGGGACGTGTTTCCATAAGACACCTGCTGTCCCTGTCCCTGTTCACCCATCAGTGTAAAATGGGTACCTGGGTGATTAGTGGACTGGTGTGGGTCGCATCCTGGGACAAAACTGACCTAATTTGCGGGAAATGCTCAGCATAACAAGCGGCTTTCTATATAGTAGTATGTCATTGATGTCAGCTATGGTCTGTATACTTTGTACATGTACTGGTAGTAAATGTATTATTATTATTATTATTATTATTATTATTATTATTATTATTATTGTGAATCATTACTCATTAAGTTCATCTGGGCGGAAAATATGTTCCCAGGTCCCTGTTATTTATTCATGTAGGGCAGATAATAGTATCTTTTATCATTCTGTAGCCTTAATAGGGGTAATTAGATAAGCTGCCTCCAGTACCTGCAACATTCACTAAACAAATTTGATAAATATTCCCTTTTTGTGCTAAAGTCAATTAAAATCACTTAAAATACGACTGGACATTTACTCCATGATGGAACATGAACTTTCACGTTGCAATATTCTTAAGAGAATATAATTTACACTTTTAATCCTTCAGAAATTATAATATGGGAGAGAATGAGTGTTAAATTAAGTGACTACTGCTATCATTACCAGCCACCATCTAACTGAAATAACATTAGCCAAATTAAATTGTTAGTATTAGTGGATGTTACAAGAGGAACACGTAATTTGTTAATTCAGCTTAGTGAGCGTGTTGGAGGCAGTAGGGAAAATGTATAGTGAAGTATTTGTTGATTTTAGACTCCATGCCATCGCTACACTCTACGAACTAACTCTATAAGGGACATGTAGAGACTCTTATATGGACAATAGAGTTCCTTGAAAGCAACAGAGCCCACCCTGGGAAACTGAGGGTCCGGGTTCGATTCCTAACGAAGGTAGAAACATTGGGCGTGTTTCCTTACACTGGTTGTCTGTGTTCACTCATCAGTACAAAATGGGTACCTGGGTGTTAGTGGACTGGTATGGGTCGCATCCTGGGACAAAACTGACCTAATTTGCGGGAAATGCTCTGCATAACAAGGGACTTTCTATATAGTAGTATGTTACTGATGTCAGCTATGGTCTGTATACCTTGTACAAGTACTGGTAGTAAATAAAGATATATTATTATATATTATATTAATTTTGGAATACTGCAGTTGGGGCTCGATGCCTGGCCAACAGCGGTGCTCAGTGATAAACACAATTAAGAGCTGGTTTACTTAAATAAACCGGTGTTAGGTCGTAAACCAAGAACCAAACAAGGAAATTGTCTGGTATTTATGTGAAGTACAATTTATTAATGACTTAGTGAATATATTCCCAGTGTTTCGGCCAAAGTGATAAGTTGGTGCTGCTGGACACTCATGTCTCCAGCTAAATAACACTCCGCTTTAGAAACATTAAATTAATAACAATTCCTTCACGAAATAGTCACTGTTTTTAATAGATCTCGAACCATGGGGTTTTTAAAAGCATTAAAAGGCACAACACCGTTACTGGAACAATACGGTGATAACCTGCAAGTAGGAGAATCAAACTTATGACTACGTTTCGGTCCGTCTTGGACCAGCTTAGGGGAAGAGTTGGACCTTTGGGTGGTTGGGAATTGTTAGGTAAGACACATATGCAACAGTTAGGTATCTTTATTTTGAAAAATAATAATAAAATAATAAAGATACCTAACTGTTGCATATGTGTCTTACCTAACAATCTGTCGGTATTTTATACCATTTT
>NC_069479.1:5445381-5450381 GCF_026875155.1 Cherax quadricarinatus | reverse complement strand
ACCGTATTCAACACTGTCTACAATACTATGTGTTCAACACTGTCTACAATACTATGTGTTCAACCACTTTTCTACAATACTATGTGTTCAACACTGTCTACAATACCGTATTCAACACTGTCTACAATACTATGTGTTCAACACTGTCTACAATACTATGTGTTCAACACTGTCTACAATACTATGTGTTCAACACTGTCTACAATACCGTATTCAACACTGTCACCAATACTAAAGTGTTCAACACTGTCTACAATACTATGTGTTCAACACTGTCTACAATACTATGTGTTCAACACTGTCTACAATACCGTATTCAACACTGTCTACAATACTATGTGTTCAACACTGTCTACAATACTATGTGTTCAACACTGTCTACAATACTATGTGTTTTAACACTGTCTACAATACCGTATTCAAAAACTGTCCTACAATACTAATGTGTTCACACTGTCTACAATACTATGTGTTCAACACTGTCTACAATACTATGTGTTCAACACTGTCTACAATACTATGTGTTCAACACTGTCTACAATACTATGTGTTCAACACTGTCTACAATACGATGTGTTCAACACTGTCTAAAAATACTATGTGTTCAACACTGTCTACAATACTATGTGTTCAACACTGTCTACAATACTATGTGTTCAACACTGTCTACAATACCATGTGTTCAACACTGTCTACAATACTATGTGTTCAACACTGCCTACAATATTGTGTTCAACACTACCTACAATATTGTGTTCAGAAAAGCCTACAATACTATGTGTTCAACACTGCCTGCAATGCTGTGTTCAACACAGCCTACAATACTGTGTTCAGCACAGCCTACAATACTATGTGTTCAACACTGCCTGCAATGCTGTGTTCAACACTGCAAGTAATACTATGTGTTCAACACTGTCTACAATACGATGTATTCAACACTGCCTACAATACTATGTGTTCAACACTGACTACAATACTGTGTGTTCAACACTGCCTGCAATACTATGTGTTCAACACAGCCTACAATACTATGTGTTCAACACTGTCTACAATACGATGTATTCAACACTGCCTACAATACTATGCGTTCAACACTGACTACAATACTGTGTGTTCAACACTGCCTGCAATAATATGTGTTCAACACTGCCTACAATACCATGTGTTCATCACTGCTTACAATGCCATGTGTTCATCACTGCTTACAATGCCATGTGTTCAACACTGCCAATACCATGTGTTCAAAACTGCCTACAATACCATGTGTTCAACACTGCCTACAATACCATTTGTTCAACACTGCTTAAGACACCATGAGTTCAACGATGCCTACAATTCCATGTGCTCAAAACTGCATTTAATACCATTTTTCAACACTGCCCACAACACTATGTGTTTAAAACTGCCTACAATACCATGTGTTAAACACGGACTACAATACTATTTGTTCAACGCTGACTACAATACCATTTGTTCAACGCTGACTACAATACCATTTGTTCAACACTGCCTTCAATACCATTTTTCACCACTGCGTACAGTGCTATGTGTTCAACACTGCCAACAATACCATGTGTTCAACACTGGTAACAATGCCATCTGTTCAACACTGCCTACAATACCATGTGTTCAACACTGCCTACAATACCATTTGTTCAACACTACCTACAATACCATGTGTTCAACAGTGCCTACAATACCATGTGTTTAACACTGAGTACAATACCATGTGTCAAACACTGCCTACAATACTATGTGCTCAACACTGCCAACAGTACCATTTGTTCAACAATGCCTACAATACCATATGTTCAGCACTGCTTCCAATACCATGTGTTCAACACTGCCTACAATACCATGTGTTCATCACTTCCTACAATATCATTTGTTCAACACTGCCTACAATACCATGTGTTCAACACTGTTTACAATGCCATGTGTTCAACACTTCCTACAATACTATGTATTCAACACTGCAAACAATACCTTGTGTTCAACACTTCATACAATACCATGTGTTCATCACTGCCTACAATACCATTTTTTAACACTGCCTACAATACCATTTGTTTAGCACTGCCTAGAATCCCATGTGTTCATCAATTCCTACAATATCATGTGTTCAACACTGCATACAATAATATTTGTTCAACACTGCCTACAATACCATGTGCTCAACACTGCCTACAATACCATGTGCTCAACACTGCCTACAATACCATGTGCTCAACACTGCCTACAATGCCATGTGTTCAACACTGCCAACAATACCATGTGTTCAACGCTGCCTACAATACCACGTGTTAAACCCTGCCTACAATTCCATGTGTTAAACACTGCCTACAATACTATTTGTTCAACACTGCCTACAATACCAAATGTTCATCACTTCCTACAATACCATGTGCTCAACACTGCCTCCAATACCATGTGTTCAACACTTCCTACAATACCATGTGTTCAACACTGCCTACAATGCCATGTGTTCAACACTGCCTACAATACCATGTGTTCATCACTGCCTACAATACCATTTGTTCAACACTGCCTAAGATACCATGTGTTCAACGATGCCTACAATACCATGTGCTCAAAACTGCCTACAATACCATGTGTTCAACACTGCTTACAATACCATGAGTTCAACACTGCCTACAATACCATGTGTTCATCACTTCCTACAATATCATTTGCTCAACACTGCTTACAATACTGTGTGTTCAACAATGCCTACAATACCATATGCTTAACACTGCCTGCAATACCATTTGTTCAACGCTGACTACAATACAATTTGTTCATCACTTCCTTCAATATCATTTGTTCAACACTGCGTACAATACCATGTGTTCGACACTGCCTACAATACCATGTGTTCAACTCTGCCTACAATACCATTTGTTCAACACTGCCAACAATGCCTTGTGTTCACCACTGACTACAATACCATGTGTTCAACACTGCCTACAATACCATTTGTTCAACACTGCCAACAATGCCTTGTGTTCACCACTGACTACAATACCATGTGTTTATCACTTCCTACAATACCATTTGTTCAACATTGCCTACAGTACCATGTGTTAAACACTGCCTACAATACCATTTGTTCAACACTGCCAACAATGCCTTGTGTTCACCTCTGCCTACAATACCATGTGTTCAACACTGCCTACAATACCATGTGCTCAGTACTGCCTACAATACGATTTGTTCAACACTGCCTAAGATACCATGTATTCAACACTGCCTACAATACCATGTGTTCATCACTGCCTACAGTACCATGTGTTCATCAGTGCCTACAATACCATGTGTTCATCACTGCCTACAATACCATGTGTTCAACAAAGCCAACAATACCACGTGTTCAACACTACCTACAATACTGTGTGTTCAACACTTCTTACATTACCATTTGTTCAACAATGCCTACAATACCATGTGTTCAACCCTGCCTACAATACCATATGTTCAACGCTGCCTACAATACCATGTGTTTAACACTGCCTACAATACCACGTGTTAAACCCTGCCTACAATTCCATGTGTTCAACACTGCCTACAATACGATTTGTTCAATGCTGCCTACAATACCAAGTGTTTAACACTGCCTACAATACCACGTGTTAAACCCTGCCTACAATTCCATGTGTTCAACACTGCCTACATTACCATTTGTTCAACACTGCCTACAATACCAAGTGTTCATCACTTCCTACAGTATCATTTGCTCAACACTGTCTAAAATACCATTTGTTTAACACTGCCTACAATACCATGTGTTCAACACTGTCTACAATACCATGTGTTCAACATTGCCTACAAAACCACTTGTTCAGCACTGCCATCAATGCCTGTGTTCACCACTGCCTACAATACCATGTGTTCAACACTTCCTACAATACCATGTGTTCAACACTGCCTACCATGTCATGTGTTCAACACTGCCTATAATACCATGTGTTCAACACTGCCCACAACACTATGTGTTCAACACTGCCTACAATACCATGTGTTTAAGACTGCCTACAATACCATGTGTTTAACATTGCCTACAATACCTTGTGTTCAATACTCCCTACAATACCATGTGTTCAACACTGCCTACAATACCATGTGTTCAACACTGCTTACAATACCATGTGTTCAACACTGCTTACAATACCATGAGTTCAACACTGCCTACAATACCATGTGTTCATCACTTCCTACAATATCATTTGTTCAACACTGCCTACATTACCATTTGTTCAGCAATGCCTACAATACCATGTGTTAAACACTGCCTACAATAGCATGTGTTCAGCCCTTCCAACAATACCATATCTTCAACACTGCCTACAATACCATGTGTGCAACTCTGCCTACAATACCATGTGTTAAAGACGGCCTATAATACCGTGTGTTCAACCCGGCCTACAATACCATGTGTGCAACTCTGCTTACAATACCATGTGTTCAACACTGCCTACAATACCATGTGTTCAACACTGCTTACAATACCATGAGTTCAACACTGCCTACAATACCATGTGTTCATTACTTCCTACAATATCATTTGCTCAACACTGCTTACAATACTATGTGTTCAACAATGCCTACAATACCATATGTTTAACACTGCCTACAATACCATGTGTTCACCACTGACTACAAAACCATTTGTTCAACATTGCCTACAATACCATGTGTTAAACACTGCCTATAATACCATGTGTTCAGCACTGCCTGCAATACTGTGTGTTCAACACTGCCTACAATACCATTTGTTCAACACTGCCAACAATGCCTTGTGTTCAGCACTGCCTACAATACGATTTGTTAAACACTGCCTAAGATACCATGTGTTCAACACTGCCTACAATACCATGTGTTCAACACTGCCTAGAGTACCATGTGTTCATCACTTCCTGCAATACCATGTGTTCATCACTGCCTACAATACCATGTGTTCAACACTGCCAACAATACCACGTGTTCAACACTGCCTACAATAC
>NC_069479.1:5427881-5442881 GCF_026875155.1 Cherax quadricarinatus | reverse complement strand
TAAACACTGATCTCTGGCTGAAGGAGACTCCAACCAACGAACCTTGGAACAAGGTACGCAGTGCTTTACCAATCTACCCACACGGATCAATACCTTGGAGTCCAGCTTGCGCTAGACTTTGATCCAAGGCAGCCAGCTTTCAGGATTCGTAGGTTCGAGTCTCCTTCAGCCAGAGATCAGTGTTTGCGTATATTTCGCCTGCTCTTGCGAATTCCTTGCATATTTATATAGTAATATATATATATATATATATATATATATATATATATATATATATATATATATATATATATATATATATATATTATCACTCTGGCCGATTCCCACCAAGGCAGGGTGGCCCGTAAAAGAAAAACTTTCACCATCATTCACTCCATCACTGTCTTGCCAGAAGGGTGCTTTACACTACAGTTTTTAAACTGCAACATTAACACCTCTCCTTCAGAGTGCAAGCACTGTACTTCCCATTTCCAGGACTCAAGTCCGGCCTGCCGGTTTCCCTGAACCCCTTCATAAATGTTACTTTGCTCACACTCCAACAGCACGCCAAGTATTAAAAACCATTTGTCTCCATTCACTCCTATCAAACACGCTCACGCATGCATGCTGGAAGTTCAAGCCTCTCTAACACAAAACCTCTTTTACCCCCTCCCTCCAACCTTTCCTAGGCCGACCCCTACCCCGCCTTCCTTCCATCTACAGACTGATACACTCTTGAAGTCACTCTGTTTCGCTCCAGTCTCTCTACATGTCCGAACCACCTCAACAACCCTTCCACAGCCCTCTGGACAACAGTTTTGGTAATCCGCACCTCCTCCTAACTTCCAAACTACGAATTCTCTGCATTATATTCACACCACACATTGCCCTCAGACATGACATCCTCCACTGCATCCAGCCTTCTCCTCGCTGCAACATTCATCACCCATGCTTCACACCCATATAAGAGCGTTGGTAAAAACTATACTCTCATACATTCCCTCTTTGCCTCCAAGGACAAAGTTCTTGTCTCCTCAGACTCCTAAGCGCACCACTCACCCTTTTCCCTCATCAATTCTATGATTCACCTCATCTTTCATAGACCCATCCGCTGACACGTCCACTCCCAAATATCTGAATACATTCACCTCCTCCATACTCTCTCCCTCCAATCTGATATCCAATCTTTCATCACCTAATCTTTTTGTTATCCTCAAAACCCTTACTCTTTGCTGTATTCACTTTTAATTTTATTCTTTTGCACACCCTACCAATTTCATCCACCAATCTCTGCAACTTCTCTTCAGAATCTACCAAGAGCACAGTGTCATCAGCAAAGAGCAACTGTGACAACTCCACTTTATGTGTGATTCTTTATCTTTTAACTCCACGCCTCTTGCCAAGACCCTCGCATTTACTTCTCTTACAACCCCATCTATAAATATATTAAACAACCACGGTGACATCACACATCCTTGTCTAAGGCCTACTTTTACTGGGAAATAATTTCCCTCTTTCCTACATACTCTAACTTGAGCCTTACTATCCTCATAAAAACTCTTCACTGCTTTCAGTAACCTACCTCCTACACCATACACCTGCAACATCTGCCACATTGCCCCCCTATCCACCTTGTCATACGCCTTTTCCAAATCCATAAATGCCACAAAGACCTCTTTAGCCTTATCTAAATACTGTTCACTTATATGTTTCACTGTAAACACCTGGTCCACACACCCCTACCTTTCCTAAAGCCTCCTTGTTCATCTGCTATTTCAGGAATGACTCTGCCATACACTTTACCTGGTATACTCAACAGACTTATCCCCCTATAATTTTTGCACTCTCTTTTGTCCCCTTTGCCTTTATACAAAGGAACTATGCATGCTCTCTGCCAATCCCTAGGTACCTTGCCCTCTTCCATACATTTATTAAATAATTGCACCAACCACTCCAAAACTATATCCCCACCTGCTTTTAACATTTCTATCTTTATCCTATCAATCCCGGCTGCCTTACTCCCTTTTATTTTACCTACTGCCTCACGAACTTCCCCCACACTCACAACTGGCTCTTCCTCACTCCTACAAGATGTTATTCCTCCTTGCCCTATACACGAAATCACAGCTTCCCTATCTTTAAACAGCATTTAACAATTCCTCAAAATATTCCCTCCATCTTCCCAGTACCTCTAAACTCTCCATTTAATAACTCTCCTCTCCTATTTTTAACTGGGCAAATCCATTTGTTCTCTAGGGTTCCTTAACTTGTTAATCTCACTCCAAAACTTTTTCTTTTTTCAACAAAATTTGTTGATAACATCTCACCCACTCTCTCATTTTCTCTCTTTTGCATTGCTTCACCACTCTTTAACCTCTCTCTTTTTCTCCATATTCTCTTCCCTCCTTGCATCACTTCTACTTTGTAAAAACTTCTCATATGCTAACTTTTCTCCCTTACTACTCTCTTTACATCATCATTCCACCAATCACTCCTCTTCCCTCCCGCACCCACTTCCTGTAACCACAAACTTCTGCTGAACACTCTAACACTACATTTTTAAACCTCCCCCATACCTCATCGACCCATTGCCTATGCTCTCATTAGCCCATCTATCCTCCAATAGCTGTTTATATCTTACCTAACTGTCTCCTCTTTTAGTTTATAAACCTTCACCTCTCTCTTCCCTGAGTCCTGGAAATGGGAAGTACAATGCCTGCTCTCTAAAGGAGGGGTTTTGGGGTATTGGCAGTTTGGGGGATATGTTGTGTATCTTTATACGTATATGCTTCTAAAAATGTTGTGTTCTGGAGCACCTCTGCAAAAACAGTGATTATGTGTGAGTGTGGTGAAAGTGTTGAATGATGATGAAAATATTTTCTTTTGGGGATTTTCTTTCTTTTTGGGTCACCCTGCCTCGGTGGGAGACGGCCGACTTACTAAAAAAAAAATTATGTGTATATATAAAATATATATATTTAAAATATATATATATATTATATATATATATAAAATATATATATATATATGTCGTGCCGAATAGGAGAACTTGCGATCTTGGGTTAAATAGCAACGCTCATTCTTGCCATATTGGACAAGT
Source organism: Cherax quadricarinatus (assembly GCF_026875155.1). Taxonomy (NCBI): domain Eukaryota; kingdom Metazoa; phylum Arthropoda; class Malacostraca; order Decapoda; family Parastacidae; genus Cherax; species Cherax quadricarinatus. Next base: position 5,439,802 of record NC_069479.1, on the reverse strand, counting down.
GAAAATTTGTGTATGCAATAATTTCGCCAAAATCATTCTGAACCTAACGAGAAAAATATATTTAACTGTGTTTGTTTAGAATTAAATTATTGTAAACAAATCTAAATTATATTTAGTTGGGTTAGGTTAAAATAAATTGCGCTTGTTATAATAAGGTTAGGTAAGTTTTCTAAGTTCCTTTTGGTGCAAAATTATAAATTTTTACATCAACATTAATGAAAAAATATATCTTTAAACGTATAAGAGAAAATTTTAGAAATGACTTAATTTTAAATGAGTTCTTGCTAATTGACCAGTTTTTACATATTCGGCACGACATATATATATATATATATATATATATATATATATATATATAATATATATATATATATATATATATATATATATATATATATTTTCAACAAGTCGGCCGTCTCACATATACACTTGCATTATGGAATGGAACCAAGTCAGCTGACAGAAAGTGTTGGCGTGAGAAAGCTGACAGTAATCGTAGGCATTGAGATGCTGAGGGTAAGAGCTGGCACTGACTGACAGTTCAAGCTGGCATTGACAGTTTAAGAAACAGCACTGAGTGGCTGACAGTAAAAGCTGGCACTGAGTAGCTGACAGTACAAGCCGGCACTGAGTGTTTGACAGTATGAGTTGGGGCTGAGAAGCTGACAGAATATGCTGGTATTGATCTTCTGATACTGATGACTGGCATTGACTACGTGAGAGTAACTGACAGCACTGAGCATTTGGCAGGAGCTTTCACTGAAGTGGCTGACAGTAACGGTTACTGCTGAGTGGCTGATAGTGACGGTTACCATTGAGTGGCTGACAGTGACGGTTACCACTGAGTGACTGACAGTGACGGTTACTACTGAGTGGCTGACAGTGACGATTACCATTAAGTGGCTGATAGTGACGATTACCGCTATGTGGCTGACAGTGACGGTTACCACTTAGTGGCTGACAGTGACGGTTACCACTGGGTGGCTGACAGTGACGGTTACCACTGAGTGGCTGACAGTGACGGTTACTACTGAGTGGCTGACAGTGAAGGTTACCATTGAGTGGCTGACAGTGAAGGTTACCACTGAGTGACTGACAGTGACGGTTACTACTGAGTGGCTGACAGTGGTGGTTACCATTGAGTGGCTGACAGTGACGGTTACTACTGAGTGGCTGACAGTGACGGTTACTACTGAGTGGCTGACAGTGACGGTTACCACTGAATGACTGACAGTGGTGGTTACTGCTGAGTGGCTGACAGTGACGGTTACCACTGAGTGACTGACAGTGGTGGTTACCACTGAGTGGCTGACAGTGACGGTTACTACTGAGTGGCTGACAGTGACGGTTACCATTGAGTGGCTGACAGTGACGGTTACCACTGAGTGACTGACAGTGACGGTTACCACTGAGTGGCTGACAGTGACGGTTACCACTGAGTGGCTGACAGTGACGGTTACCACTGAGTGACTGCAGTGACGGTTACTACTGAGTGGCTGACAGTGAGGGTTTACCACTGGTGGCTGACAGTGACGGTTACCACTGAGTGGCTGACAGTGACGGTTACCACTGAGTGGCTGACAGTGACAGTTAACAATGAGAGCAGACACTAAGAAGACTGACACTAGGAGTTGACACTGAGGTGGCTGAGAGTAAGTTTTGTCTCTCAGAGCTGACAGTGCTGGTGGGAACTAATGGGATGACAGTGAAGACTGGCAATAAATGACCTGAGAGTAAGGACGGCAGAGAGGCTGACACAGGAGAGAGGCCGACACAGGTGAAAGAGGCTAACACAAGAGGGAGGTTGACACAGGAGAGAGGCTGACACAGGTAAAAGAGGCTAACACAAGAGGGAGGCTGACACAGGAGAGAGGCTGACACAGGTGAAAGAGGCTAACACAAGAGGGAGGCTGACACAGGTGAAAGAGGCTAACACAAGAGGGAGGCTGACACAGGAGAGAGGCTGACACAGGTGAAAGAGGCTAACACAAGAGGGAGGCTGACACAGGAGAGAGGCTGACACAGGTAAAAAGAGGCTAACACAAGAGGGAGGCTGACACAGGAGAGAGGCTGACACAGGTGAAAGAGGCTAACACAAGAGGGAGGCTGACACAGGAGAGAGGCTGAAACAGGGGGAAAGAGGCTAACACAAGGGGGAGGCTGACACAGGAGAGAGGCTGACACAGGTGAAAGAGGCTAACACAAGAGGGAGGCTGACACAGGAGAGAGGCTGACACAGGTGAAAAAGGCTTACACAAGAGGGAGGCTGACACAGGAGAGAGGCTGACACAGGTGAAAGAGGCTAACACAAGAGGGAGGCTGACACAGGAGAGAGGCTGACACAGGTGAAAGAGGCAAAACACAAGAGGGAGGCTGACACAGGAAAAGAGGGCTGACAAGGTGAAAGAGGCTAACACAAGAGGGAGGCTGACACAGGAGAGAGGCTGACACAGGTGAAGAGGTTGGACACAAGAGAGAGGCCGACACGGGAGAGAGGCTGACACAGGGGGAAGAGGCTGACACAAGAGGGGGCCCGGGACTCGGGAGGAGAGAGGCTGACACAGGTGAAAGAGGCTAACACAAGAGGGAGGCTGACACAGGAGAGAGGCTGACACAGGTGAAAGAGGCTAACACAAGAGGGAGGCTGACACAGGAGAGAGGCTGACACAGGTGAAAGAGGCTAACACAAGAGGGAGGTTTGACACAGGAGAGAGGCTGACACAGGTGAAAGAGGCTACACAAGAGGGAGGCTGACACGGGAAAGAGAGGCTGACACAGGTGAAAGAGGTTTAACAAAAGAGGGAGGCTGACACAGGAGAGAGGCTGACACATGTGAAAGAGGCTAAACACAAGAGGGAGGCTGACACAGGAGAGAGGCTGACACAGGTGGAAGAGGCTAACACTAGAGGGAGGCTAACACAGGAGAGAGGCTGACACAGGTGAAAGAGGCTAAAACAAGAGGGAGGCTGACACAGGAGAGAGGCTGACCACAGGTGAAAGAGGCAAAACACAAGAGGGAGGCTGACACAGGAGAGAGGCTGACACAGGTGGAAAAAGGCTTACACAAGAGGGAGGCTGACACAGGAGAGAGGCTGAACAGGTTTGAAAGAGGCTAACACAAGAGGGAGGCTGACACAGGAGAGAGGCTGACACAGGTGAAAGAGGCTAACACAAGAGGGAGGCTGACACAGGAGAGAGGCTGACACAGGTGAAAGAGGCTAACACAAGAGGAGGCTGACACAGGAGAGAGGCTGACACAGTGAAAGAGGCTAACACAAGAGGGAGGCTGACACAGGAGAGAGGCTGACACAGGTGAAAGAGGCTAACACAAGAGGGAGGCTGACACAGGAGAGAGGCTGACACAGGTGAAAGAGGCTAACACAAGAGGGAGGCTGGACACAGGAGAGAGGCTGACACAGGTAAAAGAAGCTAACACAAGAGGGAGGCTGACACGGGGAGAGAGGCTGACACGGGTTGAAAGAGGCTAACACAAGAGGGGGGTGACACAGGAGAGAGGCTGACACGGGTGAAAAAGGCTTACACAAGAGGGAGGCTGACACAGGAGAGAGGCTGACACGGGAGAGAGGCTGACACAGGAGAGAGGCTGACACGGGAGAGAGGCTGACACAAGAGAGAGGCCGACACGGGAGAGAGGCTGACACGAGAGGGCTGACACGGGAGAGAGGCTAACACAGGAGAGGGCTGACACAGGAGAGAGGCTGACACAGGCGAGAGGCAGGCACAGGAGAGAGGCTGACACGAGAAAGTCTGACACAGGAGAGAGGCTGACAGAGAAGAGAGGCTGACACAGAAGAGAGGCTGAAACAGGAGAGAGGCTGACACGGGAGAGAGGCTGATACAGGACAGAGGCTGATACAGGAGAGAGGCTGACACAGGAGAGAGGCTGACACAGGAGAGAGGCTGACACAGGAGAGAGGCTGATACAGGAGAGAGGCTGACACATGAGAGAGGCTGACACAGGAAAGAGCCTGACACAGGAGAGAGGCTGACACAGGAGAGAGGCTGACACGAGAGAGGCTGACACAGGAGAGAGGCTGACACGGGAGAGAGGCTGACACAGGAGAGAGGCTGATACACGAGAGAGGCTGACACATGAGAGAGGCTGACACATGAGAGAGGCTGACACAGGAAAGAACCTGACACAGGAGAGAGGCTGACACAGGAGAGAGGCTGACACGAGAGAGGCTGACACAGGAGAGAGGCTGACACGGGAGAGAGGCTGACACAGGAGAGAGGCTGATACACGAGAGAGGCTGACACAGGAGTGAGGCTGACACAGGAGAGAGGCTGATACAGGAGAGAGGCTGATACAGGAGAGAGGCTGACACAGGAAAGAGGCTGACACAGGAAAGAGGCTGACACAGGAGAGACGCTGACACGGGAGAGAGGCTGACACGGAGAGAGGCTGACACGAGAGAGCTGCACGGGAGAGAGGCAAAACAGGAGAGAGGCTGCCCCACAGGCGAGAGGCAGGCACAGGAGAGAGGCTGCAACGAGAGAGGCTGACACAGGAGAGAGGGACAGAGAAAGGGCTGAACAAAAGGGAGGGCGGGTTGAAACAGGAGAGAGGCGGGACACGGGGGGAGAGGCTGATACAGGACAGAGGCTGATACAGGAGAGAGGCTGACACAGGAGAGAGGCTGACACAGGAGAGAGGCTGACACAGGAAAGAGGCTGACACAGGAGAGAGGCTGACACAGGAGAGAGGCTGACACAGGGGGAGGCTGACACAGGAGAGAGGTTTGACACAGGAGAGAGGCCGACACGAGAGGAGGTGACCAGAAGAGAGGCTGACACGGGAGAGAGGCTGACACAGGAGAGAGGCTGATACAGGAGAGAGGCTGACACAGGAGAGAGGCTGACACAGGAGAGAGGCTGATACAGGAGAGGGGTTTGATACAGGAGAGAGGCTGACACAGGAAAGAGGCTGACACAGGAAAGAGGCTGACACAGGAGAGAGGCTGACACAGGAGAGAGGCTGACACAGGAGAGAGGCTGACACAGGAGAGAGGCTGACACGGGGAGAGGGCTGACACAGGAGAGAGGCTGACACAGGAGAGAGGCTGACACAGGAGAGAGGCTGACACAGGAGAGAGGCTGACACAGGAGAGAGGCTGATACAGGAGAGAGGCTGACACATGAGAGAGGCCGACACAGGAAAGAGCCTGACAGGAGAGAGGCTGACACAGGAGAGAGGCTGACATAGGATAGAGGCTGACACAGGAGAGAGGCTGACACAGGAGAGAGGCTGATACAGGATAGAGGCTGACACAGGAGAGAGGCTGACACAGGAGAGAGGCTGAGACAGGAAAATAGGCTGACACAGGGAGAGGTTGACAAAATGAGAGAGGCTGACACAGGAGAGAGGCTGACACAGGAAAGAGGCTGACACAGGGGGAGAGGCTGACACAAGAGAGAGGCTGACACAGGAGAGAGGCTGATACAGGAAAGAGGCTGATACAGGAGAGAGGCTGACACAGGAAAGAGGCTGACACAGGAAAGAGGCTGACACAGGAGAGAGGTTGGCACAGGAGAGAGGCTGACACAGGAGAGAGGCTGACACAGGAGAGAGGCTGACACAGGAGAGAGGCTGACACAGAAGAGAGGCTGACACAGGAGAGAGGCTGACACAGGAGAGAGGCTGACTCAGGAGAGAGGCTGACACAGGAGAGAGGCTGATACAGGAGAGAGGCTGACGCATGAGAGAGGCTGACACAGGAAAGAGCCTGACACAGGAGAGAGGCTGACACAGGAGAGAGGCTGACACAGGAGAGAGGCTGTCACAAGAGAGAGGCTGACACAGGAGAGAGGCTGACACAGGAGAGAGGCTGACACAGGAGAGAGGCTGACACAGGAGAGAGGCTGACACAGGAGAGAGGCTGACACAGGAGAGATGCTGACACAGGAGAGAGGCTGACACAGGAGAGAGGCTGACAAAGGAGAGAGGCTGACACAGGTTAGAGGCTGACACAGGAGGGAGGCTGACACAGGAGTGAGGCTGACACAGGAGAGAGGCTGACACAGGAGAGAGGCTGACACAGGAGAGGGGCTGACACAGGAGAGAGGCTGACACAGGAAAAGGGCTGACACAGGAGAGAGACTGACACAGGGAGAGGCTGACACATGAGAGAGGCTGACACGGAGAGAGGTGACACAGGAGAGAGGCTGACACAGGAGAGAGGCTGACGCAGGAGAGAGGCTGACACAGGAGAGAGACTGACACAGGAGAGAGGCTGACACAGGAGAGAGGCTGACACAGGAGAGGGGCCCTGACACAGGAGAGAGGCTGACACAGGGGGAGGCTGAAAACAGGAGAGAGGCTTGACCTGACACGGGGAGAGAGGCTGACACAGGAGAGAGGCTGACACAGGGAGAGGCTGACACGGAGAGAGGCTCACAGGAGAGGGCTGACACAGGAGAGAGGCTGACACAGGAGAGAGGCTGACACAGGAAAGAGGCTGACACAGGATAGAGGCTGATACAGGAGAGGGGCTGACACAGGAGAGAGGCTGACACAGGAAAGAGGCTGACACAGGAGAGAGGCTGACACAGGAAAGAGGCTGACACAGGAGAGAGGCTGACACAGGAGAGAGGCTGACACAGGAGAGAGGCTGACACAGGAGAGAGGCTGACACAGGAGAGAGGCTGACATTATGACTTATTCATGAAGAAAATATTCGATGTTTCTAAACTATTTTATTTCTTAACACCATTAACAGTATTTTACACCTCACTTACACTCGCCTCCAGTAAGTTATATTTTTACACCTCACTTACACTCGCCTCCAGAAAGGGTTTATTTTTAAAACCTCACTTACACTCGCCTCCAGTAAGTTATATTTTTACACCTCACTTAGACTCGCCTCCAGTAAGTTATATTTTTACACCTCACTTACACTCGCCTCCAGTAAGTTATATTTTTACACCTCACTTACACTCGCCTCCAGTAAGTTATATTTTACCTCGCCTTATTTTCCTCTCAGTAAAGCACATTTAATTTTCCCTAATTTCATTTATTTCGAAAATACAGTAGACCGTTATTTAACACAGTATTTACGCTCCTGAAAACACCGTGTTAGGTAAAACCCTGTTAGATGAACTGAAGAACTTATGGGAAAAATAGGGTTACGCTCCTGGGAGCCCCAAAAAAGCCAAACTACTTTTTTTTAAGCCTCCACATCTTACAAAAATAAAAGTGAATACGTAATTGTAGTTCATTGTTGTGATGTATTATATTGGTTTTACCTCTTAAGACTACAAATGTAACAAATAATATTATTTCTTACCTTAAATTGTGGGTGCTGGTGTGTGTGTATGATTGTGAAGACAGTAGAGAGTTATGTTGTGGTCCTACTGGTCTGAGGTGGATGGTAGAAGTTCTGGTACTAAAGTTGATGGTTGTACTGGAGTGTCTAACTTTGTTATTCAATCAAGTGATTCAGTAAGTCAGTCAAGTGATTCAGTATGTCAGTCAAGTGATTCAGTAAGTCAGTCAAGCCATTCAGTAAGTCAGTGAAGCCGTTCAGTAAGTCAATCAAGTCATTCAGTAAGTCAGTCAAGTCGTTCAGTAAGTCAGTCAAATCATTCAGTAAGTCGGTCAAGTCATTCATTAGGTCAGTCAAGTCATTCAGTAAGTCAGTCAAGTCATTCAGTAAGTCAGTAAAGTCATTCAGTATGTTAGTTAAGTCATTCAGTAAATCAGTCATTCAGTAATTCAGTAAGTCAAGACAATCAGCAAATCAGTCAAATCATTCAGTGTCTAAGTCAAGTCGTTCAGTAAGTCATTCAGTAAAAAACACCATATCACAGGCGGGGATAGAACCCGCGATCAGAGAGTCTCAAAACTCTAGACCAGCTAGCCAGAATATTGTGGCTAGCTGGTCCAGTATCTAGCGCCACGGTCTGGAGTTTTGAGACTCTCTGATCGCGGGTTCTATCCCCCGTGGTATGGTTTGTTTGGAATCGTGTCATTACTATTTCGTGAGTCATTGAGTAAGTCAGTCAAATCATTCAGTAAAATCAGTCAGGTTTAAATTTAGTTAGTTTAAATTATTCAGTCAGTCAGGTAATTTTGTAAGTCAGGTAAGTCACTCAGTCAGTCAGTCACTCAGCCATTCAATAAGCAGTCAATCAGTCACTTGTCAGTTTACACAAACTTATGATTACCTTTATGTGCACAAAGTAACACTTCTTATGGTCACAGGATGTCTTTTTCTAAAATTTTTGTTTCCCTTTGTTAATTCTAAAACTTAAATATTTACACGTTTTCTTGCCCCTTTGAGCAACACTGGTATACCTACGGGTGTCATTAAATTTCTTGCTAGATACAAGATATAGCAATTAAAGATCAAAACACAAAATTCACAGTTTACAAGCTTGTAGCAGAGAAGTTGGACTGGACAAGTATGAAGCAGGATTTTTGTGATGGTGTCGGTGATGGCTGGGGACAGTACGAATATTTTGATGGTGTCGGTGGTGGTGGGGACAGTACGAATATTGTGATGGGGTCGGTGATGGCTGGGGGCAGTACGAATATTGTGAAAGGTGTCGGTGGTGGCTGGGGACAGTACGAATATTGTGATGGTGTCGGTGATGGCTGGGGACAGTACGAATTTTTGTGATGGTGTCGGTGATGGTGGGGACAGTACGAATATTGTGATGGTGTCGGTGATGGCTGGGGGCAGTACGATATTGTGATGGTGTCGGTGGTGGCTGGGGACAGTACGAATATTGTGATGGTGTCGGTGGTGGTGGGGACAGTACGAATATTGGATGGTGTCGGTGGTGGCTGGGGACATTTCGAATATTGTGATGGTGTCGGTGATGGCTGGGGACAGTACGAATATTGTGATGGTGTCGGTGATGGCTGGGGACAGTACGAATATTGTGATTGGTGTCGGTGTGGCTGGGGACGTCGAATATTGTGATGGTGTCGGTGGTGGCTGGGGACAGTACGAATATTGTGATTTGGGGTCGGTTTATGGCTGGGAAAAGTACGAATATTGTGATGGTGTCGGTGATGGTGGGGACAGTACGAATATTGTGATGGTGTCGGTGAGGCTGGGGACAGTACGAATATTGTGATGGTGTCGGTGATGGCTGGGGACAGTACGAATATTGTGATGGTGTCGGTGGTGGCTGGGGGGCAGTACGAATATTGTGATGGTGTCGGTGATGGCTGGGGACAGTACGAATATTGTGATGGTGTCGGTGGTGGCTGGGGACAGTACGAATATTGTGATGGTGTCGGTGATGGCTGGGGACAGTACGAATATTGTGATGGTGTCGGTGGTGGCTGGGGACAGTACGATATTGTGATGGTGTCGGTGATGGCTGGGGACAGTACGAATATTGTGATGGTGTCGGTGGTGGCTGGGGACAGAACGATATTGTGATGGTGTCGGTGATGGCTGGGGACAGTACGAATATTGTGATGGTGTCGGTGATGGCTGGGGACAGTACGAATATTGTGATGGTGTCGGTGATGGCTGGGGACAGCGGAAGGTCTCCCCAGGTGAACCACAACAAGGTGGCCGCTTGAGAAAAAGTGAACGGATTTTTTCCTTCCTGCTAACTGAACCATGTTAAATTCATTATACGACGTGTTACATAAAATTGTGTCACAGTACTACTTAAATCGTGCCAAATAAACTCGTGCTAAATAACGGTCTACTCTAACGAATTTTCAACTCATATTTTTTCTCAAAAATTACCTAATGCTCTTCATGTTATTTTTCATTTAGAAAATAACATATATATATATATATATATATATATATATTATATATATATTATATATATATATATATATATATATATATATATATATATATTTGTAATATTTCTATCCTAGCAGCTGTAGTGCTTACTGAAATATATATTATATTCTCACATGAATTAAGAAATATTAAAATTAATATATATTTTATTGGTTCACTTGTCAATGATCCATCTGTTCCTCATTTGAATTTTATTTGCATAAAAGAACTGTCTGATTGAGTAATAAACTCAGGATTGTGATCAGGTTTCTCTGAAAATAATCAGTGACACATATATCTCGTTCATATTAATCAGTGCTAGTAAGTGATTGCTTTCTGGCTGTCCAGTTTTTACATTTCTCTGCTTCTCTAAATGTATTTTGCAATTATTTTCAAGATAATTTCTCTGTCTTTCTGGATTATAAAATTATTAGCAAGACATTGAAATAATATTATTCCGCATTATCTTTAAGTTATTATTCTGTATTTCGTATATTTAACGTAATTAAAGCTCACTGAAAATGCTAAGTATATTATCTCAGTTACCAGGTCAATATTTTATTCATATACATTGTACATACACATGTGTTTGTGGAACAACACATGAACTGTGTACACTTGGTGGAACAACACAAGAACTGTGTACACTTGGTGGAACAGCACAAGAACTGTGTACACTTAGTGGAACAACACAAGAACTGTCTACACTTGGTGGAACAACACAAGAACTGTGTACACTTGTTGGAACAACACAAGAACTGTGTACACTTGGTGGAACAACACAAGAACTGTGTACACTTGGTGAAACAACACAAGAACTGTCTACACTTGGTGGAACAACACAAGAACTGTCTACACTTGGTGGAACAACACAAGAACTGTGTACACTTGGTGGAACAACACAAGAACTGTGTACACTTGGTGGAACAGCACAAAAACTGTGTACACTTGGTGGAACAACACAAGAACTGTGTACACTTGGTGGAACAACACAAAAACTGTGTACACTTGGTGGAACAACACAAGAACTGTGTACACTTGGTGGAACAACACAAGAACTGTGTACACTTGGTGGAACAACACAAGAACTGTGTACACTTGGTGGAACAACACAAGAACTGTGTACACTTGGTGGAACAACACAAGAACTGTGTACACTTAGTGGAACAACACAAGAACTGTGTACACTTGGTGGAACAACACAAAAACTGTGTACACTTAGTGGAAACAACACAAGAAACTGTGTACACTTGGTGGAACAACACAAGAACTGTGTACACTTGGTGGAAACAACACAAGAACTGTGTACACTTGGTTGGAACAACACAAGAACTGTGTACACTTGGTGGAACAACACAAGAACTGTGTACACTTGGTGGAACAACACAAGAACTGTGTACACTTGGTGGAACAACACAAGAACTGTGTACACTTGTTGGAACAACACAAGAACTGTGTACACTTAGTGGAACAACACAAGAACTGTGTACACTTGGTGGAACAACACAAGAACTGTGTACACTTGGCGGAACAACACAAGAACTGTGTACACTTGGTCACACGGAAGATCACACGAATTATGGAGACATGGTAACTCCTCGCAAATAATAATAATAATAATAATAATAATAATAATAATAATAATAATAATATCTTTATTTACTACAAGTACATGTACAAGGTATACAGTCCTAGCTGACAACAATGACATACTACTATATAGAAAGTCCCTTGTTATGCTCCGCATTTCGGTACATTTCGGGCAAATTAGGTCAGTGTCCCAGGATGCGACCCACACCAGTCGACTAACACCCAGGTACCCTTTTTACTGATGGGGAACATAGACAACAGGTGGAAAGAAACACGTCCAATGTTTCTACTCTGGCTGGGAATCGAACCCAGGCCCTCGCCGTGTGAAGCGAGAGCGTTAACCACCAGGCCACCAGAGCCCAAAAGTAAACAGTGTTTGGTTATGAACGAATATGATCGTCCAAAGAGTAAACAGTATTTTCCCATGAACGAAAACGCTTGTCCAAACCCGTAAACAGTGTTTGGTTATGAACGAAGCGTTTTCCACACAATTTGTGTTGTAACAGGACGTTGATTGGGGATGAGTTGTCGATTTGGGTTGCTTCTGCTTTG
>NC_069479.1:5380218-5427381 GCF_026875155.1 Cherax quadricarinatus | reverse complement strand
TTTTTTTTAAAATTTTAAATTGTTTTTTTTTAATTTTAAAAATATTAATCTGCAACTTTCCTTCAAATCTCCCAAGAGTACAGTGTCATCAGCAAATAGCAACTGTGACAACTTCCACTTTGCATTAGATTCTTTATTTTTAACCCCACACCTTTTGTCAAAAACCCGAGCTTTTCGCTTCTTTTACAACCCCCATCAAATAAATAATGAACAACCACGGGACATCACACACCCTTGCTAAGGATGTGTGATGGGAAATATATCCGTCTCTCCTATATACTCTAACCTAAGCCTCTCTTTTCACCGCTTTCAATAAACTACCTCCTATTCCATACATTGCTCAATATCTGATAACATTGCCTCCCTTATCCACCTTAAGTTATCGCCTTTGCCTAATCATAAAAGCCCACAAGAACCTCTTTTAGCCTCATCTAAATACTGTTCACCTATATGCTTCACTGTAAACACTTGGTCTACACACCCTCTACCTTTCCTAAAGCCTCTTCGTTCGTCTGCTATCCTACTCTCCGTCTTACTCTTAATTCTTTCAATAATAACTCTACCATACACTTTTACATATATACACAAGAGACTTATTTCCCTACAATTTTGCACTCACATTCGTTCCCTTTGCTCTATAACAAGGACTATATGATCATAAACGTCTCCAGTCATTAGTACTATACAGTCTTCCATACATTTATAACAAATCCTCTCACTTTAATACCATCACTATAACAAGATCTCTCTCTTTAATACCATCACTATAACAAGTTTTGTCACTTTAATACCATCACTATTATAAGTTCTCTCACTTTAATACCATCACTACAACAAGTTCTGTCACTTTACTACCATCACTATTGTAAGTTCTCTCACTTTAATGCCATCACTATAACAAGTTCTCTCACTTTAATGCCATCACTATAACAAGTTCTCTCACTTTAATGCCATCACTATAACAAGTTCTCTCACTTTAATGCTATCACTATAACAAGTTTTGTCACTTTAATACCATCACTATAACAAGTTTTGTCACTTTAATGCCATCACTATAACAAGTTCTCTCACTTTACTACCATCACTATAACAAGTTCTCTCACTTTAATACCATCACTATAACAAGTTCTCTCACTTTAATATGTTCGCTCGCTCTAAAACCCGGACATACCTCTCCTCATTCTGGAGTAATCATTTCCTCATGCAGAGGAAATTACTGCCACTGGATGTGGACATTCCACTATTTCCTTGCTCAAGATTTTCAGTAATTTCCTCTAATCTTCTCTTCGCCTCAAATTTTGCAAGCTTGTACATCAACGTTACTATAATTTTTAACCTCTTCTTTATTATTTTCTTTGGTTTTAAGAAAATTACTTTAATAATAGTCTAAATATCTTGATATATGTGAAGACCTGCACTGTCCTAACACCTGTTTGCTGCCGTATATGTTAGCCCAATATGTGTTAGTTCAATATGTGTTAGCTAAATATGTGTTAGCTCAATATGTGTTAAACCCCAAAAAAGTGTTAGCCCCTATGTGTTAGCAATTATGGGGTTAGCCCCGTAGGGGTTTAAACTAAATATGTGTTAGCCCCCGTAAGTGTTAGCTAAAAAGTGTTAGGCCCCAATATGTTTTTAACTCAATTTTGTGTTAAACCCCAATTTTGGGTTTTGCCCAAAGGGTTAGTCAATAAGTGTTTTGTCAATATGTGTTGCTCAATATGGGGTTTTTGCCAAAAATTTTTTTTTAGCCCAATAAGTGTTTAAACCCAATATGTGTTAGCCCCATATGGTTACTCAATATGTGTTAGCTCAAAATGTGTTACCCAAAAAAGTGTTAGCTCTATGTGTTTGCCCAATATGTGTTAGCCCAAATGGGGTTAGGGTCAATATGTGTTAGTCAATATTTTTAGCTCAATATGTGTTTTGCTAAAATGTGGGGTTTGTTTTAATATGGGGAAACCCCAAAATGTTTTTACTCAATATGTGTTTAGGCCCCAAAATGTTGTTTTGCTCAAAAAGGGTTAGCTTAATTTTGTTTGCCCCAATTTGTATTGGCCCAATATGTGTTAGCCCAATAAGTGTTATTTCCAAAAAGTGTTATTTCCCAAAAAGTGGGTTTTTTTCCCAAAAAAGTGTTAGTCCAATAAGTGTTAGTCCAAAAAAGTGTTATCCAAAAGTGTTATTTTTAAAAAGTGTTAGGGCCAATAAGTGTTAGTTCCATTAAGTGTTAGTTCCCCAAAAAGGTTTTTGTCCATTAAGTGTTAGTTCCCCAAAAAAGTGGGTTTGTCCAAAAGTGTTAGCCCCCTAAGTTGTTATCCCAAAATGTGTTAGTCCAATTTTGTGTTTAAATCTCGTATTTTTTTAGCTCAAAATTTTAAAATTAGTCCCGGGGGTGTTTTTTCAAATATGTTTAATTACAAAATGTCTTAGTCACACATGTGTTTTCCCGTTCCCCTTTTTTGTGGGCCCAAAGCTACAGTCGCCCCCCCCCCCGGGAAATGAGACCCAAAATTGGGGCCCATATTTCACACACTGTAACCGTCGAAGTTTAAAAACATATAACGAACGGGTGTATACCGTTTGTATAAACAAGGGGAGAGTTCCCGGGGGCCCGGTTTTGTGACCAGCCTTAAAGTGGCCATACAAAAAACCCTAACAGAGGCGATGATTTGGGAGATGAGTTTCTTTTACTGTATAATATTTGTTTCCCCCCTGTTTTGTGAACGAAACCCGTTTGTATCCAAAAGGTTTTATACCCGTGGGTTTAAAAGCTATCAGTTTTATACTTGGAGAGTTTACAAAATTCGTTTTTTTTTACGATTAAAAAGGGTTTTCCCGGGAAGTTTTTAAACCCGTTTTATCGGCCTTAAACCCAAACCCGTTCCCGTCGAAGGGTTCAAAACCCCAAAAAAAATATTTAAAAAAAAAAATATTTCCCTTTTTAAAAAGTTGGGGTGATTTCGCGATATTACCCTTTAAAAAATTCTCTCTCTTTTCTCTCTTTTTCTTTTTTCACACACCACACGAACAATTTAATAAGAAATGCAAAATATAAAATACAACCAAATAAGGGCAAATTTAAAGGGGTTTTTTTTGGGAACCCCCTTTCTTCTTCTAACCCCAGAGAACAAACACCCCGGAGCACACCCGCAGGTGGGTTGATTTTACAGGCAGGGGAGGGAGCTGGGTTTTGTTTTTGGAGGGGGCTGGGTTTTTTTAAGGGCAGGGCTTTTGTTAAACCCCAGTTTTAACCCCTTGATTTCTGCTTGTTTTCCGGGGGTTAAAATAAAATTTTGGTGGGGTTTTTTCCCTTTATCAAGATAATACACATTTTTATTATTAAAAAATTTGATATTTTAAAACATTGTGATAATTTTTATAAAATTGGGTATCAAAAAGGTTTATAAGGTAAAATTTTTGACATTTTAGACAGTAGGGAAAAATTTTCTTCAAGAATGTTTGGGGGCCTAGGAACTACAGGTGAGATCCAGTTGGGGCTCTGTGAGGTGAGGGACCCCACGAAACCTTTTAATGTACACCACCTAAACTCTCTTCAAAACCTCCCCCCTCACCATCGTGTTTGTTAAGAGCTCACCCCTTTCCATGGGTTTTAAATCCCCCCCGCTCTGTAATTTTTCTTCCCCCATTTGTATGCATGTGGAACTTAAACTGTTTCGGACGTTTTTTGAAGGAAAACCCCAATATTAACCCAGTATTTTACCCAAAATTTTTTATGGTACGAAAGTCAGTCTAGAAGGTTGGTTTTGACACCTGACCTGACACCGACCGTTTTTCCCCCTCTGGGGGGGGTGTGTTTTGTTTTGTGTGTGTGTGTTGGTGTGTTTTTGGTGTGTGTGTTTGTTATGTGTTTTGTTTTGTGTTTTTGTGTGTGTTTTGTTTTAAAAAATAAAATAACTAATCGGAACCCAATTGGGGACAAAATTAAAGGGAAAAATTTCCCTTAGGCCTTTTTTGTAAAAAAAGCCACCGTGCTATTAACCCTTTATTGAGGCCCGTGATTTCACGGTCCTTTGGGACTCCGATTTCAAGCAATTTCATGGGGCCCTAGTTTTTTCAGGAGGGGCCGGGGTACCCTTTGGGACTACACTGATTCTCCAAGTTTTTAAAGTTACTTTTTGTTTTAGTATTTTTGTTTTGTTGGGACCCGACAAAAAGTTGTGATGTTCGCGCACCCCCACGTGATGTAGATTTTATTTTAGCCTACCTTTAGTATGGGCTACCCCATTATGGGGACCTAAAATTTTGGTCTACCTCCTTATTTTCTTTCCCCAGTTAATGGGCTAAACCCCATTATGGTTTACCTCATTTTATCTACCTTTTTATGGTTTTACCTCAGTAAGGTCTAAACCCCAGTATGGTTTTAACCCCATTATGGTCAAACCCCCCATAAGGGCCCACCCTTTTTTAATTTTTGGACCCACCCTCCCCTTTTTAAGGGTTTTTAAACCCTTTTTTGGTCCCACCCCGTATGGTCTACCTCCTTAAAGGTTTTTACCCGTTGGGTCCAAACCCTTTTTATGGGCTACCTCAGTATGGTCTACCTCCTTTTTTTCTACCTCCGTATGGTCTACCTTATTATGGTCTACCTCAGTTATGGTCTACCTCCTTATGGCCCACCTCAGTATGGTCTACCTTATTATGGTCTACCTCATTATGGTCTACCTAATTATGGACTACCTCATTATGGACTACCTCATTATGGTCTACCTCATTATGGTCTACCTCATTATGGACTACCTCATTATGGTCTAAACTCATTATGGACTACCTCCATTATGGTCTACCTCATTATGGACTACCTCATTATGGTCTACCTCATTATGGTCTACCTCCTTATGGTCTACCTCATTATGGACTACCTCATTATGGTCTACCTCATTATGGTTTACTTCATTATGGTCTACCTCATTATCGTCTACCTCATTATGGTCTACCTCATTACAGACTACCTCATTATAGCCTACCTCAGTATGGTCTACCTTATTATGGTCTACCTCATTATGGTCTACCTCCTTATGGACTACCTCATTATGGTCTACCTCATTATGGTCTACTTCATTATGGTCTACCTCATTATGGTCTACCTCATTATGGACTACCTCATTATGGACTACCTCATTATAGTCTACCTCATTATGGACTACCTCATTATGGTCTATCTCATTATGGTCTACCTCAGTATGGTCTACCTTATTATGGTCTACCTCATTATGGTCAACCTCATTATGGTCTACCTCATTATGGTCTACCTCATTATGGACTACCTCATTATGGTCTACCTCATTATGGTCAACCTCATTATGGACTACCTCATTATGAACTACCTAATGATGGTCTACTTCATCATGGTCTACCTCATGGACTACCTCCTTATGGTCTACCTCCTTATGGACTGCCACATTATGGACTACCTCATTATGGTCTACCTCATTATTGTCTACCTTCTTATGGACTGGCTCATTATGGACTACCTCATTATGGTCTACCTCATTACGGCCTATCTCATTATGGTCTACCTCATGGACTACCTCATTATGGACTACCTCATTATAGTCTACCTCATTATGACCTACCTCATTATGGTCTACCTCATTATGGACTACCTCATTATGGTCTACTTCATTATGGTCTACCTCATTATGGTCTACCTCATTATGGACTACCTCATTATGGACTACCTCATTATAGTCTACCTCATTATGGACTACCTCATTATGGTCTACCTCATTATGGTCTACCTCAGTATGGTCTACCTTATTATGGTCTACCTCATTATGGACTACCTCATTATGGTCTACCTCATTTTTGTCTACCTTCCTATGGACTGGCTCATTATGGACTACCTCATTATGGTCTACCTCACTATGGCCTACCTCATTATGGTCTACCTCATTATGGACTACCTCCTTATGGTCTACCTCATGATCTACCTCATTATGGACTACCCCATTATGGACTACCTCATTATGGTCTACCTCATTATGGTCTACCTCATTATGGTCTACTTCATCATAGTCTACCTCTTTAAGGACTACTTCCTTATTGTCTACCTCATGGTCTACCTCATTATGGACTGCCTCATTATGGTCTACCTCATTATGGTCTACCTCATTATAGTCTACCTCATTATGGTCTACCTCATTATGGACTACCTCCTTATGGTCTACCTCCTTATGGTCTACCTCATTATGGACTACCTCATTATGGTCTACCTCCTTATGGTCTACCTCATTATGGTCTACCTCCTTATGGTCTACCTCATGGTCTACCTCATTATGGGCTTCCTCCTTATGGTCTGCCTCCTTATGGACTACCTCATTATTGTCTACCTCCTTATGGTCTACCTCCTTATGGTCTACCTCCTCATGGACTACCTCATTATTGTCTACCTCATTATGGTCTACCTCTTTATGGTCTACCTCATTATGAACTACCTCCTTATGGTCTACCTCCTTATGGACTACCTTATTATGGTCTACCTCATGGTCTACCTCATAGTCTACCTCATTACGGACTACCTCCTTATGGTGTACCTCATTATGGTCTACCTCATGGTCTACCTCCTGAAAGTCTACCTCATTATGGTCTACCTCATTATGGTCTACTTCCTTATGGTCTACCTCATTATGGACTACCTCATTATGGTCTACCTCATTATGGTCTACCTCAGTATGGTATACCTTATTATGGTCTACCTCATTATGGTCTACCTCATTATGGTCTACCTCATTATGGAGTACCTCCTTATTGTCTACCTCCTTATGGACTGCCTCATTATGGACTACCTCATTATGGTCTACCTCATTATGGACTACCTCCTTATGGTCTACCTAATGGTCTACCTCATTATGGTCTACCTCATTATGGAGTACCTCCTTATTGTCTACCTCCTTATGGACTGCCTCATTATGGACTACCTCATTATGGTCTACCTCATTATGGACTACCTCCTTATGGTCTACCTTCTTATGGACTACCTCTTTATGGTCTACCTCATCCTGGTCTACCTCATTATGGACTACCTCCTTATGGTCTACCTCATGGTCTACCTCATTATGGACTACCTCATTATGGACTACGTCATTGTGGTCTACCTCATGGACTACCTCATGGTGTACCTCCTTATGGTATTCCTCCTTATGGACTACCTCATTATGGTCTACGTCATTACGGTCTACCTCATTATGATCTACCTCATTATGGACTACCTCCTTATGGTCTAATTTATTATGGTCTACCTCATTATGGACTACCTCCTTATGGTCTACCTCACGGTCTACCTCATGGACTACCTCCTTATGGTCTACCTCCTTATGGACTACCTCCTTATGGACGACCTCATTATTGTCTACCTCATTATGGTCTACCTCCTTATGGTCTACCTCATGGTCTACCTCATTATGGGCTTCCTCCTTATGGTCTGCCTCCTTATGGACTACCTCATTATTGTCTACCTCCTTATGGTCTACCTCCTTATGGTCTACCTCCTCATGGACTACCTCATTATTGTCTACCTCATTATGGTCTACCTCTTTATGGTCTACCTCATTATGAACTACCTCCTTATGGTCTACCTCCTTATGGACTACCTTATTATGGTCTACCTCATGGTCTACCTCATAGTCTACCTCATTACGGACTACCTCCTTATGGTGTACCTCATTATGGTCTACCTCATGGTCTACCTCCTGAAAGTCTACCTCATTATGGTCTACCTCATTATGGTCTACTTCCTTATGGTCTACCTCATTATGGACTACCTCATTATGGTCTACCTCATTATGGTCTAACCTCAGTATGGTATACCTTATTATGGTCTACTCATTATGGTCTACCTCATTATGGTCTACCTCATTATGGAGTACCTCTTATTGTCTACCTCCTTATGGACTGCCTCATTATGGACTACCTCATTATGGTCTATCTCATTATGGACTACCTCCTTATGGTCTACCTAATGGTCTACCTCATTATGGTCTACCTCATTATGGAGTACCTCCTTATTGTCTACCTCCTTATGGACTGCCTCATTATGGACTACCTCATTATGGTCTACCTCATTATGGACTACCTCCTTATGGTCTACCTTCTTATGGACTACCTCTTTATGGTCTACCTCATCCTTGTCTACCTCATTATGGACTACCTCCTTATGGTCTACCTCATGTTCTACCTCATTATGGACTACCTCATTATGGACTACGTCATTGTGGTCTACCTCATGGACTACCTCATGGTGTACCTCCTTATGGTATTCCTCCTTATGGACTACCTCATTATGGTCTACGTCATTACGGTCTACCTCATTATGATCTACCTCATTATGGACTACCTCCTTATGGTCTAATTTATTATGGTCTACCTCATTATGGACTACCTCCTTATGGTCTACCTCATGGTCTACCTCATGGACTACCTCCTTATGGTCTACCTCCTTATGGACTACCTCCTTATGGACGACCTCATTATGGTCTACCTCATTATGGTCTACCTCATGGTCTACCACATTATGGACTACCTCCTTATGGTCTACCTCCTTATGGTCTACCTCCTTATGGACTACCTCATATTCTACCTCATTATGGTCTACCTCATTATGGTCTACCTCATTATGGCTACAAAGTTTAGCAATGTAATTACCCAACACTGTAATATTAGATTCAGAGATGTGATACTGTAGTGTCATCAGCTAAGTTGTCAGTGAGTGAGACAAACAAATAGGCACAGAGAGAGAGAGAGAGAGAGAGAGAGAGAGAGAGAGAGAGAGAGAGAGAGAGAGAGAGAGAGAGAGAGAGAGAGAGAGAGAGAGAGAGAGAGAGAGAGAGAGACTCTCATTGTAAAATAATATATCACACACTCATTAAGCTAATCACGAGTAATAATATCATGTCGTATTTTTGTGTTAAGTGCTATCGAGTACCTGAGTATCATTAATTAAGACATCACTCAGTCGACAGCACTTTGATCATGATAATAAATAGTGAAGACAACTCTCAGTGTATATACACTTACAAACATACTACTCTGTAAGTATATATCCTCTGTATACTTTCTAACAAGTTCTTAAGCAAAGCAGAAGCAACTCATTGACAACTCATCCACCAATCAACGTCTCTGTTACAACACTAATTGTGTGGACACGCTTCGTTCATAACCAAACACTGTTTACTGGTTTGGACAAGCGTATTCATTCATAAACAAATACTGTTTACTGTTTGGACAAGCGTATTCGTTCATAGGAAAATACTGTTTACTGTTTGGACGATCATATTCGTTCATAACCAAACACTGTTTACTTTTGGGCTCTGGTGGCCTGGTGGTTAACGCTCTCGCTTCACACGGCGAGGGCCTGGGTTCGATTCCCAGCCAGAGTAGAAACATTGGACGTGTTTCTTTCCACCTGTTGTCTATGTTCCCCATCAGTAAAATGGGTACCTGGGTGTTAGTCGACTGGTGTGGGTCGCATCCTGGGACACTGACCTAATTTACCCGAAATGTACCGAAATGCGGAGCATAACAAGGGACTTTCTATACAGTAGTATGTCATTGTTGTCAGCTAGGACTGTATACCTTGTACATGTACTTGTAGTAAATAAAGATATTATTATTATTATTATTATTATTATTATTATTATTATTATTATTATTATTATTATTATTTGCGAGGAGTTACCACGTCTCCATAATTCGTGTGATCTTCCGTGTGACCAAGTGTACACAGTTCTTGTGTTGTTCCGCCAAGTGTACACAGTTCTTGTGTTGTTCCACCAAGTGTACAAAGTTCTTGTGTTGTTCCACCAAGTGTACACAGTTCTTGTGTTGTTTCCGCCAAGTGTACCACAGTTCTTGTGTTGTTCCGCCAAGTGTACACAGTTCTTGTGTTGTTCCACCAAGTGTACACAGTTCTTGTGTTGTTCCACCAAGTTGTACACAGTTCTTGTGTTGTATCCAACCAAGTGTACACAGTTTCTTGTGTTGTTCCACTAAGTGTACACAGTTTTTTGTGTTGTTCCACCAAGTGTTACACAGTTCTTGTGTTTTTCCCACTAAGTGTACACAGTTCTTGTGTTGTTCCACCAAGTGTACACAGTTCTTGTTGTTGTTCCACCAAGTGTACACAGTTCTTGTGTTGTTCCACCAAAGTGTACACAGTTCTTGTGTTGTTCCACCAAGTGTACACAGTTCTTGTGTTGTTCCACAAGTGTACACAGTTTTTGTGTGTTGTTCCACCAAGTGTACACAGTTCTTGTGTTGTTCCACCAAGTGTACACAGTTTTTGTGCTGTTCCACCAAGTGTACACAGTTCTTGTGTTGTTCCACCAAGTGTACACAGTTTCTTGTGTTGTTCCACCAATGTAGACAGTTCTTGTGTTGTTCCACCAAGTGTAGACAGTTCTTGTGTTGTTCCACCAAGTGTACACAGTTCTTGTGTTGTTCCACCAAGTGTACACAGTTTTTGTGTTTGTTCCAACATAGTGTACACAGTTCTTGTGTTGTTCCACAAGTGTAGACAGTTCTTGTGTTGTTCCACTAAGTGTACACAGTTCTTGTGCTGTTCCACCAAGTGTACTACAGTTCTTGTGTTGTTCCACCAAGTGTACACAGTTCTTTGTGTTGTTCACCAAGTGTACACAGTTCATGTGTTGTTCCACAAACACATGTGTATGTACAATGTATATGAATAAAATATTGACCTGGTAACTGAGATAATATACTTAGCATTTTCAGTGAGCTTTAATTACGTTAAATATACGAAATACAGAATAATAACTTAAAGATAATGCGGAATAATATTATTTCAATGTCTTGCTAATAATTTTATAATCCAGAAAGACAGAGAAATTATCTTGAAAATAATTGCAAAATACATTTAGAGAAGCAGAGAAATGTAAAAACTGGACAGCCAGAAAGCAATCACTTACTAGCACTGATTAATATGAACGAGATATATGTGTCACTGATTATTTTGAGAGAAACCTGATCACAATCCTGAGTTTATTACTCAATTAGACAGTTCATTTATGCAAATAAAATTCAAATGAGGAACAGATGGATCATTGACAAGTGAACCAATAAAAATATATTAATTTTAATATTTCTTAATTCATGTGAGAATAATATATATTTCAGTAAGCACTACAGCTACTAGGATAGAAATTTTACAAATATATATATATATATATATATATATATATATATATATATATATATATATATATATATATATATATATATATATATATATGTTTCTTTTCTAAATGAAAAATAACATGAAGAGCATTTAGGTAATTTTGAGAAAAATATGAGTTGAAAATTCGTTAGAGTAGACCGTTATTTTGCACGAGTTTATTTGGCACGATTTAAGTAGTATTGCGACACAATTTTATGTAACACGTCGTATAATGAATTTAACCTGGTTCAGTTAGCAGGAAGGAAAAAATCCCTTCACTTTTTCTCAAGCGGCCACCTTGTTGTGGTTCACCTGGGGGGACCTTCCGCTGTCCCCAGCCATCACCGACACCATCACAATATTCGTACTGTCCCCAGCCATCACCGACACCATCACAATATTCGTTACTGTCCCCAGCCCATCACCGACCAATCACAATATTCGTACTGTCCCCAGCCATCACCGACACCATCACAATATTCGTACTGTCCCCAGCCATCACCGACACCATCACAATATTCGTACTGTCCCCAGCCACCACCGACACCATCACAATATTCGTACTGTCCCCAGCCATCACCGACACCATCACAATATTCGTACTGTCCCCAGCCATCACCGACACCATCACAATATTCGTACTGTCCCCAGCCGCCACCGACACCATCACAATATTCGTACTGTCCCCAGCCACCCCCGACACCATCACAATATTCGTACTGTCCCCAGCCACCACCGGACACCATCACAATATTCGTACTGTCCCCAGCCACCACCGACACCATCACAATATTCGTACTGTCCCCAGCCACACCGTCACCATCACAATATTCGTACTGTCCCCAGCCATCACCGACACCATCACAATATTCGTACTGTCCCCAGCCGCCCCCGTCACCATCACAATATTCGTACTGTCCCAGCCACCACCGACACCATCACATATTCGTACTGTCCCCAGCCACCACCGACACCATCACAATATTCGTACTGTCCCCAGCCACCACCGTCACCATCACAATATTCGTACTGTCCCCAGCCACCACCGACACCATCACAATATTCGTACTGTCCCCAGCCACCACCGACACCATCACAATATTCGTACTGTCCCCAGCCGCCACCGACACCATCACAATATTCGTTTCTGTCCCCAGCCGCCACCGACACCATCACAATATTCGTACTGTCCCCAGCCACCACCGACACCATCACAATATTCGTACTGTCCCCAGCCGCCACCGACACCATCACAATATTCTACTGTCCCCAGCCACCCACCGACACCATCACAATATTCGTACTGTCCCCAGCCACCACGACACCATCACAATATTCGTACTGTCCCCAGCCACCACCGACACCATCACAATATTCGTACTGTCCCCAGCCACCACCGACACCATCACAATATTCGTACTGTCCCCAGCCATCACCGACACCATCACAATATTCGTACTGTCCCAGCCACCACCGACACCATCACAATATTCGTACTGTCCCCAGCCACCACCGACACCATCACAATATTCGTACTGTCCCCAGCCATCACCGACACCATCACAATATTCGTACTGTTCCCAGCCATCACCGACACCATCACAATATTCGTACTGTCCCCAGCCGCCACCGACACCATCACAATATTCGTACTGTCCCCAGCCGCCACCGACACCATCACAATATTCGTACTGTCCCCAGCCGCCACCGACACCATCACAATATTCGTACTGTCCCAGCCGCCACCGACACCATCACAATATTCGTACTGTCCCCAGCCACCCCCGACACCATCACAATATTCGTACTGTCCCCAGCCGCCACCGACACCATCACAATATTTCGTACTGTCCCCAGCCACCACCGACACCATCACAATATTCGTACTGTCCCCAGCCACCACCGACACCATCACAATATTCGTACTGTCCCCAGCCACCACCGACACCATCACAATATTCGTACTGTCCCAGCCACCACCGACACCATCACAATATTCGTACTGTCCCCCAGCCATCACCGACACCATCACAATATTCGTACTGTCCCCAGCCACCACCGACACCATCACAAATATTCGTACTGTCCCCAGCCACCACCGACACCATCACAATATTCGTACTGTCCCCAGCATCACCGACACCATCACAATATTCGTACTGTCCCAGCCCTCACCGACACCATCACAATATTCGTACTGTCCCAGCCATCACCGACACCATCACAATATTCGTACTGTCCCCAGCCATCACCGACACCATCACAATATTCGTACTGTCCCCAGCCATCACCGACACCATCACAATATTCGTACTGTCCCCAGCCATCACCGACACCATCACAATATTCGTACTGTCCCCAGCCATCCACCGACACCATCACAATAAATTTGTACTGTCTCCAGCCATCACCGACACCATCACAATATTTTGTACTGTCCCCAGCCATCACCGACACCATCACAATATTCGTACTGTCCCGAGCCATCACCAACACCATCACAATATTCGTACTGTCCCCAGCCACCACCGACACCGTCACAATATTCGTACTGTCCCCAGCCATCACCGACACCATCACAATATTCGTACTGTCCCCAGCCACCACCGACACCATCACAATATTCGTACAGTCCCCAGCCATCACCGACACCATCCCCAAAATTCGTACTGTCCCCAGCCATCACCGACACCATCACAATATTCGTACTGTCCCCAGCCGCCACCGAGACCATCACAATATTCGTACTGTCCCCAACCACCACCGACACCATCACAATATTCGTACTGTCCCCAGCCATCACCGACACCATCACAATATTCGTACTGTCCCCAGCCACCAAAGACACCATCACAATATTCGTACTGTCCCCAGCCACAAAGACACCATCACAATATTCGTACTGTCCCCAGTCACCACCGACACCATCACAATATTCGTACTGTCCCCAGCCACTACCGACACCATCACAATATTCGTACTGTCCCCAGCCACTACCGACACCATCACAATATTCGCACTGTCCCCAGCCACCACCGACACCATCACAATATTCGTACTGTCCCCAGCCACCACCGGGCACAATCACAATATTCGTTTCTTTCCCCAGCCACCACCGACACCATCACAATATTCGTACTGTCCCAGCCGCCACCGACACCATCACAATATTCATACTGTCCCCAGCCACCACCGACACCATCACAATATTCGTACTGTCCCCAGCCACCACCGACACCATCACAATATTCGTACTGTCCCCAGCCATCACCCACACCATCACAATATTCGTACTGTCCCCAGCCATCACCGACACCATCACAATATTCGTACTGTCCCAGCCATCACCGACACCATCACAATATTCGTACTGTCCCAGCCACCACCGACACCAAACACAATATTCGTACTGTCCCAGCCATCACCGACACCATCACAATATTCGTACTGTCCCCAGCCACCCCCCGACACCATCACAATATTCGTTACTGTCCCCAGCCACCACCGACATCATCACAATATTCGTACTGTCCCCAGCCATCACCGACACCATCACAATATTCGTACTGTCCCCAGCCACCACCGACACCATCACAATATTCGTACTGTCCCCAGCCACCACCGACACCATCACAATATTCGTACTGTCCCCAGCCATCACCGACACCATCACAATATTCGTACTGTCCCCAGCCACCACCGACACCATCACAATATTCGTACTGTCCCAGCCAGCCACCGACACCATCACAATATTCGTACTGTCCCCAGCCACCACCGACACCATCACAATATTCGTACTGTCCCCAGCCACCACCGACACCATCACAATATTCGTACTGTCCCCAGCCACCACCGACACCATCACAATATTCGTACTGTCCCCAGCCGCCACCGACACCATCACAATATTCGTACTGTCCCCAGCCACCACGCGACACCATCACAATATTCGTACTGTCCCAGTCACCACCGACACCATCACAATATTCGTACTGTCCCAGCCACCACCGACACCATCACAATATTCGTACTGTCCCCAGCCACCACCGACACCATCACAATATTCGTACTGTCCCCAGCCACCACCGACACCATCACAATATTCGTACTGTCCCAGCCACCACGACACCATCACAATATTCGTACTGTCCCCAGCCACCACCGACACCATCACAATATTCGTACTGTCCCCAGCCACCACCGTCACCATCACAATATTCGTACTGCCCCAGCCACCACCGACACCATCACAATATTCGTACTGTCCCCAGCCACCACCGACACCATCACAATATTCGTACTGTCCCAGCCACACCGACACCATCACAATATTCGTACTGTCCCCAGCCACCACCGACACCATCACAATATTTGTACTGTCCCCAGCCACCACCGACACCATCACAATATTCGTACTGTCCCCAGCCACCACCGACACCATCACAATATTCGTACTGTCCCCAGCCACCACGACACCATCACAATATTCGTACTGTCCCCAGCCGCCACCGACACCATCACAATATTCGTACTGTCCCCAGCCACCACCGACACCATCACAATATTCGTACTGTCCCCAGCCACCACCGACACCATCAAATATTCGTACTGTCCCCAGCCACCACCGACACCCTCACAATATTCGTACTGTCCCCAGCCACCACCGACACCATCACAATATTCGTACTGTCCCCAGCCACCACCGACACCATCACAATATTCGTATTGTCCCCAGCCGCCACGACACCGTCACAATTTCGTACTGTCCCCAGCCACCACCGACACCATCACAATATTCGTACTGTCCCCAGCCACCACCGACACCATTACAATATTCGTACTGTCCCCAGCCACCACCGACACCGTCACAATATTCGTACTGTCCCCAGCCACCACCGACACCATCACAATATTCGTTTCTAATCCCCAGCCACCACCGACACCATCACAATATTCGTACTGTCCCCAGCAACCACCGACACCATCACAATATTCGTACTGTCCCCAGCCATCACCGACACCATCACAATATTCGTACTGTCCCCAGCCATCACCGACACCATCACAATATTCGTACTGTCCCCAGCCACCACCGACACCATCACAATATTCGTACTGTCCCCAGCCACCACCGACACCATCACAATATTCGTACTGTCCCCAGCCA
The DNA here is from genome assembly GCF_026875155.1 of Cherax quadricarinatus. Classification (NCBI taxonomy): domain Eukaryota; kingdom Metazoa; phylum Arthropoda; class Malacostraca; order Decapoda; family Parastacidae; genus Cherax; species Cherax quadricarinatus. The sequence continues at coordinate 5,411,017 of NC_069479.1, read as the reverse complement.
CCACGGACACCATCACAATATTCGTACTGTCCCCAGCCACCACCGACACCATCACAATATTCGTACTGTCCCCAGCCATCACCGACACCATCACAATATTCCTGCTTCATACTTGTCCAGTCCAACTTCTCTGCTACAAGCTTGTGACTGTGAATTGTGTTTTGATCTTTTAATTGCTATATCTTGTATCTAGCAAGCAATTATGACACCCAGTAGGTATACCAGTGTTGCTCAAAGTGGCAAGAAAACGTGTAAATATTTAAGTTTTACAATTAACGAAGGAAACAAAAATATTAGACAAGACATCCTGTGACCATAATGAAGTGTTACTTTGTACACATAAAGGTAAACGTAAGTTTGTGTGACTGACTAAGTGACTGATTGACTGCTTATTGAATGGCTGAGTGACTGACTGACTGAGTGACTTACCTGACTTACTGAATTACCTGACTGACTGAATGATTCGACTAACTGAGTTACCTGACTGATTTACTGAATGATTTGACTGACTTACTCAATGACTCACGAAATAGTAATGACACGATTCCAAACAAACCATACCACGGGCGGGGATAGAACCCGCGATCAGAGAGTCTCAAAACTCCAGACCGTGGCGCTAGATACTGGACCAGCTAGCCATAATATTCTGGCTAGCTGGTCTAGAGTTTTGAGACTCTCTGATCGCGGGTTCTATCCCCGCCTGTGATATGGTGTTTTTTACTGAATGACTTACTGAACGACTTGACTTAGACACTGAATGATTTGACTGATTTGCTGATTGTCTTGACTTACTGAATGACTGATTTACTGAATGACTGATTTACTGAATGACTGATTTACTGAATGACTTAACTAACATACTGAATGACTTTACTGACTTACTGAATCACTTGACTGACTTACTGAATGACTTGACTGACTTAATGAATGACTTTACCGACTTACTGAATGATTTGACTGACTTACTGAACGACTTGACTGACTTACTGAATGACTTGATTGACTTACTGAACGGCTTCACTGACTTATTGAATGGCTTGACTGACTTACTGAATCACTTGACTGACATACTGAATCACTTGACTGACTTACTGAATCACTTGATTGAATGACAAAGTTAGACACTCCAGTACAACCATCAACTTTAGTACCAGAACTTCTACCATCCACCTCAGACCAGTAGGACAACAACATAACTCTCTACTGTCTTCACAATCATCCACACACACCAGCACCCACAATTTAAGGTAAGAAATAATAATATTTGTTACATTTGTAGTCTTAAGAGGTAAAACCAATATAATACATCACAACAATGAACTACAATTACGTATTCACTTTTATTTTTGTAAGATGTGGAGGCTTAAAAAAAAGTTGCTTGGCTTTTTTGGGGCTCCCAGGAGCGTAACCCTATTTTTCCCATAAGTTCTTCAGTTCATCTAACAGGGTTTTACCTAACACGGTGTTTTCAGGAGAGTAAATACTGTGTTAAATAACGGTCTACTGTATTTTCGAAATAAATGAAATTAGGGAAAATTAAATGTGCTTTACTGAGAGGAAAATAAGGCGAGGTAAAATATAACTTACTGGAGGCGAGTGTAAGTGAGGTGTGAAATATAACTTTCTGGGGCCCCCCTTAAATTTTAACGGTTAAATTTAAACCCCCATTTTTTTCCCCTTTTTTTTTTTTTAAAAAAAAAATTTTTTTAAAAAAATTTTTTTTTCCCTTTTTTTTCCCCCTTTTTTTTCCCCAAAAAAAATTTTTTTTTAAACTTTTTTTTTAAATTAAAAAAATTTTTTTTTTTTAAAATTAAAAAAAAACCTTTTAATTTTTTTAAAAAAAATTTTTAATTTTTTTTAAATTAAAAATTTTTTTAAAAAATTTTTTTTAAAAATTTTTTTTTAAATTTTAATTTTTAATTAATTTTGGAAAATTTTTAATTTTTTTTTTTTTAATTTTTTAAAAATTTTTTTAAATTTTAACCAAATTTAAAAAAATTTCTTTTAAAAAAAATTTTTTTTAAAAATTTAGATCCAAAAAATTAAAAAAAAAATTTTTTTTTTAAATTTTAAATTTTAAAAATTTTTTTTAAATTAAAAAAAAAAATTTTTTTTTTTTTTTTTTTTTAAAAAAAAAATTTTAAAAATTTTTTTTAAAAAAAATTTTTTTTTTTTTTTAAAATTTAAATTTAAAAAAATTTTTTTTTTTTAAAAAAAAATTTTTTTTTTTTTTAAATTTTTTTAAAAAATTTTAAAAAAATTTTTTTTAAAATTTAAAAAATTTTAAAAAATTTTTTTTTTTTTTTTAAAAAATTTAAATTAAAAAATTTTTTATAAAAAAAAAAAAAATTTTTTTTTAAAAAATTTTTAAAATTTTTAAAAAAAATTTTTTTTAAAAATTTTTAAATTAAAAAAAAAAAAATTTTTTTTTAAAAATTTAAAAAAAAAAAAAATTTTTTTTTTTAAAAATTTTTTTTAAAAAAATTTTTTTTTTTTAAAAAATGTAAAAATTTAAAATTTTTTTTTTAAAAATTTTTTTTTTTTTAAAAAAATAAAATTATTTTTTTTAAAATTTTTAAAAAAAATTTTTTTTTTAAAAATTAAAAATTTAAAAATTTTAATTATTTTTTTAAAAAAAAATTTAAAAATTTTTAAAAAAAATTTTAAAAAAAAAATTTTTTTTTTTTAAAAAAATTTTTTTAAAATTTTTTTTTAACCCTTTTTTTTTTTTTTTTTTTTTTTTTTCCCCCCCCCCCTTTTTGGGGGGGTTTTTTTTTTTTTTTTTAAAAAAAAATTTTGGGGAAAAAAAGGGGGGGAAAAACCCCTTGTTTTTTTCCCCCCCTTTTTTTGGGTTTTCCCGGGTTCCCCTTTTTGGGGGGCCCCCCCCCGGGGGGGTTTAAAAATTTGGGTGGGTTTTTAAAATTTCCCCCCCTTTTTTTAAAAATTTTTGGGGGTTTTTGGGGGTTTTTTCCCCCCCAAAAAAAAAGGGGGGGAAATTTTGGGGGGAAATTTTTTCCCCCCGGGGGGGGGTTTTTTTTTTTGGGGAAAATTTTTTTTTTTTGGGGGGGGTTTTTTAAATTTTTGGCCCCCTTTTTTGGGGGTTTTTTCCCCCCCCCCCAAAAAATTTTTTTTTTTGGGTGGTTTTTTGGGGCCCCCAAAAAATTTTTTTTTTTTTTTGGGCCCCCTTTCCCTTGGGGGTTTCCCCTTTTTTCCCCCCCCCCCCCCGGAAAACCCCCACCCCCCAAAAAAAATTTTTTTTAAAAATTTCTTTTTTTTTTCCCTGCCCTTTTGGGGGTTTTCCCCCCGGGGGGGGGCCCCCCCTTTTTTTCCCCCCCCAAACCCCCCGGTTCCCCCCGGGCCCCCCTTTTTTTTTTTAGCCTTTTTTTGGGGTTTTTTTTTTTTCCCTTTTTCCCCCCCCCCCTTTTTTTTTTTTTTTTTTAAAAAAAAATTTTTTTTTTTTTTTTTTAAATTTTTTTTAAAAAATTTTTTTTTAAAATTTTTTCCCGGGGCCGCCCCCCGGGGGGCCCCCAAAAAAAAATTTCCCTTTCCCCCCTTAAACCCCCCCTTTGTTTAACCTTTTTTTCCCCCTTTTCCCCCCCCCCTTTCCCCCTTTTTTTCCCCCCTCCCCCCCCCTTTTTCCCCCCCCCCTTTTTTCCCCCCCCCCTTTTTTTTCCCAGCCCCCCTTTTTAAAATTTTTTTTTTCCCCCCTTTTCCCCCCCTTTTTCCGGGGAAGCCCCCCCCCTTTAAAAAAACCCCTCCTTTACCCCCCCCTTTTTCCCCCTTCCCCCCCCCTTTTTTGGGGGCCCTCTTTTTTTTTTTTCCCCCCCTCCCCCCCCCCCCTTTTTAACCCTTTTTTTTTCCCCCCCCCCCCTTTTTTTAAAAACCCCCCCAAAAAATTTTTCCCAAAACCCCCTTTTTAACCCCCATTTTTTTTTCCCGGGCCCCCTCCCCGGGTTAAATTTTTTTTTCCCCCCCCCCCTTTTCCCCCTTTTTCCCCGGGTTTTCCCCCTTTTTTTTTTCCCCCCCCCTTTTTTTTTTGGGCCCCCCCCTTTTAACCCCCCCCCCCCCCTTTTAAAAACCCCCCCCCCCAAAATTCTCCCCCCCTTTCGGTTTTTTTTTCCCCTTTTTTTTTTACCTTTTTCCCTTACCCCTTTTTTTTTTTTGTTTCCCCCCCTTTCACCCTTCCTTGAAACCTTCCCCGGAAACCCCCCTTTTTCCCCCCCCAAAAAAAAACCCTTTCCCCCCCTTTTTTTTTTTTTTTTTCCCCCCCCCTTCCGGCCCCCCTTTTTTCCCCCCCGTTTTTTTTTTTGGGGCCCCCCCCTTTTTTCTTTTTTGGGAAATTTTTCCCCTTTTTTTAAAAAAACCCCTTTTTTTTTTTTTTTTCCCCTTTCCCTTTCCCCCCCCTTTAAACCCCCCCGGGGCCCCCTTCCCCGGGGAAACCCTTTTTTTAAATAAAAATTTTCCCCCCCCTTTTCCCCCTTTCCCCCCCCCTTTTTTTAATTTCCCTTTTTAAAAAAGGCCCCCCCCTTTTTTCCCCCCCGCCCCCCTTTCCCCCCTTTCCCCCCCCCCCCCCCCTTTTTCCCCCCCCTTTTTTTCACCCCCCTTTTTTTTTTTTTCCCGGGCCAAGCCCCCTCTTTTTTTTTTCCCCTTTTTTTTTAAAAAAAAAATTTAACCCATTTTTTTTTCCCCCCTTTACCCCCCCTTCCTTCCCCCTTTCATTTTAACCCCCCCTTCCCCTTTTTTTTTTTTTTTTTAAAAAAAAAAAAAGGGGCCCCCCCAAAATTTAACCCCCCCCCAAAAAAAAAATTTTTCCCCCCAATTAAACCCCCCCCATTTTTTTCCCCCCTTTTTTTGGGGGAAAACCTTTTTTCCCCCCTTTTTTTTAAAAAAACCCCCTTTTTTAAATTTTTTTTTTCCCCCCCCCCCCCCTTTTTTTTTTCCTTTTTCCCCCCCCCTTTTTTTTTTTCCCCCCCAATTTTTCCCCCAAAATTTTTTTAAAAATTTAAACCCCTTTTTTTTTCCCCCTTTTTTAAAAAAATTTTTTAAAAACCCCTTCCCCTTTTTTTCCTGTAACCCCCAAAAACCCCCCAAAAAAAAAAACCCCTTTTCCCCCCCCCCCCCTTTCCCCCCCCCCCAAAATTTTTAAAACCCCAAACCCCTCCCCCCTTAAACCCCCCCGGGCCCAAAAAAAAAACCCTTTTAAAAAAAGGGGGGGGTTTTGGAAAAAATTTTTCCCTTTTTTTTTTTTTTTTTTTCCCCCCCAAAAATTTTTGGTTTTTTAAAAAAAAAATTTTTTTTCTTTTTTTTTTTCCCTTTTTTTTTTTCCCCCCCCCCCCCTAAAAAAAAATTTTTTAATTTTTAATTTAAAATTTTTTTTTTTTTTTAATTTTTTTTTAAAAAAATTTAAAAAAAAGGGCCCCCCTTTTTAAATATAAATTTTAAAAAAAAAAAAATTTTTTTTCCCAAAATTTGGCCTTTAAAAAAGGGTTTGGGTTAAAAAAAGGGGGTGGGGGGAAAAAAAGGGTTGGGGAAAAGCGGGAATTAAGGTTTAAAAAGGGGGGACCGGAAAGGGGGAAAAGCGGTTACAAAAAAAGGGGGGGGGGGGGGGAAAAAAAGGGCCCCCCAAATTTTTTTGGATGGGGGGGGGAAAGAACTGACAGGGGTTTTGGGGGGAAACTAAAGGGGAAAAAGGTTTTTTCCCCCAAAGGGGGGGGGAAAAAATTTGACTTCCCAAAAGGCTAAAGGGAATTTTTTTTGGGGGGGGGGGGCGGGGAAACCCCCGGGGGTTTTGGGCCCAAGGGGTTGAAAAAAAATTTTGGGGGGGGGAAAACCAAAGGGGGGGGAAAGGAAAATTTTGGGAAAAAAGGGGGGGGGCCCCCCTTTTTTTTGGGGGGGTTTTTTGGGGGGAAAAATTCCCCAAAAAGGGGAAGGGGGTTTTTCCCGGGGGAAAGGAAAAAGGGGTTTTTTAAAAACCCGGGGGGGGGGCCCCCCCGGGGGGGGGAAATGGGGGCGGGGGTTTTTTAAAGGGGGGGGTTTTAAAGGGTTGCCCTTTTTAAAAAAAAGGGGAAAAAAAAATTGAAAAAAAGGGGGGGTTTAGAGGGGGGGGTTTGGGGGGGGAAAAATTTTTTGGCCCAAAAAGGGGGGAAAAAAGGGGGGAAAAAAAAAAAAGGGGGGGGGGAAAAAAGGGGAAAAAAAAAAAAAAAAGGGGGGGGGGGGGGGGGGGGCCCAAAAAAAGGGGGGGGAAAAAAAGGGGGGGAAAAGGGGGGGAAAGGGAAAAGGGAAAAAGGGGAAAAAAGGGGGGGGGGAAAAGAAGGGGGGGGGGGGGCTTGGGGGGGGGAGGGGGGGGGGGGAACAGGAGGGGGGGAACAAAAAGGAGGCTGACACAGGAGGGGGCCCCCGGGGGGGGGGGGGGGAAAAGGGAGGGGGGGAAAAAAAGGGGGGAAACAGGAAAGAGGGGGGGGGGGAAAAAAAGGGAGGGGTTAAAAAGGGAAAACAAAGGGGGGGGAAAAAGGGGAGGCGGGCCGGGGGGGGGGAAAACCCCGGGGGGCTGACACGGGAGAGGGGCCCGACACGGGAGAGGGGACAGGAGGGGGGGGGGGGGGCCCCCCGGGGGGGGCCCGGGGGGGGGGGAAAAAAAGGGGAAAAAAGGGGGGGGGCCCGGGGGGAAAAAGGGAAAGGGGGGAAAAGGGAGGGGGGGAAAAGGGGGGGGGCCCCCGGGAAAAGGGGGCAAAAAGGGGGGGGGAAAAAGGGGGGGCCGGAAAGGGGGCCAAAAGGGGGGGGGGGGGGGAACAAAAAAAAAAAAAAAAGGGGGGGGGGGGGGGAACAAAAAAGGGGCTGAACAGGGGGGGGGGAAAAAAAGGGGAGGGGGGAAAAATGCCAAAAAACCCCCCGGGGGGGGGAAAAGGGGGGGGGAAAAAAAAGGGCCAAAAGAGGGGGAAAAAGGGGGGAAAAAAAGGGGGGGGAAAAAGGGGGGGGCCAAGAAGGGGGGCCGGAAAGGGGGGGGGGGGGTTAAAAAAAGGGGGGGGGGGGGGGGAAAACGGGAAAAGGGGCGACACAGGAGAGGGTTTGGGGGGGGGAAAGGGGGGGGAAAAAAGGGAAAAAAGGGGGGGGGGGAAAAAAGGGGGGAAAGGGGGGGGGGGGGAAAAAAAAGGGGGGGGAAAAAAAGGGGGGGGAAAAAAGGGGGGGGGAAAAAGAAAAAAAAAAGGGGAGGGGGAAAAAGGGAGGGGCCAAAAAAAAAGGGGAAAAAAAGGGAAAAAAGGGGGGGGGGGGGAAAAAGGGGAGGGGGAAAAAGGGGAAAAAAAGGGAGGTTTCCCCCAAAAAAAAAAGGGGAAAACCCGGGGAAAAGGGGGGAAAAAAGGGGGGGGGGGGGCGGGGGAAAAAAAGGGCCCCAAAAAAAGGGGAAAAGGAGGGGAAAAAAAGGGGAGGGGGGGGGGGGGGGGGGGAAAAAGGCGAGAGGGAAAAAGGGAGAGGGGGGGGGGAAAAAAAAAAAAAAAAGGGGGGGGGGGGGGGGGAAAAAAAAGGGGGGAAAAGGGGGGGGGGGGGGGGGGGAAAAAAGGGGGGGGGGGGGGGAAAAACAAAGAGGGGGGGAAAAAAAAAAGGGGGGGGAAAAGGGTTAAAAAAAAAGGAGGGGAAAGGGGGGGGGGAACAAGGAGGCCCAAAAAAAGGGGGGGGGGGGAAAAGGGAAAGGGAAAAAAGGGAAAGGGGAAAAAAATTAAAAAAGGGAAAGGGGGCCAAAAAAAGGGGGAAAAAGGGGGGGGGGGAAAAAAGGGGGGGGGAAAAAGGGGGGAAAAAAAGGGGGGGGGGAAAAACCGGGGGGGGAAAAGGGAGGGGCCAAAAGGGGGGGGGGGGAAAAGGGGGGGAAAAAGGGATGGGGAAAAGGGGGGAAAAGGGGGGGAAAAAAAAAAGGGGAAAAAAAAAAAGGGGAGGGTAAAAAAGGGGGAACAAGGGGGGGAAAAGGGGGGAAAAGGGGGGGGGAAAAAAGGGAGGGGGGAACAAAGGGGGGGGGCCCGAAAGGGGGAAAAAAAAGGGGAAAAAAAAGGGGGGAAAGGGGGGAAAAACCCAAAAAGGGGGAAAAGGGGGGGGGGGAAAAAGGGGGGGGGAAAAAGGGAGGGGGGCCCCCGGGGAGGCGGGCCGGAAAAAGGCTGACAAAGGGGGGGGGGGGGGGGGAAAAGGGGGGGGGGCGGGGGGGGGGAAAAACCGGGGGGGGGGAAAAAAAGGGGGGGGAAAAAAAGGGGGGAAAGGGGGGGGGAAAAAACCCCCAAAAAAAGGGGGGCCCCCCCCGGGGGGGGGAAAAAAAGGGGGGGGAAAAATTTAGATTTTTTTTTAAAAAAAATTTTTGGTTTTAAAAATTTTTTTTTTCCCCCAAAAATTTTTAAAACCCCCCCCCCTTTTTTTTTTTTTCCCATTTTCCCCCCCCAAATTAATTTTTTTTTTCCCCATTTTGGGGTTTTTTTTTTTTAAAAAAACCCCCAAAAACCCCCCCTTTTTTTTAATTTACCCATTTCCCCCCCCCAAATTTTTTTTAAAAACCCTTTTTCCCCCCCGGGTTTTTTTTTTTTTTTTTCCCCCCCCCCCCAAAGTTTTTTTTTCCCCCCCAACCCCCCCAAAGTTTTTTCCCCCCCCCCCTTTTTCCCCCCCTTAATTTTTTTTAAACCCCCTTTTTTTCCCCCAAAAAAATTTTTTTTTTTTTTTTTAAAAAAAGGGAAAAAAAAATTTTTTCCCCTAAAAAAACCCGGTTGGGAAAACCCTTTAAAAAAAAATTATGGGAAAAATGGGGTTTACCCCCGGGGGGCCCCCAAAAAACCAAGCAACTTTTTTTTAAACTCCCCATCTTCAAAAAAAAAGTTAAATACGTAATTTTTGGGTTTATTGTTGTGATGTTAAATTTTAAATTTGGGTTTTTCCTCTTTAAAAACTACAAAAGTAAAAAAATTTATTATTTTTACTTAAAAATTTTGGGGGGCGGGTGTGTGTGGATGATTGTGAAGACAGTAGAGGTTATTTTTTTGTCCCCTTTGGGCGAGGGGGGATGGTTTGAAATTTTGGTACTTTAAAAAATTGATGGTTTTTACTGGAGTGTCTAACTTTGTCATTTTAATCAAATGAATTTAGTAAGTCAGTCAAGTGATTCAGTATGTCAGTCAAAATGATTCGTAAGTCAGTCAAAACCCTTCAATAAGTCAGTAAGCCGTTCAGTAAGTCAATCAAGTAATTTAGTGTCAGTCAAATCTTTTTGTAAGTCAGTCAAATCTTCAGTAAGTGGGAAAAAACATTCTTTAAGGGCCCTCAAATCATTCATAAATCGGGCAAGTTATTTGAAGTTTATTTAAAATCCCTTCAGTATGTTAGTTAATTTATTCAGTAAAACAGTTTATTTTAGTAAAATTAGTCATTTTGTAAATCAGTCATTCATAAGTCAAGACAAAACAGCAAATCAGTCAAATCATTCATTTTCTAAGTCAAGTCCGTTCATAAGTCATTCAGTAAAAAAAACCCCCTATCACAGGCGGGGGTAGAACCCGCGATCCGAGAGTCTTTTAAAACTCTTTACCAGCTTTGCCAGAATATTATGGCTAGTGGTCCGTAAACTAGCGCCCCGGTCTGGAGTTTTTTAGACTCTTTTGGGTCGGGGTTCAACCCCGCCCGTGGAAAAAGGTTTTTTTTGGAAACGTGTCAAAAATTTCGTGAGTCATTGAGTAAGTCATCAAATCATTCGTAAATCATCAGGGGAACTCAGTTAGCGAAACATTCAGTCAGTTTAGGTAAATTTAGAAATCAGGGGAAGTACTCGTTTAGTCCGTCACTCAGCCATTCAATAAGCGTCAAACATTTAACCCTTGTCAGGGGCACACAAAAATTACGTTTTAACCCTTTTTGTGTACAAAATAACACTTTTATTATGGTCACAGGATGTCTTGTCTAAAATTTTTGTTTCCTTCGTTAAAATTGGGAAAAATTAAAATTTACACGTTTTTTTTTTGCCCTTTGAGCAACACTGGTATACCTACTGGGGGGTATTTAATTGCTTGCCCCAGTACAAGATATAGCAATTAAAAGATCAAAAAAACAATTCACAAATCACAAGCTTGTAGAAGAATTGGGGCTGGACAAGTATGAAGAGGAATTTTTGTGAAGGTGTCGGGTGATGGCTGGGGACAGTACGAATATTTTTTTTTGGTGGGCGGTGGGGGCCTTTGGGGGGTACGAATTTGTGGGGGTGCCGTGGTGGCGGGGACAGTACGAATATTGTGAGGGGGCGGGGGGTGGCTGGGGACAGAAGAATATTGTGATGGTGTCCCGGGGTTGGGGGTTGGGGGGCAGTACGAAAATTGGGATGGTGTTTGGTGATGGCTGGGGGCGTACGAATATTGTGAAAGGTGTGGTGGGTGGGTGGGGGCAGTTCGAATATTGTGATGGTGTCGGTGGTTTGTGGGGGGCAGTACGAATAATTTTGATGGTGTCGGGGGTGGCTGGGGATAAATACGAAAATTGTGATGGTGTCGGTGGTGGCTGGGGACAGTACGAATTTTGTGACGGTGTGGTGGGGGCTGGGGACAGTACGAATATTGTAATGGGGTCGGTTTTTGGCTGGGGAAAGTACGAATATTGTGATTTTTGTCGGTGGGGGGCTGGGACGTACGAATATTGTGACGGTTTTCGGTGGCGGCTGGGGGCAATACGAAAATAAGTGTGGTGTCGGGGGTGGCTGGGGACAGTACGAAAATTGTGATGGTGTCGGGGTGGCTGGGGCAGTACGAATATTTTTGGGGGTGTCGGGGGTGGGTGGGGACAGTACGAATATTGGATGGGGTCGGTGGTGGCTGGGGGCATACGAATATTGTGATTTGGGGTGGTGGTGGCTGGGGGCAGTACGAATAATGTTGGGGGGTTTGGTTTGGGGGCTGGGGACAGTAAAAATTGTGTGGTTTTCGGTGGTGGGGGGGACAGTACAATTTGTGATGGGGGTCGGTTTGGGGGCTGGGGACAGTACGGAAAATTGTGGGTGGTGTCGGTGGGGGGCTGGGGAAAAGTACAAATATTGTGATTGGTTTTCGGTGGTGGGTGGGGGGCAGTACGAATTTTGTGATGGTTTCGGGGGTGGCTGGGGGGCAGTACGAATATTGTGGGTGGGGTCGGTGGTTGGGTGGGGCCCGTACGGAAAAAAATTTTGATTGGGGTCGGGGGTGGCTGGGGCATTCGAAAAAATTTGATGGGGACGGGGGTGGCCCGGGGGGGGGTACAAATTGTGATGGTGTCGGTGGTGGCTGGGGACGGGACGAAATTTTTGGGTGGTGTCGGTGGTGGCTTGGGGGCGTACAATTTTTGTGATGGGTCGGGGGAGGCCCGGGGACGTACGAAAATTGTTTGGTGTCGGTGGTGGGTGGGGGGACAGTACGAAATTGTGGGTGGTTCGGGGGTTTGGGTGGGGCAGTACGAATATTGGATGGTGTCGGGGGTGACTGGGGGCAGTACGAATATTGTGTTTGGGGTCGGGGTGGCTGGGGCAGTACGAATATTGTGAAAGGTGTCGGTGGTGGGTTTGGGGCATTTCGAAAAATTTTTTGATGGTTTTGGGGTGGGTGGGGGCAGTCCCAATATTGTGATGGGGGGTTCCCGGGGGTGGTGGGGGCAGTTCGAATATTGTGATGGGTCGGTGGTGGGGTGGGGGCAGTACGAATATTGTTATGGTGTCGGTGGGGGGCTGGGGACAGGTTTCGAAAATTTTTTGATGGTTTTTCCGGGGGGTTTGGGTGGGGGGAGTCGAATATTGTGATGGTGTCGGGGATGGCTGGGGACAGTACGAATATTTTGATGGTTTTTGGTGGTGGGGACAGTTTCGGGAAAAATTTTGAAAGGTTCGGGGGGGCTGGGGACAGTCGATATTGGGAAGGTTGTCGGTGATGGGTGGGGACAGTTGAATATTGTGATTTTTGTCGGTGGTGGCTGGGGACATTTCGAATTTTTGTGATGGTTTTCGGTGGTGGCCCCGGGGACAGTACGAATATTTTGTTTGGTTTCGGTGGGTGGCCCGGGGGCAGTACGAATATTTTGAAGGTGTGGTGGGGCCTGGGGACAGTACGAATATTGGATGGGGTCGGTTTATGGGGGGGGACAGTAAAGAAATTGTGATGGTTTTCCGGGGAGGGGTTGGGGGCAGTACGAAAATGTGATGGTGTCCGGGGATGGGTGGGGACAGTAAATATTGTGATGGTGTCGGTGGGGGCTGGGGACAGGAAGGGAAAATTTTTTGAAGGTGGCGGGGTGGCTGGGGACAGTTTGAAAATTGGAAAGGTGGCGGTTTTCGGTGGGGGCAGTACCAAAATTTTTGATGGTGTCCCGGGGGGGCTGGGAAAGTACGAAATTGTGATTGTGTGGTGGGGGTGGGGGTGGAAAAGTACGAAAATTTTGAAAGGTTGGGCGGGGGTGGCTGGGGGCAGTGCGAATATTTTGATTTGGTTTTCGGGAGTGGCTGGGGGGCAGTACAAAATTGTGAAAGGTGTCGGGGGTTTTTTGGGGACAGTACGAATATTGGGATGGGGTCGGTGGTGGAATGGGGGGGCAGTACGAATATTGTGAAGGTGTTTTTTGTGGCTTGGGGGCAGTACGAATATTGTGTTGTTTTGGTGGCTTGGGGGCAGGGACGAATATTGTGGGTTCGGTGGGGCTGGGGACAGTAGAATATTTTTTTGGGGTCGGTGGTGGTTGGGGGCTTTTCGAATATTGTGATGGTCTCGGTTTGGGGGGTGGGGGCAGTAAAAGAATATTTTGATGGGTGTCGGTGATGGCTGGGGACGTACAAAATTTTGAGGTGTCGGTGATGGCTGGGGGGCTTACGAATTTTTTGTGATGGGTCGGTGGTGGCTGGGGACAGTACGAAAATTTGATGGTGCGGGGGTTTGGGTGGGGACCCGTACGAATTGTGACGGTGTCGGTGGTGGCTGGGGAAAAGTAAAGAATATTGTGATGGTGTTGGTGAAAGGTCGGACCAGTACGAATAATTTTGAAAGGGGGCGGGGATGGCCCGGGGACAGTACGAATATTGTGATGGTTTTCGGTGATGGGTGGGACAGTAGGAATATTGTGATGGTGTCGGGGATGGCCCGGGGCAGAAAAAAATTGTGATGGTGCGGTTATGGCTTGGGCAGTACGAATTTTGTGGGGTGGTGTCGGTGATGGTGGGGGGCAGTAGAATATTGTGATGGGTCGGTATGGCTTTGGGGGCAGTAAAGAATTTTTGTGAAGGTGTCGGGATTTTGGGGACAGTACGGGAATTTTTTGTTTATGTGTCGGTGATTTCCCCGGGGGCAGTTTCGAATATTGTGAATTTTGGGGTTTCGGTTTATGGCCCGGGGGCAGTACGAAAAATTGTTTATGGTGTCGGTTGGGGGTGGGGACAGTACAATTTTTGTGATGGTGTCGGTTGTGGCTTGGGGGCAGTACGAATATTGGGATGGTGTCCGGGGGATGGCTGGGGACAGTACGAATTGTTTGGTGTCGGTGGGTGGCTGGGGAAAAGTACGAAAATTGGGATTTGTCGGTGGTGGCTGGGGACCTTTCGAAATTTTTTGTGATGGTGTCGGTTGGTTTGGTGGGGGCAGACGAATATTGTGAGGTGGCGGTGGTGGCTGGGGGCAGTTCGAAAAAATTTTGATGGTGCCGGTGGGGGCTGGGGACATAAGGGAAAATTGTGAAAGGGGGTCGGTGGGGGGCTGGGGGCAGACGAATATTTTATGGGGGTCGGGGGCCGGCTTTGGGGCAGTACGAATTTGGGGATGGTGTGGTGGGGGCTGGGGCCCGTACAATATTGTGATGGTGTCGGTGGCGGCTGGGACGTACGAAATTTTTGAAGGTGTCGGTGGGGGCTGGGGGCGTACGAAATATTGTGAAGGGGGTCGGTGATGGGTGGGAAAAAATTTGAATATTGTGATGGTGTCGGGGAAGGGTTGGGGGCAGTAAAGAAAATTGGGTTTTTGGGGTCCCGGGGGTGGGGTTGGGGGGCAGTTCGAATATTGTGAAGGTGTCGGGGGTGGCGGGGGGCAGTAAGAATAATTTTGATGGGGTCGGTGATGGTGGGGACAGTAAAGAATATTGTTTATGGTGTCGGTTGGGGGCTGGGGGGCCGAAGAAAATTGTGATGGGTGTCGGTGGTGGCTGGGGACAGTACAAATTGTGATGGTGTCCGGGTTTGGGGGCTTGGGGCAGTACGAATAATTTTTGAGGGTCGGGGGTGGCTGGGGGGCAGTTTCGAATATTGTGATGGTGTCGGTGGCGGCTGGGGACAGTACGAATATTGTATGGTGTCCCGGGGGTGGCCCGGGGACAGTACGAATATTGTGGTTGTGTCGGTGGGGGGGCTGGGGGAAAAGTTCGAATATTGTATGGGGTCGGTTTGGGGCTGGGGACTTTTTCGAATATTTTGAAAGGGGTCGGGTGGGGCTGGGGGGCATACGAATTTGTGTTTGGGGCGGTGGTGGCTGGGGACAGTACGAATATTGTGGGGGTGACGGTGGTGGGTGGGGACAGTCGAATTTGTGATGGTGTCGGTGGTTTGGGTGGGGACAGTCGAATATTGGGGATGGGGTTGGGGTGGTGGGGAAAACGAATATTGTGATGGTGACGGTGGCGGCTGGGGACATACGAAAAATGTGAAGGTGTTTGGTGATTTGGGTGGGGAAATTTCCCAAAATTGTGATGGGCGGGGGGGCTGGGGGCAGTACGAAAATTTTTTTAGGTTTTCGGGGGTTGGGTGGGGCAGTAAGAATATTGTTTATGGTGTCGGGGGTGGTGGGGGGGCAGTACGAATTTGTGATGGTGTCCCGGGGGTGGCTGGGCAGGACGAATATTGTTTATGGTGTCGGTGGGGGGCTGGGGAACCCCTTTTTAAAATTGTAGGTGTCGGGGGATGGCTGGGGGGCAGTACGAATATTGTGATTGGGGTCGGTTTATGGCTGGGGACAGTACGGGAAAATTTTGATGGTTTTCGGGTGGTGGGGGGACGTTTCGAAAATTGTGGGTTTGGGGTTTGGTGATGGTGGGGACAAATACGAAAATTGTGATGGTGTCGGGGATGGCTGGGGACAGTACGAATTGTGAAAGGTTGGTGAGGGTGGGGACAGTAAAGAATATTGTGATGGTGTCGGGGAGGCTGGGGACAGTACCCAATTTTGTGATGGTGTCGGGATGGCTGGGGACAGCCCGGGAAGGGCCCCCCGGTGAACCCCAACAAGGGGCCCCCTTTGAGAAAAAGTGAAGGGAATTTTTTTTCCTTCCCGCTAAAAGAACCAGGTTAAAATTTATTATACGAATGGGCCCTTTAAAATTTTTGTCGCCCAAAACTACTTAAACGTGCCCAAAAAAACTCGTGCAAAATAACGGTCTATCTAAAGAATTTTCAACCCCAAAAATTTTTTTTTCAAAAATTCCTAATGCCCTTATGTTATTTTTCTTTAAAAAAAGAAATAAAATATATTATTATATATATATTTTATATATAAATATATTAAAATATTAAAATTTATTATATATATAATTTATATATAAAATATTTGTAATATTTTTATCCTAGTAAAACTGGGAGTCTTACTGAAATATATATTAAATTCTCACATGAATTAAGAAATATTAAAATTAATTTAAAAAATTTTTTTGGGTTTACTTGTCAAGATCCATCGTTCCTCATTTGAATTTTTTTTGCATAAAAGAACAGCTAATTTTAGTAAATAAACCAGGGTTGTGATCAGTTTTCACCCAAAAAAATCGGGGACACATTTATCTGTTTTATATTAATCCCTTTTATTTAAAATTTTTTTATTTCTTATTGGCTGTTCCCCCGTTTTTACATTTTTTGCTTCTCTAAATTTTATTTTTTCAATTATTTTCAAGATAATTTCTCTGTCTTTCTGGGGTTATAAAATTTTTAGCCCAAAACATTGAAAAAAATATTAAATTTCCCCTTAAAACTTTAAGTTATTATTTGGTTTTTTTCGTAATTTAACGTAATTTAAAAATACTTTAAAATGCTAAGTAAATTTTCTCCCGTTTTCCGGTCAATATTTTTTCAATACATTGTACAAAACAAAATGTGTTTTTGGAACAACACATGAACTGTGTACACTTGGGGGAACAACACAAGAACGTGTAAAACTTGGGGGAACAACACAAAATGTGTAACTTGGGGGAACCCCACAAGAACTTTTGTAAAACTTAGTGGAAAAACAAAGAACTGTCTACACTTGGTGGAAAAAACACAAGAAAAGTGTACACTTGTTGGAACAAAACAAGAAATGGGGTACACTTGGGGGGAACAAAAACAAGAACTGTGTACACTTGGGGGGAACAACACAAAAACTGTCCCACACTTGGTGGGGAAAAACCCCAAGAACTGTCTACACTTGGTTTGGGAAAAACACAAGGAAAAAATGTACACTTGGTGGAACAACACAAGAACTGTGACACTTGGTGGGGAAAAGCACAAAAACTGTGTACACTTGGGGTTTAAAAACCAAGAACTGTGTACACTTGGGGGGAACAACCCAAAAACTGTGTTTCCCCTTTGGTGGAACAACACAAGAACTTGTACACTTGGTTTTGGGAAAAACACAAGGGAAATGTTTACAAATTGGTTGGGAAAAACCCCAAGAACTGTGTACCCTTGGGGAACAACACAAAACTTTTTACACTTGGTGGAAACAACACAAGAACTTGGTGACAATATAGTTTGGGAAAAACACAAGGGAAAATGGGGGGGGTAAAACCCTTTGGGGGAACCCAAAACAAAAACTGTGTAAAACTTTGGGAAAAAACAACCCCAATTAAAAATTGTTTTCAAATTGGGTTTGGGAAAAACACAAGAAAAATGTGTAAAACTTGGTGGAACCCAAAACAAGAAAATTGTTTCACTTGGGGGAACAAAAACAAGAAAGGTTGGAAACTTTGGGGGGAACAACACAAAAAAACTGGTGTACCCTTGAGCGGAACAAAACAAGAAACTGGGGTAACCCTTTGGTGGAACAACACAAAACTTTGCCCCTTGGTGGAACAACACAAAAAACTGTGTACACTTGGCGGAACAACACAAGAACTGTGTAAACTTGGGGACCGGGAAAACCCCAAGAAATTTTGGGACGTGGGAACTCCTCCAAAAAATTTAAAATAATAAAAATAATAATAAAATAATAATTTAAAATAATAAAAATAATAAATAATATCTTTATTTATACAAGTCCCTTTTTTACCCCCGGGATACAGTCCAAACTGACAACAAGGAAAAATACTGTATAGAAAAAATCCCTTGTTAAGCCCGCATTTTTTGGTACATTTTGGGAAAAATTTGGTCAGTTTTCCCAGGATGGGGACCCACACCAGCGACAACACCCAAGGGACCCAAATTTTTCTGATGGGGAAAATAGACAACAGGGGAAAGAAACACGTCCAATGTTTCTACCCCTGGCTGGGAATCGAACCCAGGGCCCCGCCGTTTTGGAAAACGGGGAGCGTTTTAAACCCCGGCCCCAGAGCCCAAAAGTAAAACCCTGTTTTGGGTTTTAACGAATATGATCGGTCCAAACAGAAAACAGATTTTTCCTGTTTTAACGAATAAAGCTTGTCCCCAAAAAGTTAAACCCAAATATTTGGGTTTATAGAATGAATAAGCCTTTCCCAAAAAAAATAAACATTTTTTTGGTTATGAACAACGTGCCACACAATTAGTGTTTTTAACAGAGACGTTTATTGGGGGAAGAGTTTTTTTAATGGGGTTTTCTTCCCGCTTTGCTTAAGAACTTGTTAGGGGAAGTATGGGGGAATTTTACTTACAGGGAGTAAAGTTTTTTTAAGGTAAAAAAATCACTGAGAGGTTTTCCTCACTATTTATTAACATGATCAAAGTGCGTTTGAAAATGAAAGGGGGTTTAATTAAGGGTACTCCCGGAATTTGATAGCCCTTTTAAAACAAAAATAAGACAGATATTTTTTAAAATCTGATTGTCTTTTAAAGAGTGTGTGGATATATTATTTTACAATGAGAGTCTCTCTCTCTCTCTTTTTCTCTTTTCTCTTTTCCCCTCTTCTTCTCTCTCTTCCTCTCTCTGAACTCTCTCTCTCACTTCTCCGCCCCCCACTCTCCTGTGCCTATTTGTTTGTCTCACTCACTGAAAAATTAGCGAAAGGGCCCCAAAAAGAAACACCCCTCTCTGAATCAATATTAAAGTGTTGGGTAAAATTTCATTTTTTTAAATTTGTAGCCATAATGAGGTAGACCATAAAAAGAGGGTAGCCCTAATGGGGAAAAAAGAGGTTTGCCATAAGGAGGTAAAACCATAAAGGGGGTAGACCCAAAAGAAGGGGAAATCCAAAATGTGGTAGAGCCTGAGGTTAGAACCATAATGAGGGAGCCATAATGAGGTCGTCCATAAGGAGGGAGCCCATAAGGAGGTAGACCATAAGGAGGTATTTCCATGAGGTAGACATGAGGTAGACATAAGGAGTAGTCCATAATGAGGTAGACCATAATAAATTAGACCATAAGGAGGTAGTCCATAATGAGGTAGATTATAATGAGGTACCGTAATGAGTAGACCATAATGAGGTAGTCCCATAAGGAGGTAATACCATAAGGAGGTACACCATGAGTGTAGTCCATGAGGTAGACCACAAGACGTAGTCCATAAGAGTAGTCCATAATGAGGTAGAACTGAGGTACCATAATGAGGTAGTCCATTAATGAGGTAGCAAGATGAGGTAGACCATAAGAGGTATCCATAAGAAGGTAGACCATAAGAGGTAGTCCATAATGAGGTAGACCATAATGAGGTTCCATAATGAGGCAGTCCATAAGGAGGTAGACAATAAGGAGTACTCCATAATGAGGTAGACCATAATGAGGTAGACCATTAGGTAGACCATAAGGAGGTAGTCATAAGAGATTACATAATGAGGTAGTCCATAATGATGGCATCCATAATGGAGGTAGACAATAAGGAGGTACTCCATAATGAGGTAGACCATAATGAGGTAGACCATAATGAGGTAGACCATAATAAGGTATACCATACTGAGGTAGACCATAAAGGAGACCATGAATGAGTAGTCCATAATGAGGTAGACCATAAGAAGTAGACCATAATGAGGTAGACCATAATGAGGTAGACTTCAGGAGGTAGACCATGGGGTAGACCATAATGAGGTACACCATAAGGAGGTAGTCCGTAATGAGGTAGACTAATGAGGTAGACCATGAGGTAGACCATAATAGGTAGTCCATAAGGAGGTAGACCATAAGGAGGTAGTTACATAATGAGGTAGCCATAAGAGGTAGACCATAATGAGGTAGACACATAAGAGGTAGTCCATGAGAGGGTAGACCATAAGGAGGTAGAACCATAAGGAGTAGACAATAATGAGGTAGTCCATAAGGATGCAGACCATAAGAGGAGCCCATAATGAGGTAGACCATGAGTAGACCATAAGGAGGTAGACCATAATGAGGTAGACCAATAATGAGGTCGTACCATAAGGAGGTAGTCCATAAGGAGGTAGACCATAAGGAGGTAGTCCATGAGGTAGACCTGAGGTAGACCATAAGGAGTAGTCCATAATGAGGTAGACCATAATAATTAGACCATAAGGAGGTAGTCCATAATGAGGTAGATCATAATGAGGTAGACCGTAATGAGTAGACCATAATGAGGTAGTCCATAAGGAGGAATAGACCATAGAGTACCCATGAGGTAGTCCATGAGGTAGACCACAATGACGTAGTCCATAATGAGGTAGTCCATAATGAGGTAGACATGAGGTAGACCATAAGGAGGTAGGTCCATAATGAGGTAGACCGGATAGGTAGACCATAAAGAGGTAGTCCATAAGAAGGTAGAACCATAAGGAGGTAGTCCATAATGAGGTAGACCATAATGAGGTAGTCCATAATGAGGCAGTCCATAAGAGGTAGACAATAAGGAGGTACTCCCATAATGAGGTAGACCATAATGAGGTAGACCATAGGTAGACCATAAGAGGTATCCATAATGAGGTAGACCATAATGAGGTAGTCCATAATGAGGCAGCCATAAGAGTGAACAAGGAGACTCCATAATGAGGTAGACCATAATGAGGTAGACCATAATGAGGTAGACCATTAATAAGGTATACCATACTGAGGTAGACCATAATGAGGTAGACCATAATGAGGTAGTCCATAATGAGGTAGACCATAAGGAAGTAGACCATAATGAGGTAGACCATAATGAGGTAGATTTTCAGGAGGTAGACCATGAGATAGACCATAATGTGGTAGACCATAATGAGGTAGACCATGAGGTAGACCTATGAGGTAACCATGAGGTAGACCATAATAAGGTAGTCCATAAGGAGTATTACCATAAGGAGGTAGTTCCATAATGAGGTAGACCATAATGAGGTAGACCATAATGAGGTAGACCATAATGAGGTAGTCCATAAGGAGGTAGACCATAAGGAGGTAGACCATAAGGAGGTAGACATAATGAGGTTCCATAAGGAGGCAGACCAATAAGGAGAAGCCATAATGAGGTAGACCATGAGGTAGACCATAAGGAGGTAGACCATAATGAGGTAGACCATAAGGAGGTAGACCATAATGAGGTAGTCCATAATGAGGTAGACCATAAGGAGGTAGACCATAAGGAGGTAGTCATAATGGAGGTAACCATAATAGGTAGACTATAATGAGGTAGACCATAATGAGGTAGACCATAATGAGGCAGTCCATAATGAGGTAGACCATGAGGTAGACAATAAGGAGAGATCCTTAAAGAGGTAGTACATGATGAGTAGACCATAATGAGGTAGACCATAATGAGGTAGACCATAATGAGTAGTCCATAATGGGTAGTCCATAATGAGGTAGATCATGAGTAGACCATAAGTAGGTAGTCCATAATGAGGTAACCATAATGAGTAGGCCATAGTGAGGTGACCATAATGAGGAGTCCATAATGAGCCAGTCCATAGGAAGGTAGACAAAAATGAGGTAGACCATAATGAGGTAGTCCATAATGAGGTAGACCATAATAAGGTAGACCATACTGAGGTAGACCATAATGAGGTAGACCCATAAGAGGTAGTCCATAATGAGGTAGACAAATGAGGTAGTCCATAATGAGGTAGTCCATAATGAGGTAGACCATAATGGAGGTAGACCATAATGAAGTAGACCATAATGAGGTAGTCCATAATAGGTAGACCATAATGAGGTAGGTCATAATGAGGTAGACTATAATGAGGTAGTCCATAATGAGGTAGTCCATGAGGTAGACCATAATGAGATAGGCCGTAATGAGGTAGACCATAATGAGGTAGTCCATAATGAGCCAGTCCATAAGAAGGTAGACAATAATGAGGTAGACCATAATGAGGTAGTCCATAATGTGGCAGTCCATAAGGAGGTAGACCATAAGGAGTAGTCCATGAGTAGACCATGATGAAGTAGACCATCATTAGGTAGTTCATAATGAGGTAGTCCATAATGAGGTTGACCATAATGAGTGTAGACCATAATGAGGTAGTCCATAATTGAGGTAGACCATAATGAGGTAGACCATAATGAGGTTGACCATAATGAGGTAGACCATAATAAGGTAGACCTACTGAGGTAGACCATAATGAGATAGACCATAATGAGGTAGTCCATATGAGGTAGACATAATGAGGTAGTCCATAATGAGTAGTCCATAATGAGGTAGACCATAATGAGGTAGACCATAATGAGGTAGACCATAATGAGGTAGACCATAATGAGGTAGTCCATAAGGAGGTAGACCATAATGAGGTAGACCATAATAAGGTAGACCATACTGAGGTAGGCTATAATGAGGTAGTCTGTAATGAGGTAGACCATAATGAGGTAGACGATAATGAGGTAGACCATAATGAAGTAAACCATAATGAGGTAGACCATAATGAGGTAGTACCATAATGAGGTAGACCATAAGGATAGGACCATAATGAGGTAGACCATAATGAGGTAGTCCATAATGAGGTAGACCATAATGAGGTAGTCCATAATGAGTTAGACCATAATGAGGTAGTCCATAATGAGGTAGACCATAATGAGGTAGACCATAATGAGGTAGTCCATAATGAGGTAGTCCATAATTAGGTAGACCATAATGAGGTAGACCATAATAAGGTAGACCATACTGAGGTGGGCCATAAGGAGGTAGACCATACTGAGGTAGACCATAATAAGGTAGACCATACGGAGGTAGACCATAAGGAGGTAGACCATACTGAGGTAGACCATAATAAGGTAGACCATACGGAGGTAGACCATAAGGAGGTAGACCATACTGAGGTAGACCATAATAAGGTAGACCATACTGAGGTAGACCATAATAAGGTAGACCATACTGAGGTAGACCATAATGAGGTAGACCATACTGAGGTAGACCATACTGAGGTAGACCATAAGGAGGTAGACCATAATGAGGTAGACCATAATGAGGTAGACCATACTGAGGTAGACCATAAGGAGGTAGACCATAATGAGGTAGACCATAATGAGGTAGACCATACTGAGGTAGGCTATAATAATAAATCTACATCACGTGAGGTGCGCGAACATCACAACATTTGTCAGTACCAACAAACAAAAATACTGAACAATAAGCTAACATTAACTTGGAGAATCAGTGTAGTACAAGGTACACCGACCCTCCATGATAACCTAGGGCCATGTATGTGCTTGTATCAGGAGTACCAGGACCAGTGTACTCACCTGGCTCCATGATGTTAATAGCACGGTGGCCTAGTACAACAAGGCCTAGAGGAATTTACCTAATGTCCCCGAATTCGATCCGCAGCTAGTTACTTTATTATTTACACACACACACACACACACACACACACATACACACACACACACACACACACACACACACACACACACACACACACACACACGCCAGAGTGGTGAACAGGTGGTGTCAGGTCAGGTGTCAGACCAACCTTCTAGACTGACTTTCGTACCATACAAAATATGGTAAAATACTGGGTTAATATTAGTCTTCCTTCAAAATAACGTCGCAACAGATTAAGTTCCACATGCATAGCGAATGAGAAGTAAATTACAGAGCGGGTGGAGCTTATACCCATGGTAAGTGAGCTCTTAAACACACGATGTCGTGAGAGGGAGGTATTGAAGAGAGCTTAGGTGGTGTACATTGAAGTTTCGTGCGTCCCTCACCTCACAGAGCTCCACCTGGATCTCACCTGTAGTTCTAGTGCCTCCAACATTCTGAAGTAATCTCCACGTGTAAAAGGTGTAAAATTACTACAGTTTTGATATCAATTATATAATATTATACCATTTATAAATATTAATGTTTTAATAATAAAATGATTATCTTGATAAATAAACGCACAGAATTAATTTCACAGCATACGAAATCAAGAGTAATCAAGGGGAACTGGGCATTAACCATAAGTACTGACCTACCTTCCCAGTCCCTCGACATGTCTGCTCGGCGTTTGCCAGTTAGAGCGTACTGCTTTGTGCTCCTGTGTCCGTTCTCCTGTCTTAGAAGTCCAAGTGGTTCCAAAATCCCATGTCCTACTGGTTATTTTATATGTGCATTTGTTGTATATAATTGTCGTGTTATTAAATTGAGAGAAAATGAAAAATTATTAACGAATATCTATAAATCATCCAACTTTTTAAAAGAAATTTTTTTGTTTTATATTCTTTGGGTTGAACTATCGACACTGAAAGAAGATGTATAGGCCGGTATATAATCAGTTTACAACTTACCAGTGACACTTCCTTTTCATCGTAAAAACAAACTATAGTACAACCTCCTCCAGATATACACTATAGCATTTCCTCGTGTTACATTCCGTTGATTACAACAGTCGTTCACATAAAAGGGACTTAATATTATACGGTTCAATTATCTCATCTACCTATATCATTCGTCCTTGTTACGTGTAATTGTAGAGGGAAAATGAGGCGATTCAACAGACCGGACCGGGAACACTTTTTAAGCAATACTATAGTATACACTTCTTTGGGTTTGAACTTCGATGAACGAGTCTGTTACGTTGTATATCGCCCAAGTTATCTATTACCGATTTTACGTTAAGCATTGCATAAGTAACGCACAGGATAACACAAGACTTCACCCTGTGTAAATATGTGATAATAAAGGTACTTACACAAACGGGACTAATAATTTTGATACAGACAACAGCTACTAACACATATTGGACTATACACATATTGGACTAACACTTATTGGCTAACACTTATTGGGCACTAGAACTCTATTGGACTATACCTTAATAGGACAACATCGTTATATGTGATTCTTACACTTAATGGACTCACTTATTGGACTACAGTTTTTACTAAACTATGAGCTAACACTTATTGGACTAACACTTATTGGACTAACACTTATTGGACTAACACTTATTGGACTAACACTTATTGGACTAACACTTATTGGGCTAACACATATTGGGCTATCACATATTGGGCTAACACATATTGAGCTAACACATATTGGGCTAAACACAATTGGGACACAATTGAACACATATTGGGCTAACACATATTGAGCTATACACATATTGGACTAAACCATATTGGCTAACACATTTGCTAACACATATTGAGCTAACACATATTGGGCTAATCACAACATTGGGCTAACACATATAGCTAACACATATTGGGCTAACACATATTGAGCTAACACATATTGAGCTAACACATATTGGGCTAACACATATTGGGCTAACACATATTGGGCTAACACATATTGGGCTAACACATATTGAGCTAACACATATTGAGCTAACACATATTGAGCTAACACATATTGGCTAACACATATTGGGCTAACACATATTGGGCTAACACATATTGGGTAACACATATTGGGCTAACACATATTTGGCTAACACATATTGGGCTAACACATATTGGCTAACACATATGGGCTAACCATAATTGCTAACACATACTTGGCTAACACATATTGGAACACATATTGGCTAACCATATTTAGCTAACACATATTAAAACACATATTTGGCTAACATATACGCAGCAAACAGGTGTTAGGACAGAGGTTTCACATAGATCAAGAATTTAATATATTAAAGTAATTTTCTTATAAACCATTTAAACAAAAAATAAAGAGAAAGAGGTTAAAAATTATGTAACGTTGATGTACAAGCTTGCAAAATTTGAGGCGAAGAGAAGATTCAAAGGAAAATTCTGAAAATCTTGAGCAAGGAAATAGTGGAATGTCCACATCCAGTGGCATAATTCCCTCTGCATGAGGAAAGATTATCAATCAGAGATGTACGGGGTTTGAGGTCCGGATTTTAGGAGGAACATGTATATAAGTGAGAGAACTTGTTATAGTGATGGTATTAAAGTGAGAGAACTTGTTATATGATGGTAGTAAATGAGAGAACTTGTTATAGTGATGGCATTAAAGTGACAAACTTGTTATATGATAAGTGATGGTATTTAAAGTGACAAAATTTATAGATAGCATAAAGTGAGAGAACTTGTTATAGTGATGGCATTAAAGTGAAAAATTGTTATAGTGATGCATTAAAGTGAGAGAACTTGTTATAGTGATGGCATTAAAGTGAGAAACTTATCAATAGTGATGGTAAAGTGAAGAACTTTTGTGATTAAAGTGGAGAATTGTTAAAGTGAGGATTAAAGTAGAGATGGTATAAAGTGACAAAACTTGATATAGTGATGAGTATTGTATAGAGAGGATCTAAGTGAGTGATGAGGATTAAAGTGAGAGGAATTGTTATATATGCTAAGGAGACTGTAATCCTAATGACTGGCAGATAGCATTCATAGTTCCTTTATAGAGGCAAAGGGAACGAATGGAGTGCAAAAATTGTATGGGAATAAGTCTCATTGGTGAATTGTATGTATGTGAAGTAAGTTATATGAATGATTAAAGTGAAGACGAGTTATAGATAGCATTAACGAAGAAAGCTTTTAGGAAGGTAGAGTGTGTAGACCATGGTTTACAGTGATGCATATAAGTGAAAAGTATTTAGATGAGGTTAAAGAGTTCTTGGCTTTATGGATTGGCGTAAAGGCGTAAAACAGGGTGATAGGGGCATTAGTTTCAGATATTGCATGTATGAATAGGATTTAATTGAAGACTGTGAAAGAGAGGTTAGTTAGAGATTAAGAGAGAGATTTATTTGCCCATCACAAGTCCAGAACTTGATGTTGTGTTCAAGTGGTGTTCAATATATTTATGATGGTTTAAAAGAAGCGAATGCTTGGGTGTTAAAATAGGTGTGGGTTGTTAATAAATATAAAGATCTAATGCAAATGGATGCACATGTCTGCTCTTTGATGACACTGGAACCTTGGGAGATTCGAAATGAAGGTTGACTAGAGGTTGTGGATGAGTTTGGTAAAGGGTGTTAAAAGGAAGATGAAACTGAATAAGGAAAGAGAGACGGGAAAAAAAAATAGAGACGAAAGACAGGATAGCAGGTTGAGGGAGAGAGTAGGAGGAGGTAATGTTAGATATTTAGGAGTGGACGTGTCAGCAGATGGGTCTATGAAGGATGAGGTGAATCATAGATTGCCGAGGGTAAAAAAGGTGAGTGGTGCACTTAGGAGCCTGTGGAGACAAAGAACTTTGTCCAAGGAAGCATAGAGGGGAATGTATGAGAGTATAGTTATACCAACGTTCTTATATGCGTGTGCAGCATGGGTGGTGACTGTTGCAACAAGGAGAAGGCTAGAGGCAGTGGAGACAAAAATGACTTCGAGAGTGTATAAATCTGCAGTGGAGAGTAGGCGGGGTAGAGGTCGGTCTTGAGGGGTTGAGGGAGGGCGTAAAGGAAGTTTTGTGTGCAAGGGTCTTGGACTTCCAGCAAGCATGCATGAGCATGTTAGATAGGAGCGAATGGAGACAAATGGTTTTTAGGACTTGACGTGCTGTTGGAGTGTGATCAAGGTAACCTTTATGTAGGGATTCAGGGAAACCGGCAGGCCGGACTTGAGTCCTGGAGATGTGAAGTACAGTGTCTACACTCTGAAGGAGGGGTGTTAATGTTGCAGTTTTATAACTGTAGTGTAAACATGCCTCTGGCAAGACAGTGATGGACTGAATGATCTGAAAAAATTTTCTTATTTCGGGCCACCCTGCCTTGGTGAGAAACGGCTGTGTATTAATAAAAGAAAACTTGCTATAGTGATGGTATTAAAGTGAAGACGTTATAGTGAGTGATGGTATTAAAGTGAAGACGTTATAGTGAGGGATGGCATTAAAGTGAAGATGATATAGTGAGCAATGGTATTAAAGTGAAGACGTTATAGTGAGTGATGGTATTAAAGTGAAGACGTTGTAGTGAGGGATGGCATTAAAGTGAAGACGTAATAGTAAGTGATGGTTTTAAAGTGAAGACGTTATAGTGAGTAATGGTATTAAAGTGAAGGAAGATCGTTATAGTGAGTAATGGTATTAAAGTGAAGGATGACGTTATAGTGATATTGTATAATCGTGACAGGAAGCGTAAAGTAATCGTATCAAAGTGAAGACGTTATAGTGAGTGATGGTATTAAAGTGAAGACGCTATAGTGAGTAATGGTATTAACGTGAAGGAAGACGTTATAGTGAGCAATGGTATTAAAGTGAGAACAAGACAAGTGCTGTGTTTTTTCCAGCTCTAAGTTTCCTTCTCCATCTTTATTTGCTCACTAATAACATTATAAAGTATTATTGATCGTTGAACATGAAGACACAGTGTTGCCGGTGCTGCTCCTGCCTCCTCCCTGCTGCTGCTGCTGCTGGCTGCTGCTGCTCCCTGCTCTCAATCTGGCATCATCAACGTCTTCACAAGGTAAGAAAGTTAATCTAACGCTACCATCACCACACATTTACACTGCCATAGTTTCAGCTTTTTCACAGGGCTGGTTTTTCTATACTATTCCAGACTCATAACTCGAACACTGTTTAATGAGTAAATGGTATAATTACGCGAATTATTCACCAGCAAGAAATGTTCTATTTCTTTCGTTATGAAGAAATTATTTCAAATTTCATAAAAAGCATCAATTTTTTTTTCTGTATTGATGCATCAATGTATTTTTTAGTGAAGACTCTGGGTGACACTCTCAGATTCCCAATGTTTTGTAAAGCTCTATATGCAAAATTTTAAATATGTTAAGTGGGGAAAATTAACACACCGGTCTTCTCCCACCGAGGTAAGGTGACCTAAAAAAGAAGAAGCACTTTCACCATCACTCTATCGTTGTCTTGCCAGAGAGTTGCTATTGTAGTTCAGATGCCCATCCAAACTGCAATGAAATAAACTGCTCCTTCAGAGTGCAGTACTCAAGTCCAGTTAACCAGTTTCCCGGCTAATTGGACTTGCTCACACTCCAACAGCACGTCAAATCATAAATACCACTAACTTACCACCTATTCCATATAATTACATTTACCACAATGTTTCCCTATCCACCCCCTTGATTTATCTTTTGAAATGCAACAAAATCTTCCATACCTTTATCTAAATATTTCTCAACTATATGCTTCAATGTACGCATTAGATCTTCATATCTTTTAGTTTCCTGAAATATCCTTGTTTACCTGCAGTCTTGTTATCTTACTATTACTTCTTTCAATAATAACTCTTCCGTACTCTTTACCTAGTATTCTCATCAGGTTTATTTGCCTTCCATTCATACACTCTCCTCTATCCTCCCTTTCGTACATTTATTGTACAAATGCACCAACCACTCCAAAACTGAATTAACATTTCTTTCTTGATCTCATCATTCTGTTTTTTTTTTTTTTTTTTTTTTTACACAGGGTTTGACAAGGTTAGGTTAAGGATCCTTAGCTTTATTGACAAGCTATTTACAAGTTAAGGATTCCTAACTTTATTGACAAGCTATTTACAAGTTAAGGATTCCTAACTTTATTGACAAGCTATTTACAGGTTAAGGATTCCTAACTTTATTGACAAGCTAAGAGCTGTTACCTACATCAGCTCATTTGAAAGCATTTTTATTGTTATGAGACATACAAGTAGGAAACAGGATGAAGTTGGAGCCATCTGTGGGCCAGCATTTTCATTTGATCCAATGACTATCTCGTTGACATCATTATGCTGTACGAATGTGTTCCATACTCGAGTCATCCTGGGTATATATGATCTCAGATGGAGTGAAGTTCTGGAGAAGGGTACAGCCAGAGTGAAGTTGCTGCTTTCTGCCCGTCTTGTGGTATTGAAGCTTGCTTCTCGTTGTCCTCGAAGTGGATCAAAGTGTGGTACTTTGATAATGTTGGCCTTGTACATAACAGTAAGGCCACCAACATTCCTCCTGTGTTGAAGGCTCTGCTGAAATGACAGATCTATCCAGGATGGGTCCAGGCGAGAGATGAGACGTCTTGCTCTGTTCTCTACTCTGTCAAGCAGTCTCAAATAAGAGTGGGATGGGGGGGGGGCAGACCAAAAAAGTGGAGCATACTCAAGATGTGAGGGTACTTTATCACCTTTATTTCTTCCCTCTTTCTGAAGCACCTCCCCAATTTTCACATCTGGTTTTTTCTTACTCCTTAGAGATGTTATTCCTCCCTGCCCAATGTCTAAACTCACTTCCTTCCTCTCTTCATTAATACAGCACTTCAAACTATTCCCTTCATCTTCCTAATACCTCCAACTTCCTATCCAATAACTTCCCTCTTTTGTTTTTAACTGATAAATCCATTCGTTACCTAGACTTTCTCAACTTATTCATCTCACGTCAAAACTTTTTATAATTGGCAGTAAAATTTGTTGACAAAACATCAACCACTTTTTCAGTTGCTTTGCTTTTACACTTTCTTAATTCTCTTTTGCTCTCCATATTCTCCACTCTCCCTGTTTCACTTCTGCTATGTAATTGCTTCTCGTATGCTAACTTTCCTCCCTTACTACTCTCTGTACCTCGTCATTCCTCGTCATATATATATCTGCATTAACTTTGCTTTCCTATTAAAAAAAACATTATCACTTAATGTTTATAGATCTGGTTTCAGAAATCTAAATTTTTACTTATTTATCAACTTCTGTTTAACAAATATTATATATACATATATCGCAAAACAAGCGTTACAGGATGCAAAACAACCACGAGTTTGTAGAATGATAGCTCTGTCTTTTGTGTTGTAATTAACACATCATTAGGAGCTTGCAAAGTTGCAGAGAAGAGGAGGATGTGCAAGCAAATACGATCCCAAGGGACGTCTTCACTTCAGTGAAGACGTCCCCAGGGATCGTATTTGCTTGCACATCCTCATCTTTTCTGCAACTTTTCAAGCTTCTGATGTGTTAATTACCACACGAAAGGCCTAGAGCTATCATTCCACCCCCCCTGTGGTTGTTTTGCATTACATATATATATATATATATATATATAATATATATATATATATATATATATATATATATATATATACACCGACCTGTAATTGAGAGAAATTGTACTTGTTCACCTGCTACTGAGAGATATTATTTGTACCTATCATCGTATTGTGCTTGTTTTAAAAATACTTTCTGATAGTAGTGTTGGAGTATTTATAAAAGCTTCAGAGGCTGGTGTATGTTACTAGGCCAGATCAAATTATTCTTAAATGCCTTCAGGTTTTGTGTGTTGAAATAACATGCAGTTGGTAAATTCATCGTTACAAACCTTAACACGAAATCAATGTGGCGGTGAAGTGTACATTGTCAGTGAAAGATTTTGGGGCTTCCCAGGATATTATCACCTGGA
>NC_069479.1:5290867-5379718 GCF_026875155.1 Cherax quadricarinatus | reverse complement strand
CTCAACAGGTGAAGTACAGGGTGTTGCAACACGGTGGTCCAAATTTCAAAGCAGTTTATATATAATAAATAAATAAATTAATTAATAATACTAAAATTGGGTCCAACAATCTGAAACATCCTGGAGTATCAATTAATAATAATAATAATAATAATAATAATAATAATAATAATAATAGTCTTTATTTCTACAAGTATATGTACAAGGTATACAGACCATAGCTCTGACATCAACAACATACTACTATATAGAAAGCCCCTTGTATTGTTAAAATCTCTAGTAAGGCTGATGCATGCAGGGGATGAGATGAAAAGCTGTAAGCCTTCTCCCTGAAAGCTGGCTGCCTTGGATCAACGTCTAGCATTGTGCTAGGCGCCAAGGTATTGTCCAGTGTGGTGAGAATGGTATAGCACTGCGTACCTTGTTCCAAGGTTCGTAGGTTCAAGTCTCCTTCAACCAGAGATCAGTGTCAGCGAATACGCATTGAGAGTTTAATCCCTATTTTAGGTATTGAAGTATTCTTGTCTGGTGGTGGAAAGGTTTAGGTGTAACTTTAATAACTCTAGTGTAGTTGACTGGCTTTAAACCTCCTATAATTAGCCTACCAGTCCTCTTTATGAGGTCATTCTGAGGCCGGAGTTGACCTGTAGATGTCGCGAAGGAAGGTTACTGTGTAGGCTGACGATGGTGCACTGTCAGTGCTACTGTTAGTGTGGTCAGTGTAGAGTGTTATGTGTATATCTCGGGTCATGCTGAGTCAGCATGAAGGCAGAAGACGTGGGACTAGCGGTAAAGGCTCTATAGATGAAGTGATGTGTATCTCTGAGCGTATAAATGAAGAAAGTATACTTTAATTCCTCTTATACGGGATCTAAGTATTCGTGACTGGTAGTTGACGGGCGTGCCGAGCCTTAACGACCGTCGTGTAGTCAGTAGACGACCCTCGTGTAGTCAGTAGACGACCCTCGTGTAGTCAGTAGACGACCCTCGTGTAGTCAGTAGACGACCCTCGTGTAGTCAGTAGACGACCCTCGTGTAGTCAATAGACTTTCAACGGAATTCACCAACCAGCCTCGTTTAAGTGTACATCTGATGAAGAATTACACAAATATACAAGATTTGGGTACTTTATTTGTAGACGTTTTGCCATCCAGTGACTTTAGGCCATAATGTAAAGACTAGAATTATATACATAAGATGAGGTAATATACATAAGATGAGGGACAGATTACCTCATGTTTTGTATATATTTTTACTGTCTTCCAATTACGTCCTCGAATTTATACTGCTAAAGCCTCTGGAGGGCGAAACGTCTACAGTAAAGACAGCCAGATATTGCACATGTAGTAGCAGTGACTGAGGAAGGCTAAATAAAGCCACCTGTTTAAACAAGAGCAGTCGTCTTTCGGTTAATAAGTAAACAGCATAAGAAGGAAGGAGCACTGCTGAAGGCCTACTGGCCCATGCTAAATAGGTTTATTCAGGTATACGTACATATAAATATAGTTACATAAATTATCATATGTAGTAGCATATGTGTAGAATATCCAGGATAACCCAAAAAAAGTCAGGTCCAACTCACACCCACCCACACCTACTCATAAGAACGTAGCATAAAGGAGAAACACTGCAACAGGCCTACTGGCCCATACTAGACAGGTCCTTCTCATACCCAAACCCACTAAGAAAAATATTTGCAAAACCCATTTTTCACTGTTACTTATCTAAGCTATTTTTAAAGCTACATAAGGTTTTAGCTTTTATGACGGTACTCGGGAGTTTGTTCCACTCATCTACAACTCTGTAGATGAGTACTTTCCTATATCCTTTCTAAACTTAATTTTTTCCAACTTGGAACCCATTGCTGTGATTAGATTAGATTTTGCCACCGAAGTGGCTAGTTTATTGTGCACCCCATATCCATCCTGTGGACGGTAGTGCGAGAGCATATGGATACACAAAAGGCCTAGGAACTAGGCCCCAAAGGGCTGTGAGTCCTGTCTTGGTTTGATATTTTACTCACGCTAGTGGTGGACCACCAAACAGCACCAGGAGTCTTGTACCTCCAGATCAGCAGACAACCTCAGGTAGCACCTCAGTCATCAGAGGTCCTGCCAGTAAACCATCCAGTTCTTGGTATAAACATCAGCAGACATGATATTTAACCAGGCAAAACACCGCTTAACTAACAACACAAGAGTCACATCACGGTGTCTACCTGTCATCATCCCAATGTCATTCTTCAGGTCACCAGGTGTCACCCACACCTAACTCTCCACCTATATATACTGTCGTTTTAAATTCTGTATGTTAGAAGTGATCAAGGTCCCAGGACCGAAACGTTTCTAATATATGCTAGTGTTTGCTTACCTGTCTTTATAACCCCATCCAATTCTTCACCAGACTGTGGTAAGACACACCTTGCAGTAGTCACCAGGTGAAGAGATACAACCACTGTATTGCTACCTTGACACGTCACGTTAGAACACGGCTGAAGGACCTCTTATCATTTTAAGTAGGATCTGCGTTTTGCAAAAGGGTAAATATCCCCGCTAATAAAACCAAAAGGAGAGAGAGGTAGAGAAGGAGGAAGAGGAGAAGGATAAGGATAATGATGATATTTGGATTTCCAGCGAGGGATGGGTTAAGATTTAGTTCCTGGGATCAAGAGCCCTTTACTCTGGCAAGAAGTTCTCCTTAGAACTGTCACAAAAATAATTGTCCTCAAAATGTTCTCACGTCTTTATTGATTCGAAAATAAAATTGTATAAAAAAAATATGCGCAAAACTTTTGCTACTAATATACACAAATGTATACTAAGATACACTAATATACATTAATATATTCTAATATTCACTAATAAATTATTATACACTGATACATTAATATCCACTAATGCACTAATATACACTAGCATACACTAACATACACTAATATACACTAACATACACTAATATGCACTAACATACACTAATATACATCAGTATACCTTCATCTACTTAACTTTAGTTCTTTCAAAAACATTAGAGACATGTATGTTTATTTTTAAACCAACGTTTTATGAGCAACTGCCTAAGTGAATTTATATATATATATATATATATATATATATATATATGTCGTGCCGAATAGGCAGAACTTGCGATCTTGGCTTAAATAGCAACGCTCATCTTGCCATATAGGACAAGTGAAAATTTGTGTATGCAATAATTTCGCCAAAATCATTCTGAACCTAACGAAAAAAATATATTTGATTGTGTTTATTTAGTACTAAATTATTGTAAACGTATTTAAAATATATTTAGTTGGGTTAGGATAAAATAAATTGTTCTTGTTATAATAAGGTTAGGTAAGTTTTCTAAGATTATTTTGGTGCATAATTAAAATTTTTTACATTAACATTAATGAAAAAAAATATATCTTTAAACGTATAAGAGAAAATTTCAGAAAGGACTTAATTTTAAATGAGTTCTTGCTAATTGACCAGTTTTACATATTCGGCACGACATATATATATATATATATATATATATATATATATATATATATATATATAAATATATATATATATATATATATATATTACGTATATATTAAAATCTTTAGTAAGACATGATCAATTTTTATTAAAAGAAGATTCGCTACCCATTTTTTTTGGTGTATCAGGGAAAGATGGAAATACATTAGGCAGTAAATTTTGGAGAATCTGCCATACCGCTGGATTTTACCACCTTCCCCATCGAGAAGTTTGCCGACGGATGCGGCAGTGTTTATTTTCAAGGTCGCACTGTTGATGTCAAAATAATAACTCACGCTGAACATTTACCGCATATAATAATAATAATAATAATAATAATAATAATAATAATAATAATAAATATTTACTACCAGTACATGTACAAGGTATACAGACCATAGTTGACATCAATAACATACTACTATATTGAAAGCTGCTTGTTATGCTGAGCATTTCGGGCAAATTAGGTCAGTTTTGTCCCAGGATGCGACCCACACCAGTCCATTAACACCCAGGTACCCATTTTACTGATGGGGAACATAGACAACCGGTGTAAGGAAACACGTCCGATGTTTCCACCCCTTCGCCGGGAATCGAACCCGGACCCTCGCCGTGTGAAGCGAGAAAGTTGCCGTCAGTAATTTGTTTCAGCAGGCAAGAGAAAAGTACACCCGGACTCTAAGAGGTGAAGGATTGTCTTTGCTTGCTGCTGTGGTAATGCATCGTGCGGTTTCAAGTGTAGTCTTATGTGTATTACCTGGAGTTTACCTGGAGAAGGTTTTGGGGGTCAACGCCCCCGTGGCTCAGTCTGAGACCAGGCCTGTTGCTACTAGAATCCTCGTGTTTTGAAAAGTAAAGACAAAAACCACTTAACCTTTCTCATCTGGTTTAACAAGACAACTTGAATAAGTAAAGCAATATTTGATGACTGGTTTAAGAATTGAGTCAAGATATGTACCTCCAGGTACGTAGATATCTTTACTGAAGGAGTACTTTCCAAGACGAAATATCCTCAGTCACACACACATAAGAATTACAGACTAGAAAGTATTACGGCCAAGTTTGATGAATACTTTCACTGCTTTCCCTCTCAGTCTGGTCCAGAAAGTTGTGACTCTGGCAAGGAGAATGCCAGGCGAGGACTCAGAAGATATATAAACAAATGACACACAAACTTTTAGGGGATGGAAAAAAAAATCTTGAGCTCGGTACCCAGAAGAGAACAACAGAAGAGGGTGAGGTAGAACGTGGAGATAAACAGTTAACACTGCAGCAGCTGTGTGTGCAGTTATATGATGCTGGTAAAACTGTTACAGGTGGCCCGGTGGTCTGGTGGCTAAAGCTCCCGCTTCACACACGGAGGGCCCGGGTTCGATTCCCGGCGGGTGGAAACATTTCGACACGTTTCCTTACACCTGTTGTCCTGTTCACCTAGCAGCAAATAGGTACCTGGGTGTTAGTCGACTGGTGTGGGTCGCATCCTGGGGGACAAGATTAAGGACCCCAATGGAAATAAGTTAGACAGTCCTCGATGACGCACTGACTTTCTTGGGTTATCCTGGGTGGCTAATCCTCCGGGGTTAAAAATCCGAACGAAATCTTATCTTATCTTATCTTACTGGAGGGAACCCTGACACATCTAGAAACACTGCTGTGAAGTGAAATCTGCAAGAGGTGAGTATGTATTGTCAGTTAAATGAAGCATTACAGACCAACGATGCATTACACACTACCTGAGCACTTTAGTATGATTATTATAATCATGGGGGAGCGCTAAATTCGTAGGGATTATACAGCGCCTGTAGGGGGGACGGGATGAAAGGTATTAAAGCTCAATTCAGGGAACTGGAGCACAGATCCAGTTCCCTAGATCAAGAGCCCCTCACCAGCATCAAGGCCTTGAGGAGGAGCACTCTAACACTCTACTAACAACTCTGTATCAACACCAGCTGAAGCTTCACAACTATCCATCTCAACCCAGTAGTCCCACACATGCATCTCATCATCACCATCCACCAGCAACCAGAATTTAGGGGTAGTAAAATTATCTTATTTAACCTTATTTAGCCACAGGTACTGTATTTTAATTATGTACACCTAAGTACAATAAACTATAATTACAGATGTATTCTTAAAAATTATTTAACATAAAAATCCTTTATTTTGGATGTGTGTGGAATATAACCTAATTTTTTTTTCTATATTCTTCAGTTCACTTAACATACCGTTACCAGGAACCTAACCCCAGCTTACTTCAGATTCCACTCTCTCTCTCTCTCTCTCTCTACATACATATATATATATATATATATATATATATATATATATATATATATATATATATATATATATATATATATATATATATTATGATTTATTTATTTATTAATATGTAATATTGTATATATGTAAACAATTAAGGTCAACTGTGCTCAATATTGAATCAGAATTTTTTGACATGATTAAAATGTATACAAGTTTAAATATTATATTTTATGCAATTTCTCTAAATATAACATAATCATTG
Source organism: Cherax quadricarinatus (assembly GCF_026875155.1). Taxonomy (NCBI): domain Eukaryota; kingdom Metazoa; phylum Arthropoda; class Malacostraca; order Decapoda; family Parastacidae; genus Cherax; species Cherax quadricarinatus. Next base: position 5,373,673 of record NC_069479.1, on the reverse strand, counting down.
TTAAAAAATACTGACAAGTGGTTCTTCCTTCACGTGACCGTCCCTTCACGTGACCGTCCCTTTACGTGACCGTCCCTTTACGTGACCGTCCCTTTACGTGACCGTCCCTTTACGTGACCGTCCCTTTACGTGACCGTCCCTTCACGTGACCGTCCCTTTACGTGACCGTCCCTTCACGTGACCGTCCCTTTACGTGACCGTCCCTTCACGTGACCGTCCCCTTCACGTGACCGTCCCTTCACGTGACCGTCCCTTCACGTGACCGTCCCTTCACGTGACCGTCCCTTCACGTGACCGTCCCTTCACGTGACCGTCCCTTCACGTGACCGTCCCTTTACGTGACCGTCCCTTCACGTGACCGTCCCTTCACGTGACCGTCCCTTTACGTGACCGTCCCTTCACGTGACCGTCCCTTCACGTGACCGTCCCTTCACGTGACCGTCCCTTCACGTGACCGTCCCTTTACGTGACCGTCCCTTCACGTGACCGTCCCTTCACGTGACCGTCCCTTCACGTGACCGTCCCTTCCTTCACGTGACCGTCCCTTCACATGACCGTCCCTTCACGTGACCGTCCCTTCCTTCACGTGACCGTCCCTTCACGTGACCGTCCCTTCACGTGACCGTCCCTTCACGTGACCGTCCCTTCCTTCACGTGACCGTCCCTTCACGTGACCGTCCCTTCACGTGACCGTCCCTTCACGTGACCGTCCCTTCACGTGACCGTCCCTTCACGTGACCGTCCCTTCACGTGACCGTCCCTTCACGTGACCGTCCCTTTCTTCACGTGACCGTCCCTTCACGTGACCGTCCCTTCACGTGACCGTCCCTTCCTTCACGTGACCGTCCCTTCACGTGACCGTCCCTTCCTTCACGTGACCGTCCCTTCACGTGACCGTCCTTCACGTGACCGTCCCTTCAGTACAGTTAACACAGAGACTCGCCTTAATTTATTATAGTGGTCGGTGGGAAGTTATACAATGCCTGGAGAACACATGGTGATCTATTTTGATTTAGGGAGCTAAAATTCCTTGATTTAAGAGCTTTGCAGCATCAAGGGAATGCCCTTGATGCTGGCATGATTGGTCTCTAATGCCAGTAAGTGGACCTAACATTTCCTTCCTTGGATCTGATTACCTCCCATTCACAGGCGCTGTGTGAGCCTCCTGTGGGTTTAGCGCTTTCCCCTAAATACAACAGTATTATCACATGTATTCACACATGCTTCTGGTTTATTCTCACTTTTATACGCTTCAGTTATTCATGAAGAATATCAATGTGACTAATGTTATTACAACATTACAACAACAAGAAAAACTGTGGTGCTCTGCATCCTGGGAGGGAGAGACGACGCCATGGGTCGACGTGAAGGCAACGACGCCGTCTGTCGTCCCGTAACAGAGACGACTGCTGCTGCTGCCGTCGGGTAGAGGCAAGGTCACTTGTAGCACGGAAGATATACAATATACATCTTCGATGGAGAAAATAAAGAGGGCAGTTATGGTGCGGGTGGTGAAGCTGCTGCGCTGCTGGAGGTAGGTGCAGGAGTACACTGATTGGTGACAGTACCCATGAAGGCTGTAGAAGTAATCATGAGTAGTAGGGAGTGTAGGGGCAGGCAGCTCTGGCAGAGAGGTATAGGAATGCGTCAAGAAAGGCAGTCCTGTCCGAGACGGACAAGGAGGAAAGGCAGCTATGGGAGGGAGGTGTAGGAAAGCAGCGGTACACTTGGACCCAAACATAATAGTTCTGTCTGCTCGAGCACTCTGGTATCTGGGCAACTCTGGGATTCGCAAATTGGAAACTGATCGTCATGGAATCCTCGGAGAGAGAGAGCAGACTCTGATGAGTAGGAATGTGGCTCTGGGGAGGAGGAGCTTGACGTATAATGGACGGCAGTGTCTGGGAGGTTTGCTGAGGCCTGGTATGGCTGCACGACTGAGGTCTGTGTGCCACACTCCTGCAAGGCAAGAGAAAATCCCTCAAAAGAGACGGTTGCTCCTGGAAATGGCGTTGAAGAGTTCATACAAGAAATAGACGAAGGGGCACAGTTGAGGGTAGGCGGGTCACTAAGGATATCGAAGACTGAAGCTGAACGAGACTGAGCTTCATCAGAGGTAGTGTATGGTTGCTTAGTACAACCTAGAGTGGTGAGGAATGTGGTCGTGTCTCTTTTAGCCAGAAGTCCGGGACGCTGAAATATAGCATCATCAAAAACTGACTGAGAGGTGAAGAAAGGTGCTGCCTGAGGTAGGAAGTCGACAGAGGTGCAGTTGGTGTATACATGGTTGGTGGTGTTGTGCCCCTGGAGGGGCCACTTGCACGTAGGGCGTTTGGGAAACACACACTCTACCTCCCTCTCGGTGTTAGTGTGGTATGATGGAGCATGTTGCTTGGCACTGACTGCTGGTAGTTGTAGTGGTGAGAGGTGAGAGTGACATGGGGACTGACCTTTTAGAGGTACCTCCCGCCACTCACTCTCCTCTCCCTCCGGTGCGCCTGCAAGACAAAACAGTATTTGACTAACAGTAAGTGGTAACTATAAAGTCATGGAGGGTTAGATGGTGTTCATGGAGGGTTAAATGGTGTTCATGGAGGGTTAGATGGTGTTCATGGAGGGTTAGATGGTGTTCATGGAGGGTTTAAATGTGTTCATGGAGGTTTAAAATGGTGTTCATGGAGGTTTAAATGGTGTTCATGGAGGGTTAAATGGTGTTCATTGGAGGGTTAAATGGTGTTTCATGGAGGGTTAAATGGTGTGTTCATGGAGGGTTAGATGGTGTTCATGGAGGGTTAAATGGTGTTCATGGAGGGTTAAATGGTGTTCATGGAGGGTTAAATGGTGTTCATGGAGGGTTAAATGGTGTTCATGGAGGGTTAGATGGTGTTCATGGAGGGTTAAATGGTGTTCATGGAGGTAAATGGTGTTCATGGAGGGTTAATGGTGTTCATGGAGGGTTAAATGTGTGTTCATGGAGGGTTAAATGTGTTCATGGAGGGTTAAATGGTGTTCATGGAGGGTTAAAAATGGTGTTCATGGAGGTAAAATGGTGTCATGGAGGCTAGATGGTGTTCATGGAGGGCTAGATGGTGTTCATGGAGGGCTAGCTGGTGTTCATGGAGGGTTAGATGGTGTTCATGGAGGGTTAAATGGTGTTCATGGAGGGTTAAATGGTGTTCATGGAGGGTTAAATGGTGTTCATGGAGGGTTAAATGGTGTTCATGGAGGGTTAAATGGTGTTCATGGAGGGTTAAATGGTGTTCATGGAGGGCTAGATGGTGTTCATGGAGGGCTAGATGGTGTTCATGGAGGGCTAGATGGTGTTCATGGAGGGCTAGATGGTGTTCATAGGAGGGCTAGATGGTGTTCATGAAGGGCTAGATGGTGTTCATGGAGGGCTAGATGGTGTTCATGGAGGGCTAGATGGTGTTCATGGAGGGCTAGATGGTGTTCATGGAGGCTAGATGGTGTTCATGAGGGCTAGATGGTGTTCATGGAGGCTAGATGGTGTTCATGGAGGGCTAGATGGTGTTCATGGAGGGCTAGATGGTGTTCATGGAGGGCTAGATGGTGTTCAGGGAGGGCTAGATGGTGTTCATGGAGGGCTAGATGGTGTTCATGGAGGGCTAGATGGTGTTCATGGAGGGCTAGATGGTGTTCATGGAGGGCTAGATGTGTTCATGGAGGGCTAGATGGTGTATCATGGAGGCTAGATGGGTTCATGGAGGGTTAGATGGTGTTCATGGAGGGCTAGATGGTGTTCATGGAGGGCTAGATGGTGTTCATGGAGGGCTAGATGGTGTTCATGGAGGGCTAGATGGTGTTCATGGAGGGCTAGATGGTTTTCCCATGGAGGGCTAGATGGTGTTCATGGAGGGTTACATGGTGTTCATGAGGGCTAGATGGTGTTCATGGAGGGCTATAGATGGTGTTCATGGAGGGCTAGATGGTGTTCATGGAGGGTTAGATGGTGTTCATGGAGGGCTAGATGGTGTTCATGGAGGGTTAAATGGTGTTCATGGAGGGTTAGATGGTGTTCATGGAGGGCTAGATGGTGTTCATGGAGGGCTAGATGGTGTTCATGGAGGGCTAGATGGTGTTCATGGAGGGCTAGATGGTGTTCATGGAGGGCTAGATGGTGTTCATGGAGGGCTAGATGGTGTTCATGGAGGGTTAGATGGTGTTCATGGAGGGCTAGATGGTGTTCATGGAGGGCTAGATGGTGTTCATGGAGGGCTAGATGGTGTTCCATGGAGGGCTAGATGGTTTTTTCATGGAGGCTAGATGGTGTTCATGGAGGGCTAGATGGTGTTCATGGAGGGCTAGATGGTGTTCATGGAGGGCTAGATGGTGTTCATGAGGCTAGATGGTGTTCATGGAGGGCTAGATGGTGTTCATGGAGGGCTAGATGGTGTTCATGGAGGGTTAGATGGTGTTCATGGAGGGCTAGATGGTGTTCATGGAGGGCTAGATGGTGTTCATGGAGGGCTAGATGGTGTTCAAATGTTAGATAAAATGTTGAATGTTAAAACGTCTTGGTGTGACGAGAAAAGTCATGTAAACACCCGCCTCAACATTCAACATATCTGAGCCTATATTAACACTGTTGAGTCCTTCAGATTCACACTGAAAATAGAACGATAACTCAATACATTTTTGTTAAATTAATAAAACAGGAAAGACCCTTAAATACTAAGTGCTGATTAAATTTTGCCACCGAAGTGGCATCGTTCACTCCATCGCTGTGTTGCCAGACGTGTGCAGATGCTGTACTTCAAACACTAATACAGTCACAAAATCCTGGGTGGTTTTCTCAACGAGTTCTTCCTTCAGAACTTGAAACTATTAATTTACTGCCCACAGTGTTTACCACAGTTTAGACGGAAATCAAAACTGAGTTGCTAGAGGAAGACTCCTCGACATAGACGCCTCAGCCTACCTGCAGGAAAAAATAGCAGCCATCTTCAGAACTCTTTAAATTTAAACATATTAGTGACTCATTTAGCAGGATATGGCTAAAAAATCAGGTTAGGTGAGGTTTCTAAGTCAGGTTTAGTCAAAAAATATTCTTTGAGGTCAAAACATACAGGAGAAATAGGTGGAAACCATGTCAGAGGCTGAGTGGTGTGCCCGGGGCAGGGTAGTAACATGGCTTATAGTCGGCCATTGTCATCAGCTGCGCTGAGAAGAACGCAGCGTTGAAAGCCTTAAAGGGTTAAGTTAGTTTATTCAGATATATACAGTTACATATATTATCATACATAGCAGCATATGTGTAGAGAACCTGGGATAACCCTAAAAAAAGTCAGAAAAAGTGACTTATTTCCATTGGGGAAGACCAACTCAGCATGAGGGTAACATCTAACACTCGTATTTTATAAACAATGTGCATATTTACGAATTTGGCCGAAATCTTTGTGTAAAACACAATATACTGCACTTCCTGATAACCTCAGTGAGGAATCACATCTTCCAACACTATATATACCATGACACCATCTTCCTTCATCACTACATTGCATGATAATTTAAACATTGACATTGCACATGTGAGCTTACTGTCGTGGCTGAGGTCTGAAGTAATGGTGAGAGGATCCACGTTGTGAAGATCATCGTCACTGGCAGTGTGCAGACACTGGCTACTGACGGAGCCTCCTCTTACACTCTCCCTGCTGGAGGGATCACAATGACACTCTTAGTTCCACGTCTTTATAAATGTCAACAGTGACACTGTTAATTTCACGCGTTTACGAATTTCATTGTTTTATTCACTGGTTGTATTGGTAAGCCAGGTGAAGGTGTCGGTCAGATGACCAGAAGCTCCACTGGCCGGACCTCCAGAGCTGATCTAGACCAAGAAACACATTCCCAAATTTCCCAACAAACAAGTTATGCATTTCTTCTTACGTAGTTAAAATAATAACATACAAATGGATGTAATGGGTCAGCAGTTAATGGCACGAAAAACAATCTTAAACTATATTTTAAACCCATATACTTTTAAATGATTATTTTTTTGTAAATTGCTACTGCCTTGAAGCTGTCTGTAAGCTACGAAGACATCTTGATCCAAGGTGCTGCATAACCCTTACAGGATTGGCACTTCAGAGCAAATATTACAGTATAATAGAGAGGAACACTGCTGACCTGGTGGTTTGAGAGGCGAGGCTGTGGAAGGCTGACACTTGCTGGAATCTCTCTCCATACTCCACACTCACATGCTGACAGAAATTACCAACACTTGTGACTTATGGACTGGCCAACTTTTAGAAAAAAATCAATACTTTTAGTAATTAGTGTGAAACTTTAATATTTGAGGAATAATAAATTATGAGGTGGTTACACTGTTATACTGTTACACTGTTACACTGTTAAGCTGTTACACTGTTACACTGTTACACTGTTACACTCATGAATAGACGTAAGTGTCGTGCAGCTCCGTCTCAGATACGTTTTTCGATAAAAAATGTGGCATCCCTACTCACTGTTGAATTCAAAACCAGTACTTCACGAACACCCATATCATGAACTTTTTCTGCAGTAGTTCCAGGAGTTACCCTTGACTCCAGGTTATGTATGACACAACACATCACTTCCAAAACAGCTGTTGCTTGGATTGCACTCTCACAGCTCTGTAAACTGAGAGGTGCACGTCCTGCCACCAAGCTTCACTTATACACAGCAATCATCAGGCCTCTCATCACTTACACTACCCTTGCCTTAACACTGGCAGCTAAAACTAATGCACGGAAGCTACAACGTACCCAGAACCTGGCATTGCGCTGGGTGCTGAGAGTGAGGTGGCATGACTATGCCACAAACGAGTCACTCCACCTCAGGACTGGCATACCAGCTTTGAATGTGTTCTGGAAAACACTCTGCGACAGACAACTTGACAGACTTGAGACACACCACGACTACTGGACTTCTTACCTTGATCACTCTTTCAGACGACCTTACAATCTTGTCAGTCTCTTCAGAGCTCTTTACGACTCTGTTTCTCCTCCTCGATACGCTTAATTTTTTCCAGCAATCTTGCTCTTCTCTTGCACTCTTCCTGCTCCTTTTCTTGCACTTTTCACGCTATAATATCCTAAAGCAATTACCATCTTTGCTTTATCTATCCTTTATCTCTCCAACTCTCCTTAAACTGCCATTGTCGTGGAGGATCGTTCTCTGTGCAGTTGAGTGGAGCGGCTTGCCAAGTGTCGTTTGGGCGGGAGACAGAAAGTAGCAGCACATGCAGTGTCACATGACCATTACAATGCCCTATTAAAGTTTTACAATGCCCTGCGGTTGGGTTTAGCCTCTACTCTTTTCCTTTTTCTTTATTCTTTTCCTCTCTCCCACATATTCTTCAACTATCCCCCACTTCCCCCTCGCCCCTAGTGGGTCCTTACCTGTGAATCCCTTCTGTTTCTGATTTTCAGAGGCCCCTCAAGGAAGGTTCCTTGATGTTGGTGAGGGGCTCTTGATTTAGGGAATTGGATCTGTGCTCCAGTTCCCCGAATTAAGCCTGAATGCCCTCCACATCCCCCCCCCAGGCGCTGTATAATCCTCCGGGTTTAGCGCTTCCCCCTTGATTATAATAATAATAATCTGATTTTCAGAAACAATCTACCCAGCGTTCTCCACCTGACTCTCCACACTATATATACTCATGTAATCTTCACCCTGGTAGATCTATTTGTGACTTGATAAAGCTCACTGTGTGGGCGAAACGTTGTCAATAAAGAATCGCATTGTACTGCAGTTGTATCTATTTCTTTCTGTCGTGACAGTATTTTCTACCATTTATTTCCATCTTCTGTCAGAGGTGGTGAGATCGAGACGTTATTTGTCAAATCTTTCAGGTAATTCCTTATTGCTTTGATGCTGATATTATTGATTCTAACAGGATAACTCAATAAAGTTAAGACCCTAGTGGGTTTAGCGTTTCATACTTATAAGTTACCACTTAATAACTTTTGTCTAGGCTTAAGTAGTCTGTGAGTACTAGGATTAGTCTGCCCGAAACGTACACGCATGATAGTGCCTTTCTATTGTGGATTAACAATAGTTCATTAATGTCAACTGCAGTTTGTAGACTACAGGAAGAAACAATGTTTTCCCGTTTGTCTGATTATGATTTTAATAATGATTAGTAAAGGTAAATGGTAGTAATGGAAATACACGCTTGCGAGGGAGAATTGTGAGTGACCTCACCTTGAGAAGGAAGGCAGTGATGACGCTGAAGGAAGGTCTGCTGGCGGGGTCGTAATTCCAACAGCGTTGCATTATACTGAGCAGTGCTGGAGGACAGTCCAGGGGGTGAGGCAGTGTCAGTCGCTGCTCTACCACCAGGCGTACTACCTCGTCGTTGGTGTTGTTCTGGAGGACACAGACTCGGTACATGTACAAGGACACAGACTCGGTACATGTACAAGGACACAGACTCGGTACATGTACAAGGACACACACTCGGTACATGTACAAGGACACAGACTCGGTACATGTACAAGGACACAGACTCGGTACATGTACAAGGACACAGACTCGGTACATGTACAAGGACACACACTCGGTACATGTACAAGGACACAGACTCGGTACATGTACAAGGACACAGACTCGGTACATGTACAAGGACACAGACTCGGTACATGTACAAGGACACACACTCGGTACATGTACAAGGACACAGACTCGGTACATGTACAAGGACACAGACTCGGTACATGTACAAGGACACAGACTCGGTACATGTACAAGGACACACACTCGGTACATGTACAAGGACAAAGACTCGGTACATGTACAAGGACACAGACTCGGTACATGTACAAGGACACAGACTCGGTACATGTACAAGGACACAGACTCGGTACATGTACAAGGACACAGACTCGGTACATGTACAAGGACACAGACTCGGTACATGTACAAGGACACAGACTCGGTACATTTACAAGGACACAGACTCGGTACATTTACAAGGACACAAACTCGGTACAAGGACACAAGCTCGGTAGGTACCTGAGTGTTAGTCGACTAACACACAGGTACCTACTTACTGCTAGGTGAACATAGACAGCAGGAGTCCTGAGGAAACACGTCCTGTTTCCACCCGTACCGGGGATCGAACACGGACACTTAGTGTGTGAACTGAGTGCGCTACCAACCGATGGATAGGTAGGCACACCTTTTCCTACCTATGAATCTATTTTCATCCAACGAACTGGATCTATCCTCCCATTTCCTGGATAGAACGTAAGTGCCTTCTATCCTCCTCCCACCCAAAGTTCTGTACTGTCCCCCCTCAAGGAAGGTTCCTTGATGTTGGTGAGGGGCTCTTGATTTAGGGAATTGGATCTGTGCTCCAGTTCCCCGAATTAAGCCTGAATGCCTTCCACATACCCCCCCCCCAGGCGCTGTATAATCCTCCGGGTTTAGCGCTTCTCCCTTGATTATAATAATAATCTGTACTGTCCGCTGACTCTGCTGTCTCGATGTTTAGTCACCTCTTTGATAGAGACACTGGTGCGCGAAACGTTTTTAAATTAAGATACCTCATGGAAGCAATAATAATTGAATAAGGATTCATTACAAGGGTTCTGTTTAGAAAGGTATCTTGGTAAGGCGACCCACGGGGTAAGGTGAGCCCTCACAGGGTATGAGGACCCCCCACAGGGTATGGTGACCTACCTTGTAAGGTCTGACGCCCCTGGTGGTCATCTCCCACAAGAGGACACCGTAGCTCCAGACGTCACTCTGGCTGTTGTATACACTGAACTGGAGACTTTCTGGCGCCATCCATCGAACTGGCATCATGGCGCGGCCCTCTGTCCATAGATGGTTGAAAATTTGTGTTACAAACAGAAGTCACAAACTGGGTGAACGGAGGATCAAGCTTTCATTCCTATGGGCTGAATGAGCCAGGAGGGTTTAGCACTGTATATTAGGTATAATAGGAAGAGATAAAATAGACAGTGGAGAGTAGGAGGAATAGGAATGTTGGGGCAGCGTCCATTCCAGGGGCAGTGTCCAGCCCTGGGACAGCGTCCAGCCCTGGGACAGCGTCCAGCCCTGGGACAGCGTCCAGCCCTGGGACAGCGTCCAGCCCTGGGACAGTGTCCAGCCCTGGGACAGCGTCCAGCCCTGGGACAGCGTCCAGCCCTGGGACAGCGTCCAGCCCTAGGACAGCGTCCAGCCCTGGGACAGCGTCCAGCCCTGGGACAGCGTCCAGCCCTGGGACAGCGTCCAGCCCTGGGACAGCGTCCAGCCCTGGGACAGCGTCCAGCCCTGGGACAGCGTCCAGACCTTCACTGCCTGTAAGAGCCTTCAGTCTTCTTGTACTCTTACTTCAGACCTGATTATTCTCCATACGCTAAACCCTTATGACCGTTACGGATTTAGCACTTCTCCATAGTTACGATGACAGGATACACCGTATACACCGATACAGGATACATGTATACACCGAGAGGTGTATATCTCTCAGCCTAAATACACTTAGAGCTAACTTTACTCACTAAGAGATCAAAGTATATTCATCTCGATTAAAGACATGGGTGCTAGGAGCCTTGATGACCTTCGCATAGCCGATAGGTTTCAAACCCAATTAATCTCTTAATCTGCGGTTACCAAGTAGCAACTGGGCCTCACCCTTCCTGTAGTAGTTAGAATGGAGGCTCCTGGAGAGGCCGAAGTCCCCGATTTTGAGTGTGAGTGTCTGGTCTAGCATGCAGTTCCTGGCTGCCAGGTCCCTGTGAACCAGCCTCTTCCAGGCCAGGTACGTCATCCCGTCTGCTGCCTCTGCTGCCATCTCCAACACTTTCTGTAACGCCAAGGTTGTAAGAACGTAAGAAAGGAGGAACACTGCAGCAGGCCTACTGTCTCATACTTGGCAGGCCATTCTCAAGCCTAAACCTTCTAGCAAAAATATTTGACCAATCCATTTTCAATGACTCCTATGAATAAGCTTTGATAATACGGCTCATGTGTAAGTCCCACTTATGTATAATAATAATAATAATAATAATAATAATAATCTTTATTTCTACAAGTACATGTGCAACGTCTGCTGTCATGTCTTATCTCTCTCCCTTGTAGTACCGATCAAATCCTGTTATCACCAAGAGTGATGCTAATAACATGATGTTATCACCACCTGTAATACCACCGTGTTATCTTGTTCGCCACTATCACCTGTAGCACCACCAACGCCTGTAACACCACCATTTTATCTTGTGCACCACCACCACCTATAACACCACCACCATGTTATCTTGTGCACCACCACCACCTATAACACCACCACCATGTTATCTTGTGCACCACCACCACCTATAACACCACCACCATGTTATCTTGTGCACCACCACCACCTATAACACCACCACCATGTTATCTTGTGCACCACCACCACCTATAACACCACCACCATGTTATCTTGTGCACCACAACCACCTATTACAGTCACTATCTTCCCAAAACTCTGATTGCAACACCACCATTGCTTCACTAACACCTTTACCATCGTCCAGTACCACTATGCTATCGTCTAGTGGGCCTCACCTTCCAGTATGCAGTTTAAGCACGTCTTGCAACTGATACATGACATGTCTCGCAGTTACTAGACAGAGGATCGAGCCTCCGCTACTACGTGCTCCAAGTGGCCCGATTGGGCCATTTGGAGTACCTAGTGCGTCACCTACCCTCATCTGCTGGGACCGTCAACACCTTGTATGTCACCTAACCTCACCTGCTGGGATCATCAGTACTTAGTACGTCACCTAACCTCACCTGCTGTAACCATCAGCACCTAGTACGTCACCTAACCTCACCTGCTGGGGTCATCAGCACCTAGTAAGTCACCTAACCTCACCTGGTTTGAGAGGTCACCTCTGTGGTTCTTGAGGTAGGTTCTGAGGTCACCTTGCTCCATTAGTTCCATAACCACGTAGACGGGGGCGTAGTCCCCTACTACACCTAGCAGGCGAACCACGTGATGGCACTCTATATCCCTGTCAAGGATGAGAAAGATGGTTATTGTGAAGGATGAGAAAGATGGTTCCTGTCAAGGATAAGAAAGATTGTTCCTGTCAAGGATAAGAAAGATTGTTCCTGTCAAGGATGAGAAAGATGGTTCCTGTCAAGGATAAGAAAGATTGTTCCTGTCAAGGATGAGAAAGATGGTTCCTGTCAAGACAGAGAATGTTCCTGTCAAGACATTGACAGTATGAGAGACACTCTCTTTCTCTCTCTGACACACACACACACACACACACACACACACACACACACACACACACACACCAGCATACACACACACACCAGCACACACACACAACACACACACACACACAATCACACACACACATACACAGATCAGTGGTAAACAGAGTGACAGATATAGACAATCTCGTCACCTGAACATTATACAGATAAGAGAAAAAATGGCAGTGAATATATAACAATATTCAAGTGGGGAAATACCTGGAATATACACCCATAAGAGTTTAGCGTGCTTTCGTAGATATACCAAGTGTATATACAAGTGTAACAGCAGACTTGCAGCCACTGACCTACCCTCAACACCTCTCATCATTACCCTGCCCGCCTCCACGGAACTGCATGACCCTTGCGAATTTAACGCTTTCTAGGAACGTAATCATCTGTATAACGAAAGACTATATTGTAACCATAAAATTACACCAACTCTTCGTTGTAAGATTAAACAATGGTAATGATTTACGTACGTACGCCAGAGGTCAGATGTTTACAATTACAACAGCAGCATACTAATAACTGTTGATTACGCAAAAAAAGCGTAAAAACGCAGAGTAACTGATGGAAATCCGGCGATGGTGTGAATATTTTTGACTGATATATCTGTGGTAAAGTTTAGCAAATTTTGATAGTTTTAGTGTGTTGTTTATCAGTGTATATACACTGAGAGGTGAGTATCTTAGTGTATATACACTGAGAGGTAAGTGTATCTCAGTGTATATACACTGAGAGGTGAGTATCTTAGTGTATATACACTGAGAGGTAAGTGTATCTCAGTGTATATACACTGAGAGGTGAGTATCTTAGTGTATATACACTGAGAGGTAAGTGTATCTCAGTGTATATACACTGAGAGGTGAGTGTATCTCAGTGTATATACACTGAGAGGTGAGTGTATCTCAGTGTATATACACTGAGAGGTGAGTGTATCTCAGTGTAATATACACTGAGAGGTGAGTGTATCTCAGTGTATATACACTGAGAGGTGAGTGTATCTCAGTGTATATACACTGAGAGGTGAGTGTATCTCAGTGTATGTACACTGAGAGGTGAGTGTATCTCAGTGTATATACACTGAGAGGTGAGTGTATCTCAGTGTATATACACTGAGAGGTGAGTGTATCTCAGTGTATATACACTGAGAGGTGAGTGTATCTCAGTGTATATACACTGAGAGGTGAGTGTATCTAAGTGTATGATAAATTAGACACATGTGCAACTCTTGGGTATCTTTATTGAGGAAACGTTTCGCCACACAGTGGCTTCATCAGTCCATACAAAGGAGAATCTTGAAGAACAGGAGGAGAATGAGGTAATCAGTCCCTCAACCTTGAGTCGATGTGGTCAGTCCATCAATCTTGAATAGAATACGGCATACGTTCGGAGGAGCTTATAAACCGTTGGTAAGAGAGGTGCAGCAGTCATAGGTGGTGTCACATTAGGCAAGGGAATTCTTCGCTTGCCTAATTCTTGGGCACGACCTACTTCCACATTGAACAAATGTGACACCACCTATGACTGCTGCACCTCTCCTGCCAACGGTTTATAAGCTCCTCCGCACGTATGCCGTATTCTATTCAAGATTGATGGACTGACCACATCGACTCAAGGTTGAGGGACTGATTACCTCATTCTCCTCCTGTTCTTCAAGATTCTCCTTTGTATGGACTGATGAAGCCACTGTGTGGCGAAACGTTTCCTCAATAAAGATACCCAAGAGTTGCACATGTGTCTAATTTATCAACATGTCGGTTCTCTGAACCATTCATCTACAAATCTGTCAGTGTATATACACTGAGAGGTAAGCGTATCTCAGTGTATATACACTGAGAGGTAAGTGTGTCTCAGTGTATATACACTGAGAGGTAAGTGTGTCTCATTGTATATACACTGAGAGGTGAGTATATCTTGGTGTATATACACTGAGAGGTGAGTATATCTTGGTGTATATACACTGAGAGGTGAAGTGTATCTTAGTGTATATACACTGAGAGGTGAGTACATCTCAGTGTATATACACTGAGAGGTGAGTGTATCAGTTTATATATACTAAGGGGTGAGTGTATCAGTTTATATATACTAACGGGTGAGTGTATCTCTGTGTATACACTGAGAAGTGAGTGTATCTCAGTGTATATACACTGAGAGGTGAGTATATCTCAGTGTATATACACTGAGAGGTGAGTGTATCTCAGTGTGTATACACTGAGAGGTGTGTGTATCTCAGTGTATGTACACTGAGAGGTGTGTGTATCTCAGTGTATATACACTGAGAGGTGAGTGTATCTCAGTGTATATACACTGACATGTGAGTGTATCTCAGTGTATATACACTGAGAGGTGAGTGTATCTCAGTGTATATACACTGAGAGGTGAGTGTATCTCAGTGTATATACACTGAGAGGCGAGTGTATCTTAGTGTGTATACAGTGAGAGGTATGTGTATCTCAGTGTATATTCACTGAGATGTGAGTGTATCTCAGTGTATATACACTGAGAGGTGAGTGTATCTCAGTGTATATACACTGAGAGGTGAGTATCTCAGTGTATATACACTGACAGGTGAATGTATCTCAGTGTATATACACTGAGAGGCGAGTGTATCTTAGTGTGTATACAGTGAGAGGTATGTGTATCTCAGTGTATATTCACTGAGATGTGAGTGTATCTCAGTGTATATACACTGAGAGGTGAGTGTATCTCAGTGTATATACACTGAGAGGTGAGTGGATCTCAGTGTATATACACTGAGAGGTGAGTGTATCTCAGTGTATATACACTGACATGTGAGTGTATCTCAGTGTATATACACTGACATGTGAGTGTATCTCATTGTATATACACTGAGAGGTGAGTGTATCTCAGTGTATATACACTGAGAGGTGAGTGTATCTCAGTGTATATACACTGACATGCGAGTGTATCTCAGTGTATATACACTGAGAGGTGAGTGTATCTCAGTGTATATACATTGACATGTGAGTGTATCTCAGTGTATATACACAGAGGTGAGTGTATCTCAGTGTATATACACTGAGAGGTGAGTGTATCTCAGTGTATATGCACTGAGAGGTGAGTGTATCTCAGTGTATATACACTGAGAGGTGAGTGTATCTCAGTGTATATACACTGAGAGGTGAGTGTATCTCAGTGTATATACACTGAGAGGTGAGTGTATCTCAGTGTATATACACTGAGATTACTTTATTTCAATTTTATTGATTAAAGTATTCTTGACTGGTAGTGTACAGGTTACATGCATCCTTGACCCTCGTGTAGTCGACAGGCTTTAAACCCCACTAACCAACCTATGTTATATATTATGTAGTGGAGCGGACTAGACCAGTAGCATATGGCTGTATAAACAATAGTCTATCAGTACTTACGAAATCGTAATAACACTTCTGTAAACGAACCATGGAACGGATTAGTGGTCACAGTGAGGGGCCCATGCTAACCACCCTAGTTGGATTAATCTTAGAGCCAGCTGGCCGAGCGGTTAGCGCACTATCCTGTGAGTAATAGGGCTCGTCTGACGTGGGTTCGAACCTCGACCCGTTACTTGATCTATCACTGCAGCTGTACCACCCTTGTGGGTTTAGCACTTAAGTTTAGCACTCACTGCATCACTGCCGCTTCCCTGAGGAACTGCACCACCTCCTCAGTGGAGGCTGCATCACTGTGGGTCTTCACTGCCACGCTCCTAGCCACTGTCCCAGCGGTCCTCAGCTCCCCAGCTAGGACCTTGCCGAAGTAGCCGTGTCCTAGCAGTGTCTGTGGCCGCACCGTCAGGTCGTCTCGCCACAGGATGAACTCCTCGCGGAACATCTCCGAGGGTGCGAAACCTTCTGTCAACAGTGGCAAGTGCGATAGAAAGTTACAATCTTAGCTAGAATTTATAAAAACACAATTCTAGCTACGGAGAGGTGAAAACAGTTACACTTCTAGATACGGAAAATACACACACACAAAAAAATCACAATTTTAACTAGGAAAAATAAGACTATTTTTAACTAGGCTAATGCGAAAAAATGAATCGTAGTTTAAGCTAGGAAAAAATCTCTCTCTCTCTGCCCCCAAGACTATCTCTGCCCCCAAGACTATTCTTCGCCCACCTTTTACAGAATTGTGTACACTAGTATCTTATAATATCATGGCACCGGCAAGGGCCACTGGACAGTCATAGGACTATCCCTGCCATAGGCCTGCCCCTGTCATAGGCCTGCCCCACCATGGGCCCTCCCCCTGCCATGGGCCTTAGAAGTACCACTTTGAAAAGTTTAAACTTGTGCAGGGGGGGGGTATCTTTTTTAGGAAAAATTTTGCTCCAGGGGGAGAAAAAAGCCCTGGTGGCAAAACATTTCCAGAAAAAGAAAAATGCTCCCACAAGTGTCTCTTTTATCAATTATTCTTTTCTAAAAAAATTATTCAAAGTACATTCGGGCCCGCTTTACGCGCTTCGCTTTAGGGCGCTTCGTTTTAGGCGCTTCGCTTTACGGCTTTTGTAATACAGCTGTTTTCAATTTATTATTTTAATTTTTTAGATTCCCTAAATAAAATATAACCACTAAAATAAGCTAAAGGCGAAATATTTTAAGGGTAAGAAATTGTGTGTACTGTGGCTTTTTTTTAGGCCAAGTTTATTGCTCATTAATATGTGAATGAAAACATGTTATCGTTTTTATATACATTTGAAAATGGAGAAAAAGGTTGTGTTTCACTTTACGGCGTTTTTTGTTTACGTGGTGCCGGGAACCAATGCTGTATAAGCGGGCCCTACAGTAGCACAAAAACCCTTTGCTGTTAAAGTGGGCCCTACAGCCAAAACCCCAAAATCTGTATAAGTGGGACCCTACAGTGCACAAAACCCCTAACCTCCTGTAAAAGGGGGCCCCTACAGCACAAAACCCAACCCTCCTGTAAAAGTGGGACCCTACAGTAGACGAATTTACCTGCTGTATAGGGGACCTACAGAAAGCACAGAACCCAACCCTGCTGTATAAGTGGGCCCTACAGTAGCACGAACCAAACCCTCCTGTTAAGGGGGCCCCCTACGTGCACAGAAACCTAACCTCCGTTAAGTGGGCCTAAGCACAGACCTAACCTCCTGTTAAGTGGGCCCCCTCAGTAGCACAAACCCCTAACCCCCTGTATAAGTGGGCCCAAAGCCAGAACCTAACCCCTGTAAAAGTGGGCCCACAGTAACAAGAACCTAACCTGCTGTTTAAGGGGACCCTAAGTAGCACGAACCTAACTGCTTAAAAGGGGACCCTACAGTAGCCAAAACCAAACCCTGTTTTATAAGTGGGCCCCCTACAGTAGCACGGGGAACCCCTAACCTCTGTATAAGTGGGGACCCTACAGTAGCAAAAAAAACCTAACCTGCGTATAAGTGGGACCTACAGTGCACAAAACCAAAACCTGTGTAAAAGTGGGCCCTACAGTAGCACAGAACCAAACCTCCTGTAAAAGGGGGCCCCTAAGTAGACGAACCTAACCTGCGTATAAGGGGGCCCCCTCAGTAGCACAGAACCCAAACCCTGCTGTATAAGTGGGCCCCTACGTGCAAAAAAACCAAAATGCTGTTAAGTGGGCCCTCAGTAGCACAGAAAAAAAACCTGCTGTAAAAGTGGGACCCTCAGTAGCACAGAACCTAACCGCGTATAAGTGGGCCCCCTACAGTAGCACAAAACCCTAACCTGCTGATAAGTGGGACCAAAGGCACGAACCAATGCGAAATGGGGACCCCGTCCCCCAAAAAACCAACCCCTTTTAAAAAAGGGGGGCCCCTCAGTCCCCAAAGAACCTAACCTGCGGTTAAGTGGGACCCTACAGTAGCACAAAAACCCAAACCCTGTGTATAAGGGGCCCCTTTAATTAGCCAGAACCTAACCCCCTGTATAAGTGGGCCCTACAGTAGCAAGAACCTAACCTGCTGTATAAGGGGGCCCCTACGACAAACCTAACCCCCTGAAAAAGTGGGCCCTACAGTAGCACAGAACCTTACCCCCTGTAAAAAGTGGGCCCTACAGCACAAAACCTAACCCCGTATAAGGGGGACCCACAGTAGCCAAAACCCTAACCTCTGTAAAGGGGGCCCTTTTCAGTAGCACAGAACCTAACCCCTGTATAAGTGGGCCCAAAGACAAACCTAACCCCCTGTTAAGTGGGACCCTCGTAGCAAAAAAACCTAACCCCCTTTTAAAAGGGGGGCTACAGCACGAAAAAACCCCCTGTAAAGGGGGGACCCTACGTAGCCAGACCTAACCTGTTTTAAAATGGGACCCTAAGAGCACAAACCTAATGTGTAAAAGGGGGGCCCCTACGTAGCACAAAAACCTAATGCTGTATAAGTGGGACCTCAGTAGCAAAAAAAACCAAACCCTGTGTATAAGTGGGCCCCCTACGTAGCACAGAACCTACTGCTTTAAGTGGGACCCTACAGAGCACAGAAAAACCTGCTGTAAAAGTGGGCCTCAGTGAAAAAACCTAACCTCTGTTAAGTGGGACCCTACAGGCACAAAACCCTAACTGCTGTATAAGGGGCCCTACAAGTAGCAAGAACCAAACCCTCTGTTAAGTGGGCCCTACAGTAGCCAGAACCAAACCCCTCCTGTAAAGGGGGCCCCTACAGCACAGAAAACCTAACCTTTAAGGGGACCCTAAAGTAGAAAGAACCAAACCTCCTGTATTGGGGACAGCACAAAACCAACCCTGCTTTAAAGGGGGACCCTACAGTAGCACAAAACCCCAAACCTGCGTAAAAGTGGGACCCTCAGTAACAAAAACCTAACCTGCTGAATAAGTGGACCCTACAGTAGCACAAAACCTAACCTGTGTATAAGTGGGACCCTACAGTGCACAAAAACCTAACTGCTTTTAAAAAGTGGGCCCCTTTCGTAGCACAGAACCAAAACTGCTGTATAAGGGGACCCTACAGTAGCACAGAACCAACCGCTGTAAAAGTGGCCCCCTACGTAGCAAGAACCTAACCTCCTGTATAAGTGGGCCTAAGTAGCACAGAAAAAACCCTGCGTATAAGGGGGACCCTACGTAGCACGAACCAAACCTGCTGTATAAGTGGGCCCCTACGTAGCACGAACCAAACCTGCGTATAAGTGGGCCCCTACAGTCACAGAACCTAACCTGTGTTAAGTGGGACCCTCAGTAGCACAAAACCCTAACCTGCTGTATAAGTGGGACCTACGTACCCACAAAACCCTAACCTGCTGATAATGGGACCCTCGTAGCACAGAAACAAACCCTGCTGTATAAGTGGGACCCTCAGTAGCAAGAACCTAACCTGCTGTTAAGTGGGCCTACAGTGCACGAACCTAACCCTGTAAAAAGTGGGACCCTACAGAGCACAAAACCCTAACCTGCTGTATAAGGGGGCCCCCTTTTACAGTAGACAGAACTTAACTGCTGTATAAGGGGGGCCCTACAGTAGCACAAAACCCTAACCCCCTGTATAAGGGGCCCTACAGTGCACAGAACCTAAATCCTGTATAAGGGGGCCCCTACAGTAGCACAAAACCCTAACCCCCTGTATAAGGGGGGCCCTACAGCCACAAAACCCAAACCCCTGTTAAAAAAGTGGGACCCTACGTAGCACAGAACCTAACCTCCTGTATAAGTGGGCCCTACAGCACAGAACCTAACCTGCTGTATAAGTGGGCCCCTACAGTAGCACAGAACCTAACCTGCTGTATAAGTGGGACCCTACAGTAGCACAGAACCTAACCTGCTGTATAAGTGGGACCCTACAGTAGCACAGAACCTAACCTGCTGTATAAGTGGGACCCTACAGTAGCACAGAACCTAACCTGCTGTATAAGTGGGCCCTACAGTAGCACAGAACCTAACCTCCTGTATAAGTGGGCCCTACAGTAGCACAGAACCTAACCTGCTGTATAAGTGGGCCCTACAGTAACAGAACCTAACCTCCTGTAAAGGGGGCCCCTTTACAGTAGCACAGAACCCTCCCTGCTGTAAAGGGGGGACCTCAGAGCCAGAACCAAACCCTGCTGTATAAGGGGGACCCTACAGTAGCACAAAACCCAACCCTGCTGTTAAGTGGGACCTACAGTGCACGACAAACCTGCTGTATAAGTGGGCCCTCAGTAGAAAGAACCTAACTGCTGTATAAGGGGCCCCTACAGAGCACAGAACCTAACTGCTGTATAAAGGGGGACCCTACAGTGCAAGAACCAAAACCTGTTTTTTTAAAAGTGGGCCCCTACGTAGCACAGAACCTAACTGTGTTAAAAGTGGGCCCCTACGTGCACAGAACCTAACCTGCTGTAAAGTGGGCCCTACAGTAGCACAAAACCAAACCTGTTTTAAAAGTGGGACCCTAGTAGACAGAACTTAATGTTTTTTAGTGGGCCCCTACAGTAGCACAAAAACCTAACCCCCTGAAAAGTGGGCCCTACGTGCACAGAACCAAACCCTCCTGTAAAAGTGGGCCCTACAGCAAGACCTAACCTCCTTTAAGTGGGCCCCTACGTAGCACAGAACTAACCTCCGTATAAGTGGGCCTACAGAAAGAACCCAAACCCTCTGTATAAGTGGGCCCCTACAGTAGACGAACCAAACCTCGTATAGTGGGACCCTACAGTACACAAAAACCAACCTGCTGTATAAGGGGCCCCTAAGAGCACAGAACTTAACCCTGCGTTTAAGTGGGCCCTACAGTAGCACGAACCAAACCCTGCTGTATAAGTGGCCCTAAGTAGCACAGAACCTAACCTGCTTTTAAAAGTGGGCCCTACAGTAGCACAGACCAAAACCTGCTGTAAAAATGGGCCTACAGTAGAAAAACCCAACCTCCTTTTAAAGGGGCCCCCCTAAGTAGCCCCAAAACCTAACTGCTGTATAAGTGGGCCCACAGTAGCCAGAACCAAAACTGCTGTATAAGGGGGGCCCTCAGTAGCACAAACCCAAACCCTGCTGTAAAAGTGGGCCCTACAGTAGCAAAACCTAACCTGTGTATAAGTGGGCCTACAGTAAACAGAACCAAACCCCTGCTGTTAAGGGGGGGTCCTACAGTAATCGGAACCTAACCTGTGTTAAACGGGGCCCTACGACCCATTTGCCAGTTATACTACTACACATTGCCTTGCTTTGCTCCCCTTTCTGTTTTGTGAAACTCCCACTACCCCCCCTACTAGCTGTGTGTATTTACTTTAGCTACTACTATACTACTATTACTACTACTCTTTTTAAAACTACTACTACTATTACTTACTATACATTACTACTACTTACTCTACTACTACTACTACTATTACTCTATATTAATATACTACTATTACTATTTATATATACCACCGAAAATCGGGGAAATTTTCTCTCTCCTGGTTTTGGGGTTTTATGTCTTCCTGCTTTTTTGTTTCCCTCCCATGGTCTAACATTTTCAGTGGTTGGCGTACTCCCCCGGTAAAAGGGGGATTGACCACCTGGTCAAGAATGGAGGGGATGGAGTTTGTCCTGGAGCCCCTCCACCACCACCCCCCACCCCCCACACCATCACCCACACCCCCCAACCACCGTCACCACCCCCCACACTCACCCACCACACTGCACCACCATCCTTCACCCCCGGATCCTGGGGAACAAGACACATAAGTATAAATTAAAAAACCGAGGAAACCCCACTACTTTACGAAATTCAATTCCATACGAAAAAAAAACATACCCATACGAAATTTTACTATCCATAGAAATATTACATATCCTACGAAATATAAATATATACGAAATTACATTACACGAATTTAAACGTAACAACAAAATATCACTATCTCCATGAAAAATATCACATATCTCCATGAAATATCACATATCTGAACGAAATATCAATATCGCCGAAATTCATACATTGCATAAAATATCCATATTTGCACGAATATCAATATATGTTTGAAAATCGTATCTGACGAAATATAGATTCTGCACGAAATATCAAAATCTGCATGAAATATACATATTTGCACAAAAATATCACTATATGATGAAATTCAGATATCTGCACGAAAATTAACTATCCCACGAATGATGACTCATTCATTCACTTGCTTATAAATTTGTAATGAGTCATTTTTTATGACTTTAACAATGAAGAGGCCGGGCGAGTGTAAGGCCGTACCCCCCTGGCCTGCCCACTCTCCAGGTTTAGGTACCCGGAGCTAGATCCCCCACATCCAGCCCCCTCCTCCAGACTGTACCCCAGCACCTCACAACAACTTCTCTGTTCTGGGAAAAAAAAAGAAGCACAGTCTGGCACTAAAATTTAAAATTTTGGTTTTTCTTCTGCCACGTAAAGCAAGTCAGGTGATTTATTCTGACGACATCAAGCAAGAGTCAGGCTGATTTATTTGACGACGTAAAGACGTCGGGCTGTTTATTCTGACGACGTCAAGCAAGTCAGGCTGATTTTCTGACGACTTTAAAAAGGGACAAGAGTCAGGCTTTTTATTCTGAGGGACGACAAAAAAAGGTAGGTGATCTATTTGACGACGTCAAGACAAGTCGGGTGATTTATTCTGACGACGTCAAGACAAGAGTCAGGCTGATTTATTCTGACGACGTCAAGACAAGAGTCAGGCTGATTTATTCTGACGACGTCAAGACAAGAGTCAGGCTGATTTATTCTGACGACGTCAAGACAAGAGTCAGGCTGATTTATTCTGCCCAGTAAAGCAAGGTCAGGCTGATTTTTCTGACGACGTCAAGAAAAGAGTCGGCTGATTTATTTGAAGTCAAACAAGGTCAGGTGTTTATTCTGACGACGTCAAGACAGAGTCAGGCTGATTTATTCGACCACGTCAAGAAATGGGGTGATTTATTTGAGGGACTAAGACAGAGTAAAGGCTGATTTTTTTTGACGACGTCAAGACAAGGTCAGGTGATTTATTCGACGACGTCAAGACAAGTGTCAGGGGGGAAATTTTTATTTGACGAGTCAAGACAAGAGCGGGGTGATTTATTCTGCGACGTCAAGACAAGGTCAGGCTGATTTATTCGCCCACGTCAGACAAGTAGGTGATTTTTTACCACGTCAAGAAAAGAGTCAGGTGTTTTTTTCTGCCACGTCAAGAAAAGAGTCGGCTGTTTTTTTACGCTTTAAAGACAAGGTCAGGCTGATTTATTCTGAGAGTAAAGAAAAGAGTTCGGGGCAGATTTATTCTGACGACGTAAAGACAAGTCGGTGATTTATTTGACGACGTAAGACAAGAGTCAGGCTGATTTATTTGACGACGTCAAGAAAAGAGTAGGTGTTTTATTCTGACGACGTCAAAAAAAGAGTCGGGCCCTGATTTATTCTGACCCGTCAAGACAAGAGTCAGGTGATTTATTCTGACCACGTCAAGAAAAGATCAGGCTGTTTTTATTCTGACCAGTCAAGACAAGTCAGGTGATTTATTCTGACCATCAAGACAAGAGTCGGGGCCGATTTATTCTGACGACGTAAAAGAAAAGAGTCAGGCTGTTTTATTTGACCACGTAAAGACAAGGTCGGCTGGATTTATTCTCCCACGTCAAGAAAAGAGTGGGCTGATTTATTCTGAGGGACGTCAAGAAAAGGTCGCTGATTTATTTTTGACCACGTCAAGCAAGAGCAGGCTGTTTTTATTCTGACACGTCAAGACAAGAGCCGGGGCTGATTTTTCGACCATGTCAAGAAAAGAGTGGCTGATTTATTCTGAGACGTCAAGCAAGACCCAGGCTGATTTTTTCGACCATTCAAGCAAGAGTCAGGTGATTTATTTGACCAGCAAATGACATGATGTATGCCCCTTGGGGGTTTTAGTGCATACTTCTAGGGAAAATAATATCATGGTAACATCAAGAATAAAAAAAAGCAAAATATCTTTTAAAAAAGAAAGGTCACAACAAAAAAAAACAATTACAACAATCAGAAAAAATTTCACAAAAATCAGAAACAATTCACAACAATCAGAAACAATTACAACAATAAAAAAAACAATTCAAAAACAATCAAAAAACAATTCACAACAATCAGAAACCCAATTCACCAAATCAGAAACAATTCCAAAATCAAAAAACAATTCCAAAAATCAAACAATTACCCCAATCAGAAACAATTCACCAAAATCAGAAACAGTTCACAACAATCAAAAAACAATTCCCCAAATCAGAAAACAATTCCCAAAATCAGAAAAAATTTCACAAAATCAGAAAAATTACAAAAATCAGAAAAAATTTCACAACAATCAGAAAAATTCAAAATAATCAGAAACAATTCACCACAATCAGAAACTTCACAAAAATCAGAAAAAAATTCACAACAATCAGAAAAATTTCCCAAACAATCAGAAAAAAATTTAAACAATCAAAAACAATTCACAAAAATCAGAAACAATTCACCACAATCAGAAATTCAAAAACAATCAGAAAAAAATTCCAACAATCGAAAAAATTCACAAAATAAACAATTCACAAAAATCAGAAACAATTCACAATCGAAAAAATTCACAAAAATCAGAAACAGTTACAAAATCAGAAACAATTCACAAAAATCGAAACAGTTCACAACAATCAAAAAACAATTACAACAATCAGAAACAGTTCACAACAATCAGAACAGTTCAAACAATCAGAACATTTCACAACAATCAGAAACAATTCAAACAATCAGAAAAAATTCACCACAATCAGAACAATTCCAATCAGAAACAATTCCCCAACAATCGAAACATTCACAAAAATCAAAAAATTTCTCAACGACGTTCACCACAATCGAAAAAAGTCACAACAATCAGAAACTTTTCACAAAAATCAAAAACAATTCACCACAATCAGAAAAAAATTTCACCACAATCAAAAACAATTCAAACAATCAAAAACAATTCAAACAATCAGCAACAATTCACAAAAATCGAAACAATTCACAACAATCAAAAAACAATTCCCCCACAGTCAGAAACAATTACCACAATCAAAACAATTCACTACAATCAAAAAACAATTCACACAATCAGAAAAAAATTCACCCACTCGAAACACTTCACTTCAAAAAAACAATTCACCACACTCAGAAACAATTCACCACAATTAGAAACAATTCACCACAATCAGAAACAATTCACCACAATCAGAAACAATTCACAATAATCAGAAACAATTCACCACAATCAGAAACAATTCACAACAATCAGAAACAATTCACAACAACCAGAAAAATTCACAACAATCAGAAACAATTCACAACAATCAGAAACAATTCACAACAATCAGAAACAATTCACAACAATCAGAAACAATTCACAACAATCAGAAACAATTCACAACAATCAGAAACAATTCACAACAATCAGAAACAATTCACAACAATCAGAAACAATTTCAAACAATCAAAACAATTCACCAAAATCAGAAAAAATTACAGCAAACAGAAAAATTCACAACAATCAGAAACAATTCAAACAATCACAAACAATTCACAACAACAGAAACAATTCAAAACAGAAAAAAAAATTCCGCAATCAGAAACAATTCACAACAATCAGAAACAATTCACAACAATCGAAACAATTCACAAACAACAGAAACAATTCAAAACAATCAGGAACTTTCACATCAGAAACAATTACAGCAATCAGAAACAATTCACAACAATCAAAAAACAATTCACAACAATCAGAAAAAATTTTACAACAATCAGAAACAATTCCAAACGAAACAATTCACAACATCAGAAACAATTCAAAAAACCCCGAAAAATTCACAACAATCAGAAAAAATTTCACAACAATCAAAAAAACCAATTCACAACAATCAAAAAAACAATTCACAACAATTAGAAAATTTAAAAAACAATCAGAAACAATTTACAACAATAGAAAAAATTTCACAACAATCAGAAACTTTCAAAAACAATCAGAAACAACTCACCACAATCAGAAAAAATTTCACAACAACAGAAACAATTCACAAAAAATAGAAAAATTCACAAAAATAGAAACAATTCACAACAACCGAAAAAATTCACAACAGTCAGAAACAATTCCAACAAAGAAAAATTAAAACAGTCGAAACAATTCACAACAATCGAAACAATTAAAAACAACCAGAAACAATTCACAACAACAGAAACTTTTACAACAATCAGAAATAATCACAACAATCAGAAAAAAAATTTTACAACAATCAGAAACAATTCAAACAATGAAAAAAACAAAACAATCAGAAAAACAATTCACATCAGAAAAAATTCCAACAATCAAAAAACAATTTTCACAACAATCAGAAACAATTCACACAATCAAAAACGATTCCAACAATCAGAAACTTTCCCAAAAACAATCAAAAAAACTTTAAAAAATCAGAAACAATTCACAACAACGAAACAATTAACAACATCAGAAACAATTCAAACCCGAAAAAAATCACAACAATCAGAAACAATTCACAAAAACCGAAAAAATTCACAACAATCAGAAAAAATTACAACAATCAAAAAACAATTCACAACAATCAGAAAAAATTTCACAACATGAAAAAATTTCACAACAACAGAAAAAATTTCAAAAACCCTCAAAAAAAAATTCAAACAATCAGAAACAATTCCAACACTCAGAAACAATTCACAACAACCAGAAACAACTCAAACATCAACCAATTCCAACAATCACAATCAATACGATTGTGGAGGTGACGAGGAAAAAAAAAAAAAAAAAAATAACGAGCTGGAAAAAAAGTCGAAAAACCCCCCCCACTGACCTTAATTCGTATATAAAAACATCCCAAAAAATAAATATATATAATGTGCCATTTTGTAATAAGAATATGCAAAAAAAAAAAAATTTTAAAAGATTGCCATTTTTTCGTAATTTTGGCCCTGGAGACTCTTTAATTGAGTGATGTCGGAAAGTCGGGGGGAGAAACCTGGTGTGTTGAGGAGAGAGATTTGGTCCACTAAAGGAGGGGGCAGTGGGGGTGAAGGGTTTATCAGTTATCTTGGCCAGTGGGGGGCCCAAAAACGGTTTTTTCCCCATAGAGACACCCAGGTGTTGCACGTGTTGAAGGTGTGCACGTGTTGCGCAGGTGTTCCGTGTTGCACAGGTGTTGCACCATCATTGTGCATGGGAAAAACTGGTGTACTGGAGACCAACTGGGCCCTGGAGGCCAACAGGGTGTACGGAGACCAACATGGGGTAGGAGCCAACATGTGTACTGGACACCAACATGTGTATGGAGACCAACTGGGACTGGAGCCCAACGGGGGGGTGTATGGAAAACCAACATGGTGTACGGAGGAAACATGGTGTATGGGCCAACTGGTGTATGGAGACAACATGGTGTACTGGAGACCAACATGGTGTACTGGAGCCAAATGGTGTAATGAGACCAAATGTTGAGGAGCCCAAACATGGTGTACTGGAGACCAACATGGTGTACTGGAGACCAACATGGTGTACTGGAGACCAACATGGTGTACTGGAGACCAACATGGTGTACTGGAGACCAACATGGTGTACTGGAGACCAACATGGTGTACTGGAGACCAAC
Organism: Cherax quadricarinatus; assembly: GCF_026875155.1. NCBI lineage: Eukaryota > Metazoa > Arthropoda > Malacostraca > Decapoda > Parastacidae > Cherax > Cherax quadricarinatus. The sequence goes on along the minus strand of NC_069479.1, from coordinate 5,345,866 downwards.
ATGGTGTACTGGAGACCAACATGGTGTACTGGAGACCAACATGGTGTACTGGAGACCAACATGGTGTACTGGAGACCAACATGTTGTACTGGAGACTAACATGGTGTACTGGAGACCAACATGGTGTACTGGAGACCAACATGGTGTACTGGAGACCAACATGGTGTACTGGAGACCAACATGGTGTACGAGGACTCATGTGACTGGATGTGTGGGTAAGGTGTAACTAGACCACTGGTGTGGGAGACCAGCAATGTGTACTGGAGTTGGTGGTGAGGGAGCTACTGGTCGGGATAACTGGAGGACATGTCTGAAATGGTGTGGTGGTGACTAAAGGTGTACTGGGCCTGGTGTATGGTAGGAATGTTGTGGGTGGTACTATGGGTGTACTGGGCTGGTTAATCTGAGAAATGTTTGGAGTGGTGTACTGGAGGGCTATGGGCGGGTTAATTAGGAATGTGTGGGTGGTACTGAGGGTGTAGGGGGTTAATGTAGGAATGTTGTGGGTGGTACTGAGGGTGTATTGGCGGTTAATCTAGGAATGTCGTGGGTGGTACTGAGGGTGTAAGGGGGTTAATTAGGAATGTTGTGGGTGGTACTGAGGGTGTATTGGCGGGTTAATCTAGGAATGTCGTGGGTGTACTGAGGGTGTAGGGCGGGTTAATCTAGGAATGTGTGGGTGGTACTGAGGGTGTATGGGCGGGTTAATCTAGGAATGTTGTGGGTGGTACTGAGGGTGTATGGGCGGGTTAATCTAGGAATGTCGTGGGTGGTACTGAGGGTGTATGGCGGGTTAATTAGGAATGTTGTGGGTGGTACTGAGGGTGTAGGCGGGTTAATCTAGGAATGTTGTGGGTGGTACTGAGGGTGTAGGCGGGTTAATGTAGGAATGTTGTGGGTGGTACTGAGGGTGTATGGGCGGGTTAATCTAGGAATGTGTGGGTGGTACTGAGGGTGTATGGGCGGGTTAATCTAGGAATGTTGTGGGTGGTACTGAGGGTGTATGGGCGGGTTAATCTAGGAATGTTGTGGGTGGTACTGAGGGTGTAGGCGGGTTAATCTAGGAATGTGTGGGTGGTACTGAGGGTGTATGGGCGGGTTAATGTAGGAATGTTGTGGGTGGTACTGAGGGTGTATGGGCGGGTTAATCTAGGAATGTTGTGGGTGGTACTGAGGGTGTATGGGCGGGTTAATCTAGGAATGTTGTGGGTGGTACTGAGGGTGTATGGCGGGTTAATCTAGGAATGTTGTGGGTGGTACTGAGGGTGTATGGCGGGTTAATCTAGGAATGTGTGGGTGGTACTGAGGGTGTATGGGCGGGTTAATTAGGAATGTTGTGGGTGGTACTGAGGGTGTATGGGCGGGTTAATCTAGGAATGTTGTGGGTGGTACTGAGGGTGTATGGGCGGTTAATCTAGGAATGTTGTGGGTGGTACTGAGGGTGTATGGGCGGGTTAATCTAGGAATGTTGTGGGTGGTACTGAGGGTGTATGGGCGGGTTAATCTAGGAATGTTGTGGGTGGTACTGAGGGTGTAAGGCGGGTTAATGTAGGAATGTTGTGGGTGGTACTGAGGGTGTAAGGCGGGTTAATCTAGGAATGTTGTGGGTGGTACTGAGGGTGTAATGGGCGGGTTAATGTAGGAATGTTGTGGGTGGTACTGAGGGTGTAAGGCGGGTTAATCTAGGAATGTTGTGGGTGGTACTGAGGGTGTTTGGGCGGGTTAATCTAGGAATGTTGTGGGTGGTACTGAGGGTGTATGGGCGGGTTAATCTAGGAATGTTGTGGTGGTACTGAGGGTGTATGGGCGGGTTAATCTAGGAATGTTGTGGGTGGTACTGAGGGTGTATGGGCGGGTTAATCTAGGAATGTTGTGGGTGGTACTGAGGGTGTATGGGCGGGTTAATCTAGGAATGTTGTGGGTGGTACTGAGGGTGTATGGGCGGGTTAATGTAGGAATGTTGTGGGTGGTACTGAGGGTGTATGGGCGGGTTAATCTAGGAATGTTGTGGGTGGTACTGAGGGTGTATGGGCGGGTTAATCTAGGAATGTTTGTGGGTGGTACTGAGGGTGTATGGGCGGGTTAATGTAGGAATGTTGTGGGTGGTACTGAGGGTGTATGGGCGGGTTAATCTAGGAATGTTGTGGGTGGTACTGAGGGTGTATGGCGGGTTAATCTAGGAATGTTGTGGGTGGTACTGAGGGTGTAATGGGCGGGTTAATCTAGGAATGTTGTGGGTGGTACTGAGGGTGTTTGGGCGGGTTAATCTAGGAATGTTGTGGTGGTACTGAGGGTGTATGGGCGGGTTAATCTAGGAATGTTGTGGGTGGTACTGAGGGTGTTTGGGCGGGTTAATCTAGGAATGTTGTGGGTGGTACTGAGGGTGTATGGGCGGGTTAATCTAGGAATGTTGTGGGTGGTACTGAGGGTGTTTGGGCGGGTTAATCTAGGAATGTTGTGGGTGGTACTGAGGGTGTATGGGCGGGTTAATCTAGGAATGTTGTGGGTGGTACTGAGGGTGTAAGGCGGGTTAATCTAGGAATGTTGTGGGTGGTACTGAGGGTGTATGGGCGGTTAATCTAGGAATGTTGTGGGTGGTACTGAGGGTGTAAGGCGGGTTAATGTAGGAATGTTGTGGGTGGTACTGAGGGTGTAAGGCGGGTTAATGTAGGAATGTTGTGGGTGGTACTGAGGGTGTAAGGGCGGTTAATCTAGGAATGTTGTGGGTGGTACTGAGGGTGTAAGGCGGGTTAATCTAGGAATGTTGTGGGTGGTACTGAGGGTGTAAGGGCGGTTAATCTAGGAATGTTTGGTGGGGGTTGGTTACTGGAGGGTGGTACTGGGTAGGCGGGTTAATCTAGGAATGTTGTGGGTGGTACTGAGGGTGTATGGGCGGGTTAATCTAGGAATGTTTGGGTGGTACTGAGGGTGTAGGCGGGTTAATCTAGGAATGTTGTGGGTGGTACTGAGGGTGTAAGGCGGGTTAATTAGGAATGTTGTGGTGGTACTGAGGGTGTAGGCGTGTTAATTAGGAATGTTGTGGGTGGTACTGAGGGTGTAGGGGCGGGTTAATGTAGGAATGTTGTGGGTGGTACTGAGGGTGTTTGGGCGGGTTAATCTAGGAATGTTGTGGTGGTACTGAGGGTGTTTGGGCGGGTTAATCTAGGAATGTTGTGGGTGGTACTGAGGGTGTAGGGGCGGGTTAATCTAGGAATGTTGTGGGTGGTACTGAGGGTGTTTGGCGGGTTAATCTACAAAATAAATTATTCATTATATATACAAATTTCCAACATTTAGTAATATATATATATATATATATATATATATATATATATATATATATATATATATATATATATATATATATATATGTCGTGCCGAATAGGTAAAACTGGTCAATTATCAAGAACTCATTTAAAATTAAGTCCTTTCTAAAATTTTCTCTTATACGGTTAAAGATATATTTTTTCATTAATGTTAATGTAAAAATTTTTAATTTTGCACCAAAAGAATCTTAGAAAACTTACCTAACCTTATTATAACAAGAACAATTTATTTTAGCCTAACCCAACTAAATATATTTTAGATTTGCTTACAATAATTTAATACTAAACAAACACAGTGAAATATATTTTTTTCGTTAGGTTCAGAATTATTTTGGTGAAATTATTGCATACACAAATTTTCACTTGTCCTATATGGCAAGATGAACGTTGCTATTTAAGCCAAGATCGCAAGTTCTGCCTATTCGGCACGACATATATATAGGAAGAATTTACCGTTAGCAGCGGTAGTAGCGGCGATTACGGAAGCTACGGTCGAGCACAGTTTACAGTCCATCACACCTTCATTCACGGGCGTAGACGTGCAGTTGGTGGGCGTGAGACAGGCTACCACCCCCACCAGGTAGACAGTAGAGTGTTTCAGGTGAGTGAGAGTCAGGTGACGGGTGTAGGTACCTGCCTTCATCACGCTCCAGGCACCTGATTGGTGTACTTATCACGTATTAACAATGTGATTGGTTTCATTCTTAGGTTTCAAGTTTATGCGTCATTAAGGCCGACTTTCCCCACCGTTATTAACATACTCTGACACCTAACAACTCTCAGTACGTATACCTTGCAAGGTGGTAACTACAAGACAGTCATCAAGGCTGCACTTCATCTCATAACTAATATCTTAATTACCTCACTTAATAAATTAACAATTAATCAGTGTATACACCATGAGTTATATATATGTATATATATATGTTATATATATGTATATATATATGTTATATATATATATATATATATATATATATATATATATATATATATATATATATATATATATATATATATATATATATATATATGAATGTATAGGAGCCTTTGAACCAAGTGAGAGAGTAATTGTGGTAGGGGACTTGAATGCTAAAGTAGGAGAAACTTTTAGAGAGGGTGTGGTAGGTAAGTTTGGGGTGCCAGGTGTAAATGATAATGGGAGCCCTTTGATTGAACTTTGTATAGAAAGGGGTTTAGTTATAGGTAATACATATTTTAAGAAAAAGAGGATAAATAAGTATACAAGATATGATGTAGGGCAAAATGACAGTAGTTTGTTGGATTATGTATTGGTAATAAAAGACTGTTGAGTAGACTTCAGGATGTACATGTTTATAGAGGGGCCACAGATATATCAGATCACTTTCTAGTTGTAGCTACACTGAGAGTAAAAGGTAGATGGGATACAAGGAGAATAGAAGCATCAGGGAAGAGAGAGATGAAGGTTTATAAACTAAAAGAGAGGCAGTTAGGGAAAGATATAAACAGCTATTGGAGGATAGATGGGCTAATGAGAGCATAGGCAATGGGGTCGAAGAGGTATGGGGTAGGTTTAAAAATGTAGTGTTAGAGTGTTCAGCAGAAGTTTGTGGTTACAGGAAAGTGGGTGCAGGAGGGAAGAGGAGCGATTGGTGGAATGATGATGTAAAGAGAGTAGTAAGGGAGAAAAAGTTAGCATATGAGAAGTTTTTACAAAGTAGAAGTGATGCAAGGAGGGAAGAGTATATGGAGAAAAAGAGAGAGGTTAAGAGAGTGGTGAAGCAATGTAAAAAGAGAGCAAATGAGAGAGTGGGTGAGATGTTATCAACAAATTTTGTTGAAAATAAGAAAAAGTTTGGAGTGAGATTAACAAGTTAAGAAAGCCTAGAGAACAAATGGATTTGTCAGTTAAAAATAGGAGAGGAGAGTTATTAAATGGAGAGTTAGAGGTATTGGGAAGATGGAGGGAATATTTTGAGGAATTGTTAAATGTTGATGAAGATAGGGAAGCTGTGATTTCGTGTATAGGGCAATGAGGAATAACATCTTGTAGGAGTGAGGAAGAGCCAGTTGTGAGTGTGGGGGAAGTTCGTGAGGCAGTAGGTAAAATGAAAGGGGGTAAGGCAGCCGGGATTGATGGGATAAAGATAGAAATGTTAAAAGCAGGTGGGAATATAGTTTTGGAGTGGTTGGTGCAGTTATTTAATAAATGTATGGAAGAGGGTAAGGTACCTAGGGATTGGCAGAGAGCATGCATAGTTCCTTTGTATAAAGGCAAAGGGGATAAAAGAGAGTGCAAAAATTATAGGGGGATAAGTCTGTTGAGTATACCTGGCAAAGTGTATGGTAGAGTTATAATTGAAAGAATTAAAAGTAAGACGGAGAATAGGATAGCAGATGAACAAGGAGGCTTTAGGAAAGGTAGGGGGTGTGTGGACCAGGTGTTTACAGTGAAACATATAAGTGAACAGTATTTAAATAAGGCTAAAGAGGTCTTTGTGGCATTTATGGATTTGGAAAAGGCGTATGACAGGGTGGATAGGGGGGCAATGTGGCAGATGTTGCAGGTGTATGGTGTAGGAGGTATGTTACTGAAAGCAGTGAAGAGTTTTTACGAGGATAATGAGGCTCAAGTTAGAGTACATAGGAAATAGGGAAATTATTTCCCAGTAAAAGTAGGCCTTAGACAAGGATGTGTGATGTCACCGTGGTTGTTTAATATATTTATAGATGGGGTTGTAAGAGAAGTAAATGCGAGGGTCTTGACAAGAGGCGTGGAGTTAAAAGATAAAGAATCACACATAAAGTGGGAGTTGTCACAGTTGCTCTTTGCTGATGACACTGTGCTCTTGGGAGATTCTGAAGAGAAGTTGCAGAGATTGGTGGATGAATTTGGTAGGGTGTGCAAAAGAAGAAAATTAATACAGGAAAGAATAAGGTTATGAGGATAACAAAAATATTAGGTGATGAAAGATTGGATATCAGATTGGAGGGAGAGAGTATGGAGGAGGTGAATGTATTCAGATATTTGGGAGTGGACGTGTCAGCGGATGGGTCTATGAAGGATGAGGTGAATCATAGAATTGATGAGGGGAAAAGGGTGAGTGGTTCACTTAGGAGTCTGTGGAGACAAAGAACTTTGTCTTTGGAGGAAAAGAGGGGAATGTATGAGAGTATAGTTTTACCAACGCTCTTATATGGGTGTGAAGCATGGGTGATGAATGTTGCAGTGAGGAGAAGGCTGGAGGCAGTGGAGATGTCATGTCTGAGGGCAATGTGTGGTGTGAATATAATGCAGAGAATTCGTAGTTTGGAAGTTAGGAGGAGGTGCGGGATTACCAAAACTGTTGTCCAGAGGGCTGAGGAAGGGTTGTTGAGGTGGTTCGGACATGTAGAGAGAATGGAGCGAAACAGAATGACTTCAAGAGTGTATCAGTCTGTAGTGGAAGGAAGGCGGGGTAGGGGTCGGCCTAGGAAAGGTTGGAGGGAGGGGGTAAAGGAGGTTTTGTGTGCGAGGGGCTTGGACTTCCAGCAGGCATGCGTGAGCGTGTTTGATAGGAGTGAATGGAGACAAATGGTTTTTAATACTTGACGTGCTGTTGGAGTGTGAGCAAAGTAACATTTATGAAGGGGTTCAGGGAAACCGGCAGGCCGGACTTGAGTCCTGGAGATGGGAAGTACAGTGCCTGCACTCTGAAGGAGGGGTGTTAATGTTGCAGTTTAAAAACTGTAGTGTAAAGCACCCTTCTGGCAAGACAGTGATGGAGTGAATGATGGTGAAAGTTTTTCTTTTTCGGGCCACCCTGCCTTGGTGGGAATCGGTCAGTGTGATAATAATAATAATAATAAAATATATATATATATGTAATGTCGTGCCGAATAGGTAAAATTGGTCAATTAGCAAGAACTCAGAACGCATTTAAAATTAAGTTCTTTCTAAAATTTTCTCTTACACGTTTAAAGATATTTTTTTTTAAATTTATGTTAATGAAAAAATTAATAATTTTGTACCAAAAGAACCTTAGAAAACTTACCTAACTTTATTATAGCAAGCGAAATTTAGCCTAATCCGACTAAATATATTTTAGATAAGTTTACAATAATTTAATAATAAACAAACACAATGAAATATATTTTTTTCGTTAGGTTCAGAATGATTTTTGCGAAATTATTGCATACACAAATTTTCGCTTGTCCTATTTCGGCAAGAAGAACATTGCTATTTAAGCAAAATCGCAGATTTTACCTATTCGGCACGATATATATATATATATATATATATATTATATATATATATATATATATATGTATATATAAATATATAATATATATATATATATATATATATATATATATAATTTATATATATTTATATATATATATAATAATAGAATGTATAAGTGGCGGAGAAGAGTTTCACAGTATTAATAGAGAAGGAAACTCTTAGTTTATAATTTATTTAATGTGAGAGTGAAGAAAGATGGGTCTTCTCTCTGGGAGTTGTGGTGGGTTGTTTGGGGTTGTGGGTGTTGTGGTGGGGTGGGTTTTGGTGGGTTGTGGTGGGTTGTGGGGTGTTGTGGTGGGTTGTGGTGGGTTGTAGTGGGTTGTGAGGTGTTTTGGTGGGTTGTGGGGTGTTGTGGTGGGTTGTCTTACCGTCGTCATGATGAGGTTGATGTTGCAGTTGGAAAATTCGGGAGTCATGAAGCTGGTACCTTCCCGTCAACCTTGTTGTACCCTGGCTGCTGCTGTATACACACACACACACACACACACACACACACACACACACACACACACACACACACACACACACACACACACACACACACACACACACACGTATTAAAAACAAAGTTAATTCTGACTGTAACATCGACTATATCTCGTCAAGATAATATCACTGAAACAAGCAAGAATATATTTCTTCTAGTCAAGATATATATCAGGGATAGGCAAGTATTTTTGACTAGGGGGCGATGCCCCCCTTAGTTTAGCCTGCTTAGAAGAGCTAAATAACAAAGTAAATGAGTAACTTAGATATATGTAGGGTTGTCTGATGGTTGGTCAGTGAGGTTTCAAGCCTATCGGCTACGTGAGGGTCATTAAGGCTGTGTCACCTGTACACCACCAGTCAAGAGTACTGTAATACCTTAAAATGGGCTTTAATATCTGTGTACATACACTGAGAGGCGTACACCCCTCGGTGTACATACACTGAGAGGCGTACACCCCTCGGTGTACATACACTGAGAGGCGTACACCCCTCGGTGTACATACACTGAGTGGTGTACACCCCTCGGTGTACATACACTGAGAGGCGTACACCCCTCGGTGTACATACACTGAGAGGTACACCCCTCGGTGTACATACACTGAGAGCGTACACCCCTCGGTGTACGTACACTGAGAGGCGTACACCCCTCGGTGTACATACACTGAGAGGCGCACACCCCTCGTTGTACATACACTGAGTGTGTACACCCCTCGGTGTACATACACTGAGTGGTACACCCCTCGGTGTACATACACTGAGAGGCGTACACCCTCGGTGTACATACACTGAGAGACGTACACCCCTCGGTGTACATACACTGAGAGACGTACACCCCTCGGTGTACATACACTGAGAGGCGTACACCCCTCGGTGTACGTACACTGAGAGGCGCACACCCCTCGGTGTACATACACTGAGAGGCGCACACCCCTCGGTGTACATACACTGAGAGGCGTACACCCCTCGGTGTACATACACTGAGAGACGTACACCCCTCGGTGTACATACCTTCCAGGCAGGTGAGACGGCTACCTCCTGAGCCATAAGGGACGAGGAACTTTGAGAAATACACCTCTGGGTGTATTTCTCTCAGCGTATGTATACTGATAATTTACTCTCATCCGTATTTTTGGGTTGAAAGTATTTTTGCCATAATCCAGCCAACTAGTCAAAGAAATATCTGTGTGTTTCTAAAAACAGGTGCTGTTGCAGGTGTTGCTCCTACGACTGCCCAACACCTGCTCTTCAAAGTGAATTTTTAAACTTAGAGTTGGATAATGTTGAGGACTTAGACACATGTGCAACACCTGTGTGTCTTTATCTGAAGACGTTTCGCCCAGCAGTGGCCCTTTTTGTCTGGTAGTTTTAGGCAGGGATGGTAAACGTAGATAGTGGAAGGTGAGTCAGTCAGTTTGTCAGTCTTGCAGAAATATACACAGAAGACAGTGGAATGTGAGGTAATCAGTCCCCTCAGTGCAAGACTGAGGAACTACCTCACCTTCCACTATCTACGTATATCATCTCTGTATTAAGCTGAAAAAACACTGGTGGGCGAAACGTCTTCAGATAAAGATACCCAGGTGTTCAACATATGTATAATGTCCCATCATCTAGGTAGTGGACAGCATAGAATTCTATGACGGGGGAAACGTGCCCCCACGGGCTACGTTTCGCCCACCTCTAGCTTACACTGTTGATTAAATAAAAAGAGTAAAACCTGGAGGAGTATAAATTACTTGCTGGAGTTGGCCGGCTGATAGATGGCATAGTACTGATGTAGGGGCACCAGCTGTGGGTAATTACCACCTCCTGTGAGCGATGTTTGGAACAGCTGGTCGAAGTTCTCCTGGGAGTTCCTCCCGGCTAGGAGGGCTTGAGCACCGTCCTCGCTACCTGGGCGGTGCTGAGGGCTACTAGGTGCTAGGCTATCCATCGCCCAGCCAGGGAAGGCTCGATGCCTAGCATTGGCTAGGCTGGCAGTAAGAAAAAACACCGATATATATATATATATAATATATATATTATATATATATAATATATATATATATATATTTACAGTGGACCCCCGCATAACGATTACCTCCGAATGCGACCAATTATGTAAGTGTATTTATGTAAGTGCGTTTGTACATGTATGTTTGGGGGTCTGAAATGGACTAATCTACTTCACAATATTTCTTATGGGAACAAATTCGGTCAGTACTGGCACCTGACATACTTCTGGAGTGAAAAAATATCGTTAACCGGGGGTCCACTGTATATATATATACACTACTATTACTACTACTATTACCACTATTACTACTGTTGCTATACTACTATTACTATTTCTACTACTACTACAACTAATAATAATAATAATAATAATAATAATAATAATAATAGGCATAGAAAAAGTTTCACCTCGCAGTGTTGACGTCTTGGAGCAGAATTTCCTCGAAGTCAGTAACTTCGACGTCCTCCTGCTGGTTGTCGGAGCAGGCGCAGCAGGTGAGGCTGGAGGTCTTCTTACACACCTTCTCCTCCTCTTCCTTTTCCTCGCCCTCCTCCTCTTCCTCGGCTTCCTCCAGCCTCCCGAAAGCTTCCTCTGACGACGTTTCTCTTCTCTGTTTTTCCTGCCATATTCTGCTGAGGCTTTTCTGTGCTACAAGAGACAGGCAGAACGTTTCGCGCTAATTACAAGTTTAATAGAATTTGTACTTAGAGTGAAACGTTCTCTAAAGACACGTTTGACGCGCATGTTTGTACATACTCTAGTGATGCATGAGAGTAAGTCACCATACAGTGACTGGAACAGTTTCCAACTATGTTACAGTGACTGGAAGAGTTCACAACTATCATACAGTGACTGGAACAGTTTCCAACTATGTTACAGTGACTGGAAGAGTTCACAACTATGCTACAGTGACTAGAACAGTTCACAACTATGCTACAGTGACTGGAACAATTCACAACTATAGGTTTAATCCCCCAGGAGGGCCCATACATGCCCCCCTGGGCACTCACCATGGGTGCTGCATAGATCTGGGTAGGGTGGGTGGGCGTGGGCGTCTGGAAGCATGAGGGCGGCCACCATATAGTGGTCCACGTGTCCATGTGGGCGACGGGGCGGCTCCCACCACACCTCCAGGGTGGAGCTGCTTCTGGATGCCCAGTTTACGCCCACGGGCGGGCTGGGATCTGTGGGCGGCGAGAGTTAAAAGAGAGAGATGGAAGAGCCAGGAAACTTCTGACAGGTGTTGATAGTTAATGTGACAGGTATTGACAATTAATGTGATAGGTATTGACAGTTAATGTGACAGGCGTTGACAGCTAATGTAACAGTTTCTGACAGGTGTTGACAGCTAATGTGACAGTTTCTGATAGGTGTTGACAGCTAGTGTGAGTTTCTGACAGGTGTTGACATCTAATGTGACAGTTTCTGACAGGTGTTGATAGTTAATGTCAGAAGTATTGACAAGAACAAGGAGAGAACAAGAACAAGACAAGAACATAATAAGAACAAGAATAAGACAGACTTTACTGTCACTGAGAGGGACTTACTGAAGTTTCTGAGAGGGACTTACTGAAGTTTCTGAGAGGGACTTACTGAAGTTTCTGAGAGGGACTTACTGAAGTTTCTGAGAGGGACTTACTGAAGTTTCTGAGAGGGACTTACTGAAGTTCTGAAGGACTACTGAAGTTTGAGAGGCTTACGAATTTCTGAAGGGACTTATGAAATTCTGAGAGGGACTTACTGAAGTTTCTGAGGGACTTATAGAGTTCTGAGAGATTACTGAGTTCTGAGAGGGACTTACTGAAGTTTCTGAGAGGCACTTACTGAAGTGGTAGAGTACACGATAGACTTGTTCTGAGAGGGACTTACTGAAGTCACTGGTGGGAAGTACAAGATAGACTGGTTCTGAGAGGGACTTACTGAAGTCACTGGTGGTGGAGTACAAGATAGACTGGTTCTGAGAGGGACTTACTGAAGTCACTGGTGGTGAGTACAAGATAGACTGGTTCTGAGAGGGACTTACTGAAGTCACGGTGGTGGAGGTCAGTAGAGGTTCTAGTAGGGATTACGAAGTCATGGTGTGTGGGAGTACAGAACTGTTCTGAAAGGACTACTGAGTCACTGGTGTGGAGTACAAGATAACTGGTCTGAGAGGACCTACTGAAGTCATGGGGTGGAGTACAATGCATAGCTGTTCGAGAGGTGACATACTGAAGTCATGGTGTTATACAATAGATGGTTTGAAGGACTACTGATCATGGTGGTAATGATTACAAAGAGACTGTTCTGATGAGGGACTTTGAAATCACTGGTGGTAGAGCAAGAAGACTGGTTCTGAGGGACTTATGATAGTCACTGGTGGTTTGAGTACAAGATGGAGGTTCTGAAGGACTTACTGATGTCATGGGTTTGAGTACAAGACTGGTTCTGAGGGACTTATGAATCACGTGGTAGAGTCAAGATAATGGTTCATGAAGGACTTACTGAAATCCATGGGGTTAGATACAAATAATGGATTCTGAAGGACTTCTGAAGTCACTGTGAGAGTAAAGATAGGGTTTTGAGAGATTCAATGAAGTGCATGTGGTAGGAGTACAAGAAGACTGGTTCAGAGGACTTACTGAAGTCACTGTGGTAGAGACAAATAGACGGTTCTGAAAGGACTACTGAAGTCATGTGGTAGATACAAGATAGACTGGTTCTGAGAGGGACTTATGAAGTCACTGGTGGGAGTACAAGAAGACTGGTCTGAGAGGACTTATGAAGTACTGTGGAGAGTACAAGATAGATGTTCTGAGAGGCTTCTGAAATCACTGGTAGTGGAGTCAAGATGACTGGGTTTGAGGGACTTACTGAGTCGCACTGTGTAGTACAAGATGATGTGAGAGGGACTTACGAATCACTGGTGGAGTACAGATGACTGGTTCTGAGAGGACTAAGTGAAATCACTGGTAGTGAGTACAAGATAGGACTGATCCCTCCGGCGGTAGAGGAGTGGTCCTCACCGTAGAGTGCGTAGCTGGTGTTGGGAGTTTAGACTCCAACCTCCACCTCCAGCTCTCCTCCTGGACATCACCTCCATCACTGCACTAAGAGGAGTGGATGAGTAATGCAGTGCTTTTTGGAGCTTGATCCTCATAGATTTTTTCTTCATAATGGAGTTTGATCCTCATAATGGAGAATGATCATCCATAATGGAGATTGTCTCATGATGAGTTTGATCCTCCATGTAGAGTTTGATCTCCATGATGGAGTTGAAACTCCTGATGGAGTTTTTGGTCCTCCATGATGGAGTTTGATCCTCCATGATGGAGTTTGATCCTCCATGATGGAATTTGATCCTCCATAATGGAGTTTGATCCTCCATAAGGGAGTCTTGATCCTCTATAATGGAATCTAGATCCTCCATAATGAAGGATTGTGGGTTAGTTGAGAATTATTCCAATTAATGCATTGTAGGTTAAAAGGAAATAGGGTCGAGCCCTCACACGGAGAGAAATAGAGAGAAAGAGATAGATAGATAGATAGAGAGAGAGAGAGAGAGAGAGAGAGAGAGAGAGAGAGAGAGAGAGAGAGAGAGAGAGAGAGAGAGAGACAGAGAGAGAAAGAGAGAGTGTCTCACCCTTCTGCAGCAGAACATGGGTCCTGCTGGAGGGTGACGTTGTGGGTTGTCTGCCTATACTTGATGTAGAGAGCGCCCACGGTGCCCATCAGGTGGGCAGGCAGGGCATCAATGGTGACAATCAGGGTACCATAGATGGGTGACGCCCTCACGCCCACGCTCAGAGAAGTTACCTCACCTAAATGATAATTATTATTATTATTTATGATTATTATTAATGATTATTGTTAGTTATAATAATTATCATTGTTTTCATCCTCCACAGATTTTTTATTTAAATTTGAAAGGCCTATAAGGTCGATAACTGATCAACAGCATAAAAAAATAGGTCTTAGGCCTATCTAAGAGTTAGATTAAAGACTAGATGAATTTGGATATTTAAAAACTTAGAAAATGGCTCAATGGCGCCATTAAACATAGGCTAGTAGGCCTACAGGGCCATGCTAGGCAGGTTTAACTCCCACTCACGAATCTGTCTAACACCAAAGTTGAATGATGGTTATTTACAACTCTATTGCCAAAGATGCTTACACAGTCCCTCCTGTCCGTTGGCTCTAGATTCTTCGTCTAGAGGGTAGGCCGTAGACTGGGTAAGGTGGGAGACTAAGGTGTTGATCTGACGGAGGCACAGACGGGGGTTGGTCTGGAAAAGAATCTTGCCACGGTCTATAGTGAAGTTCCTGTCGGGACGGGTCCAGGAGGCGAGGCTCTGAAGGCGAGGGTTGTCCAGCACCACCAGCGAGTACCTGAAGGAGGGGTGGAACGTTCGTCAGGAGAGATGACCAGGTGAGTACCTGAAGGAGGGGTGGAACGTTCGTCAGGAGAGATGATCAGGTGAGTACCTGAAGGAGAGGTGGAACGTTCGTCAGGAGAGATGACCAGGTGAGTACCTGAAGGAGGGGTGGAACGTTCGTCAGGAGAGATGATCAGGTGAGTACCTGAAGGAGGGGTGGAACGTTCGTCAGGAGAGATGACCAGGTGAGTACCTGAAGGAGAGGTGGAACGTTCGTCAGGAGAGATGACCAGGTGAGTACCTGAAGGAGAGGTGGAACGTTCGTCAGGAGAGATGACCAGGTGAGTACCTGAAGGAGGGGTGGAACATTCGTCAGGAGAGATGACCAGGTGAGTACCTGAAGGAGGGGTGGAACGTTCGTCAGGAGAGATGACCAGGTGAGTACCTGAAGGAGAGGGGGAACGTTCGTCAGGAGAGATGACCAGGTGAGTACCTGAAGGAGGGTGGAACGTTCGTCAGGAGAGATGACCAGGTGAGTACCTGAAGGAGAGGTGGAACGTTCGTCAGGAGAGATGACCAGGTGAGTACCTGAAGGAGAGGTGGAACGTTCGTCAGGAGAGATGACCAGGTGAGTACCTGAAGGAGGGGTGGAACGTTCGTCAGGAGAGATGACCAGGTGAGTACCTGAAGGAGAGGTGGAACGTTCGTCAGGAGAGATGACCAGGTGAGTACCTGAAGGAGGGGTGGAACATTCGTCAGGAGAGATGACTCAGTGAGTACCTGAAGGAGGGTTTGGGTTTGAGAAGGACGAACCTGGTATGGGCCAGTAGGCCTGCTGTAGTGTTCCTCCCTTCTTACGTTCTTATGTGTTGCACCTCTGTCACACCATATGGTATTGTAAGTATGGTATGCTTACATATATACTTACTGGTTATACTTGAGGGACTCTCCACGAATTCTGGTGAGGTTGGGCAGGATGCTGGTGGAGGTGAGGTTGGTCTTGAAGATCCGAAGGTAACCTCTAACCTCTTCTATGTTACTCAGTAGTATCCCTATCTCAGCCTCCACGTTCACTGCAACACCCAGGATATTGTTAGTCTGTGTTAGTTAGTTACCATTTTGTCCTAGGCACATGTCGATTAGACACTAGGCCTGTTGTATATGCGTGCGTGTGTGCATGTGTGTGTGTGCATATGTGTGTATGCATGTGTGTGTGTGCATGTGTGTGTGTGCATGTGTGTGTGCATGTGTGTGTGCATGTGTGTATGTGTATATGTGTGTGTGTGTATATATATATATGTGTGTGTGTGTATATATATATATATATATGTGTGTGTGTGTATATATATATGTGTGTGTGTGTATATATATATATGTGTGTGTATATATGTGTGTGTGTGTGTGTGTGTGTGTATGTGTGTGTGTGTGTGTGTGTGTGTGTATTCACCTAGTTGTGGTTGCAGAGGTCGAGTCACAGCTCCTGGCCCCACCTCTTCAGTGGCCGCTACTAGGTCATTCTTCCTGCTCCATGAGCTTTATCATACCTCTTCTTAAAGCTATGTATGGATCCTGCCTCCACTACGTCATTTCCCAGACTATTCCACTTCCTGACAACTCTGTGATTGAAGAAATACCTCCTAACATCCCTCTGATTCATCTGAGTCTACAACTTCCAATTGTGACCCCTTACTGCTGTGTCCCATCTCTGGAACATTCTGTCTGTCCACCTTGTCGATTTCTTTCAGTATTTTATACGTCGTTATAATATCCCCATATCTCTCCGCCTACTCTCATCCCTCCATTATTCTCCTCCCTCTTCCTCTACCCTACCACTCGTCTGTGTGTGTGTGTGTGTGTGTGTGTGTGTGTGTGTGTGTGTGTGTGTGTGTGTGTGTGTGTGTGTGTGTGTGTGTGTGTGTGTGTGTTGTGTGTGTGTGTGTGTTCAACTTATTCCCATTAAAAATGGAACTAGGGAGAGAAAGACAGAGAGAGACGCATGGGAAGTTAACATACCTCCAGCAGTGATGGAGGGTGAGGGAGACACACACAACATACCTCCAGCAGTGATGGAGGGTGAGGGAGACACACACAACATACCTCCAGCAGTGATGGAGGGTGAGGGAGACACCACAAACATACCTCCAGCAGTGATGGAGGGTGAGGGAGACACACACAACATACCTCCACGCAGTGATGGAGGGTGAGGGAGACACACACAACATACTCCAGCAGTGATGGAGGGTGAGGGAGACACACACAAACATACCTCCAGCAGTGATGGAGGGTGAGGGAGACACACACAACATACCTCCAGCAGTGATGGAGGGTGAGGGAGACACACAACATACCTCCAGCAGTGATGGAGGGTGAGGGAGACACACAACATACCTCCAGCAGTGATGGAGGGTGAGGGAGGACACACACAACATACCTCCAGCAGTGATGGAGGGTGAGGGAGACACACAACATACCCTCCAGCAGTGATGGAGGGTGAGGGAGACACACAACATACCTCCAGCAGTGATGGAGGGTGAGGGAGACACACACAACATACCTCCAGCAGTGATGGAGGGTGAGGGAGACACACACAACATACCTCCAGCAGTGATGGAGGGTGAGGGAGACACACACAACATACCTCCAGCAGTGATGGAGGGTGAGGGAGAACACACAACATACCTCCAGCAGTGATGGAGGGTGAGGGAGACACACAACATACCTCCAGCAGTGATGGAGGGTGAGGGAGACACACAACATACCTCCAGCAGTGATGGAGGGTGAGGGAGACACACAACATACCTCCAGCAGTGATGGAGGGTGAGGGAGACACACACAACATACCTCCAGCAGTGATGGATGGTGAGGGGAGACACACAACATACCTCCAGCAGTGATGGAGGGTGAGGGAGACACACACAACATACCTCCAGCAGTGGATGGAGGGTGAGGGAGACACACACAACATACCTCCAGCAGTGATGGAGGGTGATGGGAGACACACAACATACTCCAGCAGTGATGGAGGGTGAGGGAGACACACAACATACCTCCAGCAGTGATGGAGGGTGAGGGAGACACACAACATACCTCCAGCAGTGATGGAGGGTGAGGGAGACACACAACATACCTCCAGCAGTGAGGAGGGTGAGGGAGACACACAACATACCTCCAGCAGTGAGAGAGGGTGAGGGAGACACACAAATACCTCCAGCAGTGTGGAGGGTGAGGGAGACACACAAACATACCTCCAGCAGTGATGGAGGGTGAGGGAGACACACAACATACCTCCAGCAGTGGATGGAGGGTGAGGGAGACACACAACATACCTCCAGCAGTGATGGAGGGTGAGGGAGACACACAACATACCTCCAGCAGTGATGGAGGGTGAGGGAGACAACAAAAATACCTCCAGCAGTGATGGAGGGTGAGGGAGACACACACAACATACCATCCAGCAGTGATGGAGGGTGAGGGAGACACACAACATACCTCCAGCAGTGATGGAGGGTGAGGGAGACACACAACATACCTCCAGCAGTGATGGAGGGTGAGGGAGACACACAACATACCTCCAGCAGTGATGGAGGGTGAGGGAGACACACAACATACCTCCAGCAGTGATGGATGGTGAGGGAGACCACACAACATACCTCCAGCAGTGATGGAGGGTGAGGGAGACACACAACATACCTCCAGCAGTGATGGAGGGTGAGGGAGACACACAACATACCTCCAGCAGTGATGGATGGTGAGGGAGACACACAACACATACCTCCAGCAGTGATGGAGGGTGAGGGAGACACACAACATACCTCCAGCAGTGATGGAGGGTGAGGAGGAACACACACAACATACCTCCAGCAGTGATGGAGGGTGAGGGAGACACACACAACATACCTCCAGCAGTGATGGAGGGTGAGGGAGACACACACAACATACCTCCAGCAGTGATGGAGGGTGAGGGAGACACACAACATACCTCCAGCAGTGATGGAGGGTGAGGGAGACACACACAACATACCTCCAGCAGTGATGGAGGGTGAGGGAGACACACACACATACCTCCAGCAGTGATGGAGGGTGAGGGAGACACACAACATACCTCCAGCAGTGATGGAGGGTGAGGGAGACACACACAACATACCTCCAGCAGTGATGGAGGGTGAGGGAGACACACACAACATACCTCCAGCAGTGATGGAGGGTGAGGGAGACACACACAACATACCTCCAGCAGTGATGGATGGTGAGGGAGACACACACAACATACCTCCAGCAGTGATGGAGGGTGAGGGAGACACACACAACATACCTCCAGCAGTGATGGAGGGTGAGGGAGACACACACAACATACCTCCAGCAGTGATGGAGGGTGAGGGAGACAACACAACATACCTCCAGCAGTGATGGAGGGTGAGGAGACACACACAACATACCTCCAGCAGTGATGGAGGGTGAGGGAGACACACACAACATACCCAGCAGTGATGGAGGGTGAGGAGACACACACAACATACCTCCAGCAGTGATGGAGGGTGAGGGAGACACACAACATACCTCCAGCAGTGATGGAGGGTGAGGGAGACACACACAACATACCTCCAGCAGTGATGGAGGGTGAGGGAGACACACACAACATACCTCCAGCAGTGATGGAGGGTGAGGGAGACACACACAACATACCTCCAGCAGTGATGGAGGGTGAGGGAGACACACACAACATACCTCCAGCAGTGATGGATGGTGAGGGAGACACACAACATACCTCCAGCAGTGATGGATGGTGAGGGAGACACACAACATACCTCCAGCAGTGATGGATGGTGAGGGAGACACACACAACATACCTCCAGCAGTGATGGAGGGTGAGGGAGACACACACAACATACCTCCAGCAGTGATGGAGGGTGAGGGAGACACACACAACATACCTCCAGCAGTGATGGAGGGTGAGGGAGACAACACAACATACCTCCAGCAGTGATGGAGGGTGAGGGAGACACACACAACATACCTCCAGCAGTGATGGAGGGTGAGGGAGACACACACAACATACCTCCAGCAGTGATGGAGGGTGAGGGAGACACACACAACATACTCCAGCAGTGATGGAGGGTGAGGGAGACACACAACATACCTCCAGCAGTGATGGAGGGTGAGGGAGACACACACAACATACCTCCGCAGTGATGGAGGGTGAGGGAGACACACACAACATACCTCCAGCAGTGATGGAGGGTGAGGGAGACACACACAACATACCTCCAGCAGTGATGGAGGGTGAGGGAGACACACACAACATACCTCCAGCAGTGATGGATGGTGAGGGAGACACACAACATACCTCCAGCAGTGATGGATGTGAGGGAGGACACACAACATACCTCCAGCAGTGATGGAGGGTGAGGGAGACACACAACATACCTCCAGCAGTGATGGATGGTGAGGGAGACACACAACATACCTCCAGCAGTGATGGATGGTGAGGGAGACACACAACATACCTCCAGCAGTGATGGAGGGTGAGGGAGACACACAACATACCTCCAGCAGTGATGGATGGTGAGGGAGACACACAACATACCTCAGCAGTGATGGAGGGTGAGGGAGACACACAACATACCTCCAGCAGTGATGGAGGGTGAGGGAGACACACAACATACTCCAGCAGTGATGGAGGGTGAGGGAGACACACAACATACCTCCAGCAGTGATGGATGGTGAGGGAGACACACAACATACCTCCAGCAGTGATGGAGGGTGAGGGAGACACACACAACATACCTCCAGCAGTGATGGATGGTGAGGGAGACACACAACATAACCTCCAGCAGTGATGGATGGTGAGGGAGACACACAACATACCTCCAGCAGTGATGGAGGGTGAGGGAGACACACAACATACCTAGAGCAGTGATGGATGGTGAGGGAGACACACAACATACCTCCAGCAGTGATGGAGGGTGAGGGAGACACACACAACATACCTCCAGCAGTGATGGAGGGTGAGGGAGACACACAACATACCTCCAGCAGTGATGGAGGGTGAGGGAGACACACAACATACCTCCAGCAGTGATTGGATGGTGAGGGAGACACACAACATACCTCCAGCAGTGATGGAGGGTGAGGGAGACACACAACATACCTCCAGCAGTGATGGAGGGTGAGGGAGACACACAACATACCTCCAGCAGTGATGGAGGGTGAGGGAGACACACAACATACCTCCAGCAGTGATGGAGGGTGAGGGAGACACACAACATACCTCCAGCAGTGATGGAGGGTGAGGGAGACATACAACATACCTCCAGCAGTGATGGAGGGTGAGGGAGACACACAACATACCTCCAGCAGTGATGGAGGGTGAGGGAGACACACAACATACCTCCAGCAGTGATGGAGGGTGGAGGAGACACACAACATACCTCCAGCAGTGATGGAGGGTGAGGGAGACACAAACATACCTCAGCAGTGATGGAGGTGAGGGAGACACAACATACCTCCAGCAGTGATGGAGGGTGAGGGAGACACACAACATACCTCCAGCAGTGATGGAGGGTGAGGGAGACACACAACATACCTCCAGCAGTGATGGAGGGTGAGGGAGACACACAACATACCTCCAGCAGTGATGGAGGGTGAGGGAGACACACAACATACCTCAGCAGTGATGGAGGGTGAGGGAGACACACAACATACCTCCAGCAGTGATGGAGGGTGAGGGAGACACACAACATACCTCCAGCAGTGATGGAGGGTGAGGGAGACACACACAACATACCTCCAGCAGTGATGGAGGGTGAGGGAGACACACAACTACTCCAGCAGTGATGGAGGGTGAGGGAGACACACAACATACCTCCAGCAGTGATGGAGGGTGAGGGAGACACACACAACATACCTCTCAGCAGTGATGGAGGTGAGGGAGACACACAACATACCTCCAGCAGTGATGGAGGGTGAGGGAGACACACACAACATACTCCAGCTGATGGAGGGTGAGGAGACACACAACATACCTCAGCAGTGAGGAGGGTGAGGGAGACACACAACATACCTCCAGCAGTGATGGAGGGTGAGGGAGACACAACATACCTCCAGCAGTGATGGAGGGTGAGGGGGGACACACAACATACCTCCAGCAGTGATGGAGGGTGAGGGAGACACACAACATACCTCCAGCAGTGATGGAGGGTGAGGAGACACACAACATACCTCCAGCAGTGATGGAGGGTGAGGAGACACACAACATACCTCCAGCAGTGATGGAGGGTGAGGGAGACACACAACATACCCCCAGCAGTGATGGAGGGTGAGGGAGACACACAACATACCTCCAGCAGTGATGGAGGGTGAGGGGACACACAAACATACCTCAGCAGTGATGGAGGGTGAGGGAGACACACAACATACCTCCAGCAGTGATGGGAGGGTGAGGGAGACACACAACATACCTCCAGCAGTGATGGAGGGTGAGGGAGACACACAACTTTACCTCCAGCAGTGATGGAGGTGAGGAGGACACCAACATACCTCCAGCAGTGAATGAGGGTGAGGGAGACACACAACATACCTCCAGCAGTGATGGAGGGTGAGGGAGACACACAACATACCTCCAGCAGTGATGGAGGGTGAGGGAGACACACACAACATACCTCCAGCAGTGATGGAGGGTGAGGGAGACACACAACATACCTCCAGCAGTG
Organism: Cherax quadricarinatus; assembly: GCF_026875155.1. Classification (NCBI taxonomy): domain Eukaryota; kingdom Metazoa; phylum Arthropoda; class Malacostraca; order Decapoda; family Parastacidae; genus Cherax; species Cherax quadricarinatus. Next base: position 5,323,724 of record NC_069479.1, on the reverse strand, counting down.
ATGGAGGTGGGGGAGACACACAACATACCTCCCAGTGATGGGGGTGAGGGAGACACACAACATACCTCCAGCAGTGATGGAGGGTGAGGGAGACACACAACATACCTCCAGCAGTGATGGAGGGTGAGGGAGACACACAACATACCTCCAGCAGTGATGGAGGGTGAGGGAGACACACACAACATACCTCCAGCAGTGATGGAGGGTGAGGGAGACACACACAACATACCTCCAGCAGTGATGGAGGGTGAGGGAGACACAAAACATACCTCCAGCAGTGATGGAGGGTGAGGGAGACACACACAACATACCTCCAGCAGTGATGGAGGGGAGGGAGACACACAACATACCTCCAGCAGTGATGGAGGGTGAGGGAGACACACACAACATACCTCCAGCAGTGATGGAGGGTGAGGGAGACACCCCAACATACCTCCAGCAGTGATGGAGGGTGAGGGAGACACACAACATACCTCCAGCAGTGATGGAGGGTGAGGGAGACACAACAACATACCTCCAGCAGTGATGGAGGGTGAGGGAGACACACACAACATACCTCCAGCAGTGATGGAGGGTGAGGGAGACACACACAACATACCTCCAGCAGTGATGGAGGGTGAGGGAGACACACAACATACCTCCAGCAGTGATGGAGGGTGAGGGAGACACACAAACATACCTCCAGCAGTGATGGAGGGTGAGGGAAAACCACACAACATACCTCCAGCAGTGATGGAGGTGAGGGAGACACACAACATACCTCCAGCAGTGATGGAGGGTGAGGGAGACACACACAACATACCTCCAGCAGTGATGGAGGGTGAGGGAGACACACACAACATACCTCCAGCAGTGATGGAGGGTGAGGGAGACACACAACATACCTCCAGCATTTGATGGAGGGTGGGGGAGACACACAACATACCTCCAGCAGTGATGGAGGGTGAGGGAGACACACAAACATACCTCCAGCAGTGATGGAGGGTGAGGGAGACCCCACAACATACCTCCAGCAGTGATGGAGGTGAGGAGACACACAAACATACCTCCAGCAGTGATGGAGGGTGAGGGAGACACACACAACATACCTCCAGCAGTGATGGAGGGTGAGGGAGACACACAACATACCTCCAGCAGTGATGGAGGGTGAGGGAGACACACAACATACCTCCAGCAGTGATGGAGGGTGAGGGAGACACACAACATACCTCCAGCAGTGATGGTGGGTGAGGGAGACACACAACATACCTCCAGCAGTGATGGAGGGTGAGGGAGACACACACAACATACCTCCAGCAGTGATGGAGGGTGAGGGAGACACACAACATACCTCCAGCAGTGATGGAGGGTGAGGGAGACACACAACATACCTCCAGCAGTGATGGATGGTGAGGGAGACACACAACATACCTCCAGCAGTGATGGAGGGTGAGGGAGACACACAACATACCTCCAGCAGTGATGGGGGGTGAGGGAGACACAACAACATACTCCAGCAGTGATGGAGGGTGAGGGAGACACCCCACAACATACCTCCAGCAGTGATGGAGGGTGAGGGAGACACACAACATACCTCCAGCAGTGATGGAGGGTGAGGGAGACACACAACATACCTCCAGCAGTGATGGAGGGTGAGGGAGACACACAACATACCTCCAGCAGTGATGGAGGGTGAGGGAGAACACACACAACATACCTCCAGCAGTGATGGAGGTGAGGGAGACACACAACATACCTCCAGCAGTGATGGAGGGTGAGGGAGACACACAACATACCTCCAGCAGTGATGGAGGGTGAGGGAGACACACAACATACCTCCAGCAGTGATGGAGGGTGAGGGAGACACACAACATACCTCCAGCAGTGACGGAGGGTGAGGGAGACACACAAACATACCTCCAGCAGTGACGGAGGGTGATGGGAGACACACAACATACCTCCAGCAGTGATGGAGGGTGAGGGAGACACACAACATACCTCCAGCAGTGATGGAGGGTGAGGGAGACACACAACATACCTCCAGCAGTGATGGAGGGTGAGGGAGACACACAACATACCTCCAGCAGTGATGGAGGTGAGGGAGACACACAACATACCTCCAGCAGTGATGGGGGGTGAGGGAGACACACAACATACCTCCAGCAGTGATGGAGGTGAGGGAGACACACAACATACCTCCAGCAAGTGATGGATGGTGAGGGAGACACACAACATACCTCCAGCAGTGATGGAGGGTGAGGGAGACACACAACATACCTCCAGCAGTGATGGAGGGTGAGGGAGACACACAACATACCTCCAGCAGTGATGGAGGGTGAGGGAGACACACACAACATACCTCCAGCAGTGATGGAGGGTGAGGGAGACACACAACATACCTCCAGCAGTGATGGAGGGTGAGGGAGACACACACAACATACCTCCAGCAGTGATGGAGGGTGAGGGAGACACACAAACATACCTCCAGCAGTGATGGGGGGTGAGGGAGAACACACAACATACCTCCAGCAGTGATGGAGGGTGAGGGAGACACACAACATACCTCCAGCAGTGATGGAGGGTGAGGGAGACACACAAACATACCTCCAGCAGTGATGGAGGGTGAGGGAGACAACAACATTACCTCCAGCAGTATGGAGGGTGAGGGAGACACACAACATACCTCCAGCAGTGATGGAGGGTGAGGGAGACACACAACATACCTCCAGCAGTGATGGGGGTGAGGGAGACACACAACATACCCTCCAGCAGTGATGGAGGGTGAGGGAGACACACAACATACCTCCAGCAGTGATGGAGGGTGAGGGAGACACACACAATACCTCCAGCAGTGATGGAGGGTGAGGGAGACACACAACATACCTCCAGCAGTGATGGAGGGTGAGGGAAAACACACAACATACCTCCAGCAGTGATGGATGGTGAGGGAGACACACAAACATCCTCCAGCAGTGATGGGGGGTGAGGGAGACACACAACTTTACCTCCAGCAGTGATGGAGGGTGAGGGAGACACACACAACATACCTCCAGCAGTGATGGAGGGTGAGGGAGACACACACAACATACCTCCAGCAGTGATGGAGGGTGAGGGAGACACACACAACATACCTCCAGCAGTGATGGAGGGTGAGGGAGACACACACAACATACCTCCAGCAGTGATGGAGGGTGAGGGAGACACACACAACATACCTCCAGCAGTGATGGAGGGTGAGGGAGACACACACAACATACCTCCAGCAGTGATGGAGGGTGAGGGAGACACACACAAACATACCTCCAGCAGTGATGGAGGGTGAGGGAGACACACACAACATACCTCCAGCAGTCATGGAGGGTGAGGGAGACACACACAACATACCTCCAGCAGTGATGGAGGGTGAGGGAGACACACACAACATACCTCCAGCAGTGATGGAGGGTGAGGGAGACACACACAACATACCTCCAGCAGTGATGGAGGGTGAGGGAGACACACACAACATACCTCCAGCAGTGATGGAGGGTGAGGGAGACACACAACATACCTCCAGCAGTGATGCAGGGTGAGGGAGACACACAACATACCTCCACAGTGATGGAGGTGAGGGAGACACACACAACATACCTCCTGCAGTGATGGAGGGTGAGGGAGACACACACAACATACCTCCAGCAGTGATGGAGGGTGAGGGAGACACACAACATACCTCCAGCAGTGATGGAGGGTGAGGGAAAACACACACAACATACCTCCAGCAGTGATGGAGGGTGAGGGAGACACACAACATACCTCCACCAGTGATGGAGGGTGAGGGAGACACACACAACATACCTCCAGCAGTGATGGAGGGTGAGGGAGACACACACAAATACCTCCAGCAGTGATGGAGGGTGAGGGAGACACACACAACATACCTCCAGCAGTGATGGAGGGTGAGGGAGACACACACAACATACCTCCAGCAGTGATGGAGGGTGAGGGAGACACACAACATACCTCCAGCAGTGATGGAGGGTGAGGGAGACACACACAACATACCTCCAGCAGTGATGGAGGGTGAGGGAGACCCCACACAACATACCTCCAGCAGTGATGGAGGGTGAGGGAGACACACACAACATACCTCCAGCAGTGATGGAGGGTGAGGGAGACACACACAACATACCTCCAGCAGTGATGGAGGGTGAGGGAGACACACAACATACCTCCAGCAGTGATGGAGGGTGAGGGAGACACACACAACATACCTCCAGCAGTGATGGAGGGTGAGGGAGACACACACAACATACCTCCAGCAGTGATGGAGGGTGAGGGAGACACACACAACATACCTCCAGCAGTGATGGAGGATGAGGGAGACACACACAACATACCTCCAGCAGTGATGGGATGAGGGAGACACACACAACATACCTCCACCAGTGATGGAGGGTGAGGGAGACACACAACATACCTCCAGCAGTGATGGAGGGTGAGGGAGACACACAACATACCTCCAGCAGTGATGGAGGGTGAGGGAGACACACACAACATACCTCCAGCAGTGATGGAGGGTGAGGGAGACACACAACATACCTCCACCAGTGATGGAGGGTGAGGGAGACACACACAACATACCTCCAGCAGTGATGGAGGGGGGAGGGAGACACACACAACATACCTCCAGCAGTGATGCAGGGTGAGGGAGACACACACAACATCCCTCCACCAGTGATGGAGGGTGAGGGAGACACACAACATACCTCCACCAGTGATGGAGGGTGAGGGAGACACACACAACATACCTCCACCAGTGATGGATGGTGAGGGAGACATACACAACATACCTCCACCAGTGATGGAGGGTGAGGGAGACACACACAACATACCTCCAGCAGTGATGGAGGGTGAGGGAGACACACACAACATACCTCCACCAGTGATGGAGGGTGAGGGAGACACACACAACATACCTCCAGCAGTGATGGAGGGTGAGGGAGACACACACAACATACCTCCATCAGTGATGGAGGGTGAGGGAGACATACAACATACCTCCACCAGTGATGGAGGGTGAGGGAGACACACAACATACCTCCACCAGTGATGGAGGGTGAGGGAGACACACACAACATACCTCCATCAGTGATGAAGGGTGAGGGAGACACACACAACATACCTCCACCAGTGATGGAAATCTCCAAGGCATCGACAGAGGTGCAGTGTTGGAGGTCCTCAGCTTGTTGGATGTTCCTGAGGGAGGCGGTGACGTTGCAGGGCCCCACACAACCTGAAGGACACCAGGAGGCTGCACTTGATCTAAAACGATACAGACTGTTTCAAAATGACGGACCCAATTTAGATATATACTGCTTTGAAATTGGGTACATCTCTTTCAAGCACTCTGTAAAAACCTTGGTAATAGATACCAACACATTGATTTAGAAAAAAAAACAGGTAAACAAACACTAGAACGTATTAGAAAACGTTTCGCTCCTGGAACTTTGATCACTTCTAAAAGTGAAGATTAAGGCACATGTGCAATAGTTGGGTATTATTATTGATAAAACGTTTCGCCTACACGGTTTCTTCAATCAAATACAGAGGTAGCAGGTGTAGTGGTGAAATGAAGTAATCGGTCCATCAGCCTTGGAGAAAAGGCATTTGAGGTGGTCAGTCCCTGGCAAGGGGTTCAACTGAACTTGTTACCAGGAAACCTTATCATGGTTAGATTAGGTTAGGTAAAGTTCGTCAGGATACAGGACAAGTATTTCCTGACTCGGTTTTAGTCAACTGATGAGCCGTCGTTGGAGCTTTTGGTCATCTGACCGAGGCCTTCCGCTGGCTTACCAGTCCACCAATTAAAAACAATGGCCATACTTATAGCCATTTCTATTAAATCATAGTTATGCAGCTGAGACACAACTTACCCAACATTCTCCACCTGACTCTCTACACTGTGTGGGCGAAACGTTGTCAATAAAGGATCATATAGAGAATTTATCTATTTTTCCACATGTGAAGCACCTATCTGTATCCTGAAGACTGAGGGACTCCTTACATAATAGTGGAGGAGCACTGCAACAGGCCTACTGACCCATGCTAGGCAGTCCTTCTCTAAACCGTTTTCACCCACTGATCCAACATTCCCCCCAAAACTACCCAAGAATCTGCTTCAGTACTTCCCGTTTTACTCCCCCCAGTTCCAATACCTTCCAGTAACCTCTGTGTTTAAAGTGTTAAATGAACTGGTGGGTGAAACGTGTCCAGAACACATCCCAGGTGTTGCACATGTGTCTTATACATCCGGCCAATAATGGCGGACCTCTTGCAAATTGAGAATAAATTTTTAGTAATGCAGAAAATAAAAATATCTTTCACTCGTAATACTGATTTCATTACACAATTTAGGGAACAAAAGATTCTTTTGAGTCAGGTCATGTTCAGAGTGAAGAGTTTGTGTTATGTGGCTGTGATGGTGTCAAGGATGATGGTGTGCTGTCACTGTACTCCTGGGCTGGAGTGTTCCTTGACGAATGGAAACATAAACACATATGCAGTTTAATGTGATCCTTTATTGACAACGTTTCGCCCACACAGTGGGCTTTTTCAAGTCATACACAGATCTACCTGGGGTGGAAGGTACGGGAGTATTTATAGTCAGATTCAGAATGTTGAGGTCTATAAATACTCCCGTACCTTCCACACCAGGTAGATCTGTGTATGACTTGAAAAAGCCCACTGTGTGGGCGAAACGTTGTCAATAAAGGATCACATTAAACTGCATATGTGTATGTTTCCAGTGTGTCGGTATTTTATACCATTTTCACCTTGACGAATGTTCTGCTGGTATACCTGGAGTATACCTAGAGAGGGTTTCGGGGGTCAACGCCCCCGCCGCTCGGTTTGAGACCAGGTCTCATGGTGTATCAGGGTCTGATCAACCAGGCTGTTACTGCTAGCCGCAAGAAAACTGACGTACGAACCACAGTCCGGCTGGTCAGGTACTGACTTGGGTGCCTGTCTAGTGCCTTCTTGAAGACAGCCAGGGGTCTATTGGTAATCCCCATCATGTATGCTGGGAGGCAGTTGAACAGTGGTCCTTATATATATACAGTAGTGTGCAAATTAATTGGGTCAAGAGTAATTTTTTTGATTATTTCATACGTCTCAGTTTCCGGCTTAATTAATATAGTTTTGGTTCTTTTTTTTTCATAAGAGTTTGCTACTGACTTCTGGCAGCCATCCAGCTGTGGTGTTACCCTGCGACTCTCGTCAGTGCTACAACAGCTGTTGTTCTGTATAGCTACTCTGCAAGCGTGCTTCGTCAGTGAATGTGGTTTCACCAAATCCTTTCCTTCAGTTTATGATTACTGCTGAAATTCATGACGGATGTTGCACTTAGGAAGTGTGCAAGTATTGTGGCTCTTAGAACAAAAAAGCTGATTTGCGTATCAGACAGATCACCGAAAATTTGGCCTAGCAAAGTCAACTGTTGGTGGGATTCTGAAGAGAACTGACGACACTGGTGATTGTGGAGCGCTGCGTCGAGGAACATGCGGAAGAAAACGCAAGACAACACCAAGAGAACAAGGTTATAAGCAATAGTGAAGGATACCAAGAAAATCAGCAAAGATCTACGACATATTTGTCTTCAGCTGCGACTGACATTCTCGAATCTGAAATGACAGTTTTCAAAGCACATTACCCTCTTAGCAATTATTGGCTTCGTGTCTCCAAATGCGAAGGTTTGTCGCTCCTCATCATTATGCAGTACAAAATAAACCTCTCTGGAACAATTAAAGTTTCCGGAGAGCAGTGAAATTTGTCGGGGTTGTCGAATGTGGGCGGAAGCTCGTGGGCAAATTTTGGCATGGGGGGGAGGGGGAATGATGGGAGGCTCAGAAAGGGGTCAACTGATCTTGACAAGTCACATAAGGTCAACTCACCTTGACAGGTCACACAAGGTCAACTCACCTTGACAGGTCACACAAGGTCAACTCACCTTGACAGGTCACACAAGGTCAACTCACCTTGACAGGTCACACAGGAAGGTCATCTCACCTTCAGAGATCACATAACAAGGTCAACTTACCTTGATAGGTCACACAGGAAGGTCAACTCACCTTGACAGGTCACATAAGGTCAACTCACCTTGATAGGTAACATAAGATCAACTCACCTTGACAGTCACAAAAGGTCAATTCACCTTGACAGGTCACACAGGAAGGTCAACTTACCTTGACAGGTCACACATGAAGGTCAACTTACCTTGACAGGTCACACATGAAGGTCAACTTACCTTTACAGGTTACATAAGGTCAACTCACCTTGACAGGTCACACAAGGTCAACTCACCTTGACAGGTCACACAGGAAGGTCAGCTTACCTTGACAGGTCACATAGGAAGGTCTTTTTACCTTGACAGGTCACATAAGGTCAACTCGCCTTGACAAGTCACATAAGAACTCACCCTGACAGGTCACACAAGGTCAACTCACCTTGACAGGTCACACAGGAAGGACAGCTCACCTTGACAGGTCACAAAGAAAAGTCCGCTCACCTTGACAGGTCACGCAGGAAGTTTACCTAACCTTAACAGGTCACACAGAAAGGTCAACCCACCTTCACAGGTCACACAGGAAGGTCAGCTTATCTTGACAGTCACATAGGTCAACTTACCTTGACAGGTCACATAGGAAGGTCATCTTACCTTGACAGGTCACGCAGAAATGTCAACTCACCTCGACAGGTCACACAGAAATGTCAACTTACCTTGACAGGTCACACGGGGAGGTCAGCTTACCTTGACAGGGGTCACAGATGGTGTTGCTGGGTGTACGCTGGATCAGGCATGACCGAGAACACTCAACACGGGTTCGAATCCTGGCACTCTCAGCTCGGCACTCCTCCAGGCTCACACACCTGTCACCCACCTGCAGGCAACACACCTGTCACCCACCTGCAGGCAACACATCTGTCACCCACTTGTTGACAACACACACACACCACCCACCTACAGGGCAACACACACCTGCCATCCACTTACAGGCAACACACACACCTGTCACACCTGCAGGCAACACACACACACGTCACCCACCTGCCCGCAACACACACCTGTCACCCACCTGTAGGCAACACACACACCTGTTACCCACCTGCAGACAACACATACACACCTGTCACCCAACTGCAGGCAAGACACACACATACACACCTGTCAACCACCTTCATGCAACACACACACACACACACAAACACACACACACACACACCTGTCACCCACCTGCCCGCAGCACACAACTGTCACCCACTTACAGGCAACACACACACACCTGTCATCCACCTGCATGCAACACACACCTGTCACACACCTGCAGGGAACACACACACACACACGTCACCCACCTGCCCACGACACATACACCTGTCACCCACCTGTAGGCAACACACACACCTGTTACCCACCTGCAGACAACACATACACACCTGTCACCCAACTGCAGGCAAGACACACACACACACCTGTCAACCACCTTCATGCAACATAACACACACCTGTCACCCACTTACAGGCAACTCACATACATGTCACCCACCTAGAGACAAGACACACACACCTGTCACCCACCTGCCCGCAGCACACAAACTGTCACCCACCTGCAGGCAACACACGCACACACACACCTGTCATCCACCTGCATGCAACACACACACATACCTATCACCCACCTGCAGGCAACCCCACCACCGCCGCAGCACACACCACACCGCCGCAGCACCACACACCCTGTCACCCACTTTCCCGCAACACCACACACACCTGGGCACCCACCTGCCCACAAAACACACCTGCCCACAACACACACACACCTGTCACTCACCTGCTCGCAACACATACACCTGTCACCCACCTGCAGGCAACACACACACCTGTCACCCACCTGCAGGCAACACACACACACCTGTCATCCACCTGCAGGCAACACACACACCTGTCATCCACCTGCAGGCAACACACACACCTGTCATCCACCTGCAGGCAACACACACACCTGTCATCCACCTGCAGGCAACACACACACCTGTCATCCACCTGCAGGCAACACACACACTGTCATCCACCTGCAGGCAACACACACACCTGTCATCCACCTGCAGGCAACACACACACCTGTCATCCACCTGCAGGCAACACACACACCTGTCATCCACCTGCAGGCAACACACACACCTGTCATCCACCTGCAGGCAACACACCTCACACCTGTCATCCACCTGCAGGCAACACACCTCACACACCTGTTATCCCTTTAACTGTAGCGGGGAGCGTCGCTCCCCCTCAAAATTTAACACGTTTACTAAATAGCCAGCAAACACCTGTTAACTGAGGTTCCTACTTATCAAACACCTGCTAACATCTGTTGGCGACACTTAATTATCAATTAAATACATGAATTTTTCTTTTTCATTTATTTTTCTAATTTTAATTAGAAATGTTTTCAAAAGAAATAGTTTATTTATTATTATTTTTTATTATTAATTATTAATTATTATTATTATATTATTATTATTATTATTATTATTATTATAGAATTTTGTGATATAATAACAGTAAAAATAATAAAAAGAACAATTGTAATTTGATAATAAATAATAAGCAATATTAAAATAATAATAATAATAATAATAATAATAATAATAATAATCACAATAATAATAAATAAGCTATATATTTATAATAATAATACCAAATATTTATAATAATTATAAGTATTTAACGAGGCAGGTCAACACAGGTTACTCTTCTAATTTGTCCTGATTTTCCTAATTTATTTCTAGTTAATTATCAGTCAGTCAGAACTGTGACTACAAGTTATGTTGTTAGTGTTGTTAGTGTTGTTAGTGTTGTTAGTGTTGTTGTTAGTGTTGTTAGTGTGGTTGTTAGTGTTGTTAGTGTTGTTGTTAGTGTTGTTGTTAGTGTTGTTAGTGTTGTTGTTAGTGTTAGTGTGGTTGTTAGTGTTGTTAGTGTGGTTGTTAGTGTGGTTGTTAGTGTGGTTGTTAGTGTTAGTGTGGTTGTTAGTGTTGTTAGTGTGGTTGTTAGTGTGGTTGTTAGTGTTGTTAGTGTGGTTGTTAGTGTTAGTGTGGTTGTTAGTGTTGTTAGTGTGGTTGTTAGTGTTAGTGTGGTTGTTAGTGTTGTTAGTGTGGTTGTTAGTGTCGTTAGTGTGGTTGTTAGTGTGGTTGTTAGTGTTGTTAGTGTGGTTGTTAGTGTTAGTGTGGTTGTTAGTGTTGTTAGTGTGGTTGTTTGTGTTAGTGTGGTTGTTAGTGCTGTTAGTGTGGTTGTTAGTGTTAGTGTGGTTGTTAGTGTTGTTAGTGTGGTTGTTAGTGTCAGTTAGTGTGGTTGTTAGTGTTGTTGTTTGGTTGTTAGTGTTGTTAGTGTGGTTGTTATGTTAGTGTGTTGTTAGTGTGGTTGTTAGTGTTAGTGTGGTTGTTAGTGTGGTTGTTAGTGTTGTTAGTGTGGTTGTTAGTGCTGTTAGTGTGGTTGTTAGTGTTAGTGTGGTTGTTAGTGTTGTTAGTGTGGTTGTTAGTGTTGTTAGTGTGGTTGTTAGTGTTGTTGTGTGGTTGTTAGTGTTGTTAGTGTGGTTGTTAGTGTTGTTAGTGTGGTTGTTAGTGTTGTTAGTGTGGTTGTTAGTGTTGTTAGTGTGGTTGTTAGTGCTGTTAGTGTGGTTGTTAGTGTTAGTGTGGTTGTTAGTGTTGTTAGTGTGGTTGTTAGTGTGGTTTTTAGTGTTAGTGTGGTTGTTAGTGTGGTTGTTAGTGTTAGTGTGGTTGTTAGTGTTGTTAGTGTGGTTGTTAGTGTTGTTTAGTGTGGTTGTTAGTGTTGTGTGGTTGTTAGTGTTGTTAGTGTGGTTGTTAGTGTTGTTGTTAGTGTTGTTAGTGTGGTTGTTAGTGTGGTTAGTGCTGTTAGTGTGGTTGTTAGTGTTGTTAGTGGTCGTTGTTAGTGTTGTTAGTGTGGTTGTTAGTGTTGTTGTGTGGTTGTTAGTGTTGTTAGTGTGGTTGTTAGTGTTATTTGTGGTTGTTAGTGTTAGGTGTGGTTGTTAGTGTTGTTAGTGTGGTTGTTAGTGTTGTTTAGTGTGGTTGTTAGTGTTGTTAGTGTGGTTGTTAGTGTGTTAGTGTGGTTGTTAGTGTTGTTAGTGTGGTTGTTAGTGTTGTTAGTGTGGTTGTTAGTGCTGTTTAGTGTGGTTGTTAGTGTTAGTGTGGTTGTTTAGTTGTTAGTGTGGTTGTTAGTGTTAGTGTGGTTGTTAGTGTTGTTAGTGTGGTTTTGTTAGTGTTGTTAGTGTGGTTGTTAGTGTTGTTAGTGTGGTTGTTAGTGTGGTTGTTAGTGTTGTTAGTGTGGTTGTTAGTGTTGTTGGTGTGGTTGTTAGTGTGTTAGTGTGGTTAGTGTTGTTAGTGTTTAGTGTGGTTGTTAGTGTTGTTAGTGGGTTGTTAGTGTTAGTGTGGTTGTTAGTGTTGTTAGTGTGGTTGTTAGTGTGGTTATTGTTAGTAGTGTGGTTGTTAGTGTTGTTAGTGTGGTTGTTAGTGTTGTTAGTGTGGTTGTTAGTGTTGTTAGTGTGGTTGTTAGTGTTTGTTAGTGTGGTTGTTAGTGTTAGTGTGGTTGTTAGTGTTGTTTGTGTGGTTATTAGTGTTTGTTTAGTGTGGTTGTTAGTGTTAGTGTGGTTAGTGTGGTTGTTAGTGTTGTTAGTGTGGTTGTTAGTGTGGTTGTTAGTGCTCTTAGTGTGGTTGTTAGTGTTGTTAGTGTGGTTGTTAGTGTTGTTAGTGTGGTTGTTAGTGTTGTTAGTATGGTTGTTAGTGTGGTTGTTAGTGTTGTTAGTATGGTTGTTAGTGTTGTTAGTGTGGTTGTTAGTGTATTGTCAACACTGGTGTCAGCATAACTAGTGCCAGCGTGACTGTCATAACTACTGTCACTTTCACTGCTGTCAGCACCACAGCTGTCAGCATCAAAGCTGTCAGCACCACAGCTGTCAGCATCAAAGCTGTCAGCACCACAGCTGTCAGCACCACAGCTGTCAGCATCACAGCTGTCAGCATCAAAGCTGTCAGCACCACAGCTGTCAGCACCACAGCTGTCAGCATCACAGCTGTCAGCATCAAAGCTGTCAGCACCACAGCTGTCAGCATCAAAGCTGTCAGCACCACAGCTGTCAGCACCACAGCTGTCAGCATCAAAGCTGTCAGCATCACAGCTGTCAGCATCAAAGCTGTCAGCATCACAGCTGTCAGCATCAAAGCTGTCAGCATCACAGCTTTCAGCATCACAGCTGTCAGCACCACAGCTGTCAGCATCAAAGCTGTCAGCACCACAGCTTTCAGCATCAAAGCTGTCAGCACCACAGCTGTCAGCATCAAAGCTGTCAGCACCACAGCTGTCAGCATCAAAGCTGTCAGCACCACAGCTGTCAGCACCACAGCTGTCAGCATCACAGCTGTCAGCACCACAGCTGTCAGCATCAAAGCTGTCAGCACCACAGCTGTCAGCATCAAAGCTGTCAGCACCACAGCTTTCAGCATCAAAGCTGTCAGCACCACAGCTGTCAGCACAAAGCTGTCAGCACCACAGCTGTCAGCACCACAGCTGTCAGCATCAAAGCTGTCAGCAAGTGCTTCCTATCAGCACTTCATGCAGAAACTCATAATAAATCAAAGTTTTTTTGCATGAATGTTTCGTTCAGTGTGTCTGTCACTCCGCGTCATCATTTTATACATCTCAGCAATATATTTGCTCTTAGTGTAAAAAATATTGAAAATTCTGTCTATCTAATTCTGGATATAGTGTGGATGTTTTGTAGAAACGTGTGGTTAGGCTAGGTGTTAGTAGCTGGTAGTGCTAGGTGGTAGTACTGTGGTAGTACTGGTGGTAGTAGAGGTGTTGTGTAGTATGGTAGTACTGGTCGGTAGGAAGTGGTTGTAGTAAGTGGTAGTACTCGGTGGTAGTAATGGTAGTAGTAGTGTGTAGTACTGGTGAGAAGTAGTGGTGTATGGTAGTAGTGGTAGTACTGGTGGTAGTAGTGGTAGTACTGGTAGTAGTAGTGGTAGTTGTAGTATTGGTAGTTCTGGTGATAGTATTGGTAATTAGTATGGTAGTTGTAGTATGGTAGTACTGGTGTATGTATGGTAGTATGGTAGTTAGTTAGTGGTAGTATGTGTAATGGTAGTAGTAGTGTGTTGTACTGGTGATAGTAGTGGTAGTAATGGTAGTAGTAGTAGGTAGTTGATAGTAGTTGGTAGTAGTTGGTTAGTATGGTGGTATGTAGTTGGTAGTGAGTAGTAGTGTAGTAGTGGTATAGTAGTGGTGGTAGTATGGTAGTAGTAGTGGTAGTGTGTAGTAGTGGTAGTAGTAGTGGTAGTATAGTGGTTAGTTGTAGTAGTGTGTAGTGGTAGTATTGGTAGTTAGTAGTGGTAGTATAGTGGTAGTAGTAGGTGGTAGTAGTAGTGGTAGTATGTGAGTTACTTATGTGTGGTAGTGTAGTGGTATGTAGTAGTGGTAGGTAGTAGTGGTAGTATAGTGGTAGTATGGTGGTAGTAGTGGTAGTATGGTAGTTGTAGTAGTGGTAGTAGTGTGGTAGTACTGGTGGGTTGGGGTAGTATGGTGTAGTAGTGGTAGTTGTAGTAGTGGTTAGTTATGGTGAGTATGGTGGTAGTATGGTAGGTAGTAGTGGTGAGTTAGTTGGTAGTATGGTAGTAGTGGTAGTAATGGTAGTAGTGGTAGTTGTGTATGGTAGTACTGGTGGTAGTAGTGGTATGTAATGGTAGTAGTAGTGGTTAGTAGTGGTAGTAATGGTAGTAGTAGTGGTAGTAGTGTGTAGTGGTAGTAAGTGGTAGTAGTAGTGATAGTGGTAGTTGAGTAGTGGTAGTATGGTAGTAGTAGTGGTAGTAGTAGTTAGTGGTAGTAGTAGTGTAGTATGTAGTAGTGGTATAGTAGTAGTGTAGTGGTATAGTAGTGGTAGTAGAGTGGTAGTAGTGGGTATGTAAGTAGTGTAGTACGGTGTAGTAGTGGTAGTAATGTAGTAGTATGTAGTAGTAGTGCGGTAGTTAGTAGTGTAGTAGTAGTTAGTAGTTGGTCGAGTAGTAGCAGTAGTAGTAGGTAGTATAGTAGTAGGTAGTGATGAGTGTAATAGTAAGTGTGTTAGTGTGTAGTAGTGTAGTATAGTGGTGTGTAGTAGTAGAGTAGTTATGTAGTAGTGGTTAGTACGTGTATGTGGTAGTAGTAGGGTAGTATAGTGGTGATGTAAGTTAGTAGTGGGTAGTATGCAGTAGTGGTAGTAGTAGTAGTACATAGTGGTAGTAGTAACAATGGTAGTATAGTGCGTATTGTATGTAGTATAGTGAGAGTAGTATAGTAGTAGTAACAGTAGTGATAGTGGTGATAGTAACAGTAGTAATAGTGGTGATAGTAACAGTAGTAATAGTGGTGATAGTAACAGTAGTAATAGTGGTGATAGTAACAGTAGTAATAGTGGTGATAGTAACAGTAGTAATAGTGGTGATAGTAACAGTAGTAATAGTGGTGTTACGTAGTAATCAGTGTGGTGATAGTAACAGTAGTAATAGTGGTGATAGTAACAGTAGTGGTGATAGTAACAGTAGTAATAGTGGTGATAGTAACAGTAGTAATGGTGGTAGTAACAGTAGTAATAGTGGTGATAGTAACAGTAGTGGTGATAGTAACAGTAGTAATAGTGGTGATAGTAACAGTAGTATAGAAGATGATAGTAACAGTAGTAATAGTGGTGATAGTAACAGTAGTAATAGTGGGATGTAATAGTGGTGATAGTAACAGTAGTAATAGTGGTGATAGTAACAGTAGTGGTGATAATAGCAGTAGTAATAGTGGTGATAGTAACAGTAGTAATAGTGGTGATAGTAACAGTAGTAATAGTGGTGATAGTAACAGTAGTATAGTGGTGCTAGTAACTGTAGTGGTGATAGTATACAGTAGTAATAGTGGTGATAGTAACAGTAGTAATAGTGGTGGTAGTAACAGTAGTAATAGTGGTGATAGTAACGGTAGTGGTGATAGTAACAGTAGTAATAGTGGTGATAGTAACAGTAGTGGTGATAGTAACAGTAGTGGTGATAGTAACAGTAGTGGTGATAGTAACAGTAGTAATAATGGTGATAGTAACAGTAGTGATATTGGTAGTCATTTCAGACGCCCTGTCTCTGTGCTAAGTCATATATCCATCACAGTCATCTATCACTGCTGTCCCCCTGTCTATCACTGCTGTCCCTCTATCATTGATGTCCCTCTATCACTGCTGTCCCTCTATCACTGCTGTCCCCCTGTCTATCACTGCTGTCCCTCTATCATTGATGTACCTCTATCACTGCTGTCCCTCTATCACTGCTGTCCCCCTGTCTATCACTGCTGTCCCCCTGTCTATCACTGCTGTCCCTCTATCATTGATGTCCCTCTATCACTGCTGTCCCTCTATCACTGCTGTCCCCCTGTCTATCACTGCTGTCCCCCTGTCTATCACTGTTGTCCCCCTGGTTATCACTGCTGTCGCTCTATCACTGCTGTCCTCTATCACTGCTGTCCTCCCTCTATCACTGCTGTCCCTCTATCATTGCTGTCCCCCTGTCTATCAATGCTGTCCTCTCTATCACTGCTGTCCCTCTATCACTTCTGTCCCTCTATCACTGCTGTCCCCCTGTCTATCACTGCTGTCTCCCTGTCTATCACTGCTGTCCCTTTGTCTATCACTGCTGTCCCCCTGTCTATCACTGCTGTCCCTCTATCAATGCTGTACTCCCTCTATCCCTGCTGTCCCTCTATCACTGCTGTAACTGTCTATCAATGCTCTCCTATCTATCACTGCTCTCCCTCTATCAATCACTGCTTTCCCTCTATCTATCATTGCTCTCCCTCTATCACTGCTGTCCCTCTATCTATCACTGCTCGCCCTCTATCTATCACTGCTGTCTATCTATCACTGATGTCCCTCTGTCTATCACTGCTCTCCTTCTATCTATTACTGCTCTCCCTCTATCACTGCTGTCCCTCTGTCTAACACCGCTCTCTATCTTTCACTGTTGTCCCTCTCTCACTGCTTTCCTTTTATCACTGCTTTCCCTCTATCTATCAGTGCTCTCCCTCTATCTATCAGTGCTCTCCCTCTATCACTACTGTCCCTCTATTTATCATTGTTATCCCTCTATCTGTCACAGCTCTCCCTTTATCTATCACTGCTTTCCCTATATCTATCACTGCTCTCTCTCTATTTATCACTGCTGTCCCTCTATCTATCACTGCTCTCCCTTTATCTATCACTGCTGTCCCTCTATCTATCATTGCTGTCCCTCTACCTGTCACTGCTTTCCTTCTCTCTATCACTGCTCTCCCTCTATCTATCACTGCTCTCTCTGTCTGTCTATCACTGCTCTCCCTCTGTCTATCACTGCTCTCCCTGTATCTATCACTGCCCTCCCTCTGTCTGTCACTCCTCTCCCTCTGTCTATCACTGCTCCTCCTCTATCACTGCTCTCCCTCAATCTATCACTGCTGTCTATCTATCACTGCTGTCTATCTATCACTGCTGTCTATCTATCACTGCTGTCTATCTATCACTGCTGTCTATCTATCACTGCACTTCCTCTATCACTGCTCTCCCTCTGTCTATTACTGGTCTCCCTGTGTCTATCACTGCTGTCTATCACTGCTGTCTATCTCTCACTGCTGTCTATCTGTTGGTTGGTCTACCATAATGTCACCTTCATAGACAATTACTCTACTCATCTACATTCATGAATACCTAAAATATTTTTGTAGTATCAGATATCCTGTGTGTGTGTGTGTGTGTGTGTGTTGTGTGTGTGTGTGTGTGTGTGTGTGTGTGTGTGTGTGTGTGTGTATTTACAAACATCCACGCTTGCGCATGCGCGTACAAACACCTACGTACCCTGAAGGTGCCGCTGGAACAGGAACTGACGCAAGTGTTTCCTTGGATGACGCAACGGCAGGAGACGCAAGCGGAGGCGTTGCCGGGGGCGTAGCACCCGCCCACACACTCTGGGTGGCAGCACTCCCCGCCCACACACCCGCCCACTGCCACCAGGGGGGGGAGAGATACATTATACTATTCTAGATAATCAAGGACTCTGATCCGAGGAGGAAGAGGTGGCTTCCGCTTCTTCGGATCAAAACTGATTTCCTATCATAGATACAGATATTTTTAGGAGACAACGAAGAAGATAGTGTACCTTTGGCACCTTTGTTATGTATCTCTGATACATGTGTAATGCACACCTGTATAGTGTACCTGTCACCTGTGTATTATACATCTGTCACTTCTGTAATGTATCTGTCACTTCTGTAATGTACCTCTTGTACCTGTGTATTGTACCTTTGACATCCGTATATTGTACCTCTGACATATATGTAATGTACCTCTGTCACCTCTGTAATGTACCTCTGTTACTTGTGTATAGTATGTCCGGCACCTGTGTATTGTACCTGCGGCACCTGTGTATTGTACCTCTGGCACCCTTGTAAAGCACTTATGACACCCACTTGTACCTCTGGAACCCTTGTAACGCTCTTATGACACCCAATTGTACCTCTGGAACCCTTGTAACGCTCTTATAACACCCACTTGTACCTCTGGAACCCTTGTAACGCTCTTATGACACCCACTTGTACCTCTGGAACCCTTGTAACGCTCTTATGACACCCAATTGTACCTTTGGAACCCTTGTAACGCACTTATGACACCCACTTGTACCTCTGGAACTCTTGTAACGCACTTATGACACCCACTTGTAACGCACTTGTGGCACTAAACTCAGTGATCACGAAAATGCAACCGGTCATTGAAATTTGCCGCGTTTGTTGATACAAATGAAGCCAGTAATAAGGTGAAATATATAGCTGTGAAGCCAGGGACGAGTGAGAGAGAGAGAGTGAGAGCAGGAGGAGGTAGAGGATCAGTAGTAGAAGGTAGAGGATCAGTAGTAGAAGGTAGAGGATCAGTAGTAGAAGGTAGAGGATCAGTAGTAGAAGGTAGAGGATCAGCAGTAGAAGGTAGAGGATCAGGAGGAGAATAAACACTACATCCTGTCGATGGCAGGAAGAAGGAAGATCTTACACTATGAAGAATTAAACACATATACAACATCTGGGTATCTTTATTTGTAGACGTTTCGCTCATCCAGTGGCTTTATCAATGCATGGACATTATATGAAGACTAAATTATATACAAATGATGAGGTAATGAGTCCCTCAGCCTGATAGTCGGTGAAGATCACCGTAGTGTTGAAGAGTCTGGAACACAAGCAGTAAGACTGTCGCTTATATACTGGCGTCAGGTGAGGGACGTGTAGCAGACGATGACACTGTCACTGGTAGATGAGATCTTCCAGTGGAAGTAGATCATACCTGAGGGATGGGCCGGTAGTAAGCAAGACGGTTGTGCAGATGTCCTCTGTACAAAGATTCTGTCATGTTGCAGTGTCTGACAAGTTGTTCCATCATGTTGCAGTGTCTGACAAGTTGTTCCATCATGTTGCAGTGTCTGACAAGTTGTTCCATCATGTTGCAGTGTCTGACAAGTTGTTCCATCATGTTGCAGTGTCTGACAAGTTGTTCCATCATGCTGCAGTGTCTGACAAGTTGTTCCATCATGTTGCAGTGTCTGACAAGTTGTTCCATCATGTTGCAGTGTCTGACAAGTTGTTCCATCATGCTGCAGTGTCTGACAAGTTGTTCCATCATGTTGCAGTGTCTGACAAGTTGTTCCATCATGCTGCAGTGTCTGACAAGTTGTTCCATCATGTTGCAGTGTCTGACAAGTTGTTCCATCATGTTGCAGTGTCTGACAAGTTGTTCCATCATGCTGCAGTGTCTGACAAGTTGTTCATCATGTTGCAGTGTCTGACAAGTTGTTCCATCATGTTGCAGTGTCTGACAAGTTGTTCATCATGCTGCAGTGTCTGACAAGTTGTTCCATCATGTTGCAGTGTCTGACAAGTTGTTCCATCATGCTGTAGTGTCTGACAAGTTGTTCCATCATGCTGCAGTGTCTGACAAGTTGTTCCATCATGCTGTAGTGTCTGACAAGTTGTTCCATCATGCTGCAGTGTCTGACAAGTTGTTCCATCATGTTGCAGTGTATTATACACCATTCATAAACCACTTGTTAGAACTACATCATGGAACAACTTGTCAGACACTACAGCATTATGTAACAACTTGTCAGACACTACAACATGATGGAACAACTTGTCAGACACTGCAACATGATGGAACAACTTGTCAGACACTGCAACATGATGGAACAACTTGTCCAACATGATGGAACAACTTGTCAGACACTGCAACATGATGGAACAACTTGTCAGACACTGCAACATGATGGAACAACTTGTCAGACACTGCAGCATGATGGAACAACTTGTCAGACACTGCAACATGATGGAACAACTTGTCAGACACTGCAGCATGATGGAACAACTTGTCAGACACTGCAGCATGATGGAACAACTTGTCAGACACTGCAGCATGATGGAACAACTTGTCAGACACTGCAACATGATGGAACAACTTGTCAGACACTGCAGCATGATGGAACAACTTGTCAGACACTGCAGCATGATGGAACAACTTGTCAGACACTGCAACATGATGGAACAACTTATCAGACACTGCAGCATGATGGAACAACTTGTCAGACACTGCAACATGACAGAATCTTTGTACAGAGGACATCTGCACAACCGTCTTGCTTACTACCGGCCCATCCCTCGGGTATGATCTACTTCCACTGGAAGATCTCATCTACCAGTAACAGTGTCATCGTCTGCTACACGTCCCTCACCTGACGCCAGTATATAAG
The DNA here is from genome assembly GCF_026875155.1 of Cherax quadricarinatus. NCBI lineage: Eukaryota > Metazoa > Arthropoda > Malacostraca > Decapoda > Parastacidae > Cherax > Cherax quadricarinatus. The sequence goes on along the minus strand of NC_069479.1, from coordinate 5,302,868 downwards.
CGACAGTCTTACTGCTTGTGTTCCAGACTCTTCAACACTACGGTGATCTTCACCGACTATCAGGCTGAGGGACTCATTACCTCATCATTTGTATATACTTCTATAGTCTTCATATAATGTCCTTGTATTGATAAAGCCACTGGATGAGCGAAACGTCTACAAAATACCCAGATGTTGCACACGTATCTAATTCTTCATCTTGTCGGTATTGTATACCATAAATATATATAATGCAGTTTCAACATGACCTGAACGTGTATACTTCCTCCACCGTAAGGTGTTGTGTAAGCTCGACCCTCCGTTCACTAAGAGCAAGCAACTCTGACGAGTCAAATAATGGCTTGTGGTAAATTAACCTGACTTGCTACAAGAACGTCTCAGATAATCCACACTGAGCTGGATAATCCTGCCTTCAAAATTCAGGATTTGCTGTGGCAGTAATGTATTTTATATTTAACGTGTGTGTGTGTACTCACCTAGTTGTACTCACCTAGTTGTACTCACCTAGTTGAGGTTGCGGGGGTCGATTCATAGCTCCTGGCCTCGCCTCTTCACTGGTCGCTACTAGGTCACTCTCCCTGAACCATGAGCTTTATCATACCTCTGCTTAAAGCTATGTATGGATCCTGCCTCCACTACATCGCTTCCCAAACTATTCCACTTACTGACTACTCTGTGGCTGAAGAAATACTTCCTAACATCCCTGTGATTCATCTGTGTCTTCAACTTCCAACTGTGTCCCCTTGTTACTGTGTCCCATCTCTGGAACATCCTGTCTTTGTCCACCTTGTCAATTCTTCTCAGTATTTTGTATGTCGTTATCATGTCCCCCCTATCTCTCCTGTCCTCCAGTGTCGTCAGGTTGATTTCCCTTAACCACTCCTCGTAGGACATACCTCTTAGCTCTGGGGCTAGTCTTGTTGCAAACCTTTGCACTTTCTCTAGTTTCTTTACGTGCTTGGCTAGGTGTGGGTTCCAAACTGGTGCCGCATACTCCAATATGGGCCTAACGTACACGGTGTACAGGGTCCTGAACGATTCCTTATTAAGATGTCGGAATGCTGTTCTGAGGTTTGCTAGGCGCCCATATGCTGCAGCAGTTATTTGGTTGATGCGCGCTTCAGGAGATGTGCCTGTGTTATACTCACCCCAAGATCTTTTTCCTTGAGTGAGGTTTGTAGTCTCTGGCCCCCTAGACTGTACTCCGTCTGCGGTCTTCTTTGCCCTTCCCCAATTTTCATGACTTTGCACTTGGTGGGGTTGAACTCCAGGAGCCAATTGCTGGACCAGGTCTGCAGCCTGTCCAGATCCCTTTGTAGTTCTGCCTGGTCTTCGATCGAATGAATTCTTCTCATCAACTTCACGTTATCTGCAAACAGGGACACTTCGGAGTCTATTCCTTCCGTCATGTCGTTCATAAATACCAGAAACAGCACTGGTCCTACGACTGACCCCTGTGGGACCCCGCTGGTCACAGGCGCCCACTCTGACACCTCGCCACGTACCATGACTCGCTGCTGTCTTCATGAAAAGTTTTCCCCTGATCCATTGTAGTGCCTTCCTGTTATCCCTGCTTGATCCTCCAGTTTTTTGCACTAATCTCTTGTGTGGAACTGTGTCAAACGCCTTCTTGCAGTCCAAGAAAATGCAATTCACCCACCCCTCTCTCTCTCTTGTCTTACTGCTGCACCATGTCATAGAACTCGAGTAGATTTGTGACACAGGATTTCCCGTCCCTAAAACCTTTTTGGCTGCTGTTGATGAGGGTCATTCCTTTCTGGGTGTTCCACCACCTTCTCCTGATAACTTTCCATGACTTTGCATACATACATGTCAGTGACACTGGTCGAGTTTAGTGCTCATGTCTGTCCCCTTTTTTAAAAGTTTGGGACTACATTTGCCTTTTTTTCCATGCCTCAGGCAATCTCCCTGTTTCGATAGATGTGTTGAATATTTTTGTTGGGAGTACACATAGCGCCTCTGCTCCCTCTCTCGGACCCAGGGAGAGATTTTTATCGGGCCCCCTTTGGGCCTTTGGGTATCTAGCTCACCCAAAACCTTTTCACTTCTTCCTCGTTGTGTGTACTGTGTCCACAAAAGGTGGTGTACCCCGCCTCTCCGTCTTTCGGGCCCCTTCTGTCTCCTCTGTGACATTTCTTTAATCTCTTGTTGATTTTCCCACATACTTCACATTATTTCTTGTTGTCCTCCCCTTCCTTCCTTCCTGATTGTTTGGTCCTTGACTTTGTTTTCCTCCTGATGTGGCGTATAACAGCTTCGGGTCGATTTGCTTTAGCTGCTGTGTCGTTTTCATATTGTCGTTGCATATTCATTTCGGGCTCAAACGACTGCTCTCCTTTTTCCCTGGGTTCTTGCCTTCTATTTTTCTTCCATTCCCAGCACATTTGGGTTTTTTTGCCTCCTTGCACTTTGGGTAAACCCAGGGGCTCATCCTGGTTTTTTTCATTTTTCCTGTTACCCTTGGGTACAAACCTCCTCACCTCCTTGCACTTGTTGCTACATATTCCATCATCTCTTAACGCTTCCCTCCTTTTCTCTGCCCCCACTGAATCCCGTTTGGGAATTCCTCATTCCCGTGTAGTCCCCTTTTCCTGTATTTGGCTTCTTTCGCCCCTGGCCTTTCCCCCCCCCCTCCGCTTTAGCTCTACGTGTTTTCAAGCTTAAACCACAGGTCACGGGCCCCCAAGGGGTCTTTCATATGTGATTCCTAAATACTGCACTACTCAAGGTGAATACTAATCCAGCCTTGCTGTTCATCCTCTCCCTCTCTCTTGTAGTGTTTACGGTTGTACATAATTTTCCAGTACCCCCCATCTCTTTCCCCCCCCCCCGGGGGCCCCCCCCCCCCCCCCCCCCGTCATCTTTGGGGTTTTAAATCCCCCCTGAAGGACTTTCCCTGCGCAGGGCTCTTCTGGCCACGAGCCATGTCCTACCTTTTTGGGTTGCAGGGGGGGGTTTGTGTGTGTGGTGTTGTGGGTGTGTGGTGTGTGTGTGTGTGTGTGTGTGAACGCTATTTTAGGTAGCTTTAAGCTTAATTTTTAGCTTATTTTCTTGCACCTTTAAGCGCATTTAAATGTATTTTTCCAGCTTTAAGCATATTTTGAAGACTAAGTTCACTCTAACTTTAAGTGCACTCTAACTTTAATAGCACTCTTACTTTAAGTGCACTCTAACTTAAAGTGAACTCTAGCTTTAAGTGTATTTTGGTCGAAGTTTGAGTTAAAAATTCAATTAAAATTTGGGGAGGTACACAAGAGCACTGGGGAACTAGCGCAGTTGCAAAACCCTGGTATTAAGTCCAGAGACTGGCATGTTGTGCACCCTGGCTAGTTAATCCAGAGACTACTGCATGTTGTGCTACCTGGCTAGTTAATCCAGAGACACTGCGTTTGCTACCCGGGCTAGTTAAGCCCCAGAGACTACTGCATGTTGTGCTACCCGGGCTATTTAAGTTCAAGACTACGCATTTTTGTGCTACCCTGGCTAGTTAAGTTCAAAGACTACGATGTTGTCTACCCGGGCATTTAAAGTTCAGAGACAGCGCATGTTGTCTACCCTGGTAGTTAATTCAGGACTAGCGCAGTTGGCTACCCTGGCTATTTAATTTTCAAAACTAGCGCATGTTGTCTACCCGGGCTAGTTAAGTCCAAACACTGATTTTTGTGCTACCCTGGCTAGTTAATTCAAACAGCGCATGTTTCACCCTGGCTATTTAAGTTCAGAGACTAGGCATGTTGTGCACCCTGGCATTAAGTCAGAGACTACGCATTTTGTGCTACCCGGGCTAGTTAAGTCCAAGACTACTGCATTTTTGCTACCCTGGCTAGTTAGTCCAGAGCACTGCATGTTGCTACCCTGGCTATTAAGTTCAGAGACTAGCGCATTTTTGTGCAAACCCGGCTAGTTAAGTTCAGAGACTAGCGCATTTGGCTCCCCCTGGCTAGTTAAGTTCAGAGACTACGAGTTTGCTGCCCTGGCAGTTAAGTCCAGAGACTACGCATTTTGGAAAAACCCTGGCTATTTAATCCAAACTAGCGCATGTTGTGCTACCCGGCTATTAAGTCCAGAGACTAGCGAGTTTCTCCCCTGGCTAGTTAAGTCCAGAGACTAGCGCATGTTGTGCTACCCTGGCTAGTTAAGTCCAGAGACTAGCGCATGTTGTGCTACCCTGGCTAGTTAAGTCCAGAGACTACTGCAGTTGGCACCCGGGCTAGTAAAGTCAGAACAGCGCATGTTGTGCTACCCGGGCTATTAAGTTCAAACACGCATGTTGGGGCCCCCCGGGCTATTTAAGTCCAGAGACTACCATGTTGTGCTACGCGCTATTTAAGTTCAAAAACTAGCGATGTTGTGCTACCCTGGCTAGTTAAGTTCAGAGACTAGCGCATGTTGTGCTACCCTGGCTAGTTAAGTCCAGAGACTACGCATGTTGTGCTACCCTGGCTAGTTAAGTTCAGAGACTAGCGCATGTTGTGCTACCCTGGCTAGTTAAGTCCAGAGACTACTGCATGTTGTGCTACCCTGGCTAGTTAATTCAGAGATCGCATTTGTGAAAACCGGGCTATTAAGTCCAGAACTACTGCCATTTTTGTGCAACCCTGGCTAGTTAAGCCCAGGACAAACGCATGTTTGCACCCGGCATTAAAGTTCAGAGACTAGCGCATGTTGTGCTACCCTGGCTAGTTAAGTTCAGAGACTAGCGCATGTTGTGCTACCCTGGCTAGTTAAGTCCAGAGACTACTGCATGTTGTGCTACCCTGGCTAGTTAAGTCCAGAGACTAGGCATGTTGTGCAAACCCGGGCTTTAAGCCCAAGACTACGCATGTTGGCACCCGGCTATTAAGCCCAAGACTACGCATGTTTGCTACCCTGGCAGTTAATGCAAGACTACTGCTGTTGTGCTACCCGGGCTAGTTAAGTCCAAGACAACTGCATGTGTCACCTGGCTAGTTAATCCAGAGACTAGCGCATGTTTGCCCCCCGGGCTAGTTAATCCAGAGACACTGCATTTTGTGCTACCCGGGCTAGTTAAGTCCAAGACTACTGCATTTTGCACCCTGGCAGTTAAGTCCAAACTAGCGCATTGCTACCCGGGCTAGTTAAGTCCAGAGACTACTGCATTTTTGGGCTACCCCTGGCTATTAAGTCCAGAGACTAGCGCAAGTTGAGAACCCGGCAGGTTTGTTAGTTTAAAATTGCTAGGCAGTTATTTTAGGTTAGGTGGCTAGTTATGTTAGGCTGGGTTTAGTTTTACTCAGGGCTGGTTGGGGGAAGCTGTTATCATTGGTTTGGGTAGAAAAAGGGTTTTGTGTGTCAGCCCACTAAGGCACTTCAGATCTACACCCTCTTACCGTTCACTGTCTAAGTCCCGAGATGTCTCTCAGTGTCTCTGTCAACGCACAAGCTTTTGCTGGTGTCCTTGCTAGCGTCGTTGCCTCTGCACGTACACACACACACACACACACACACACACACCACACCAAAACACACACACACACCACAACACACACCACAACACACCCCAACACACACAACACATACACACACAAAAACACATTCACACATACAACACACACACACCACACACACACACACACAACACCACCCCACACACACGGGACCAGGAGCTCGGACTCGACCCCCGCAACCTAAACAGGGGTACACACTACACAAAAACACAACAACACACTCACAAACAAACCACACACACACAACACACACACACACACACAACACACATACACACACCAAAACACACACACATACATACACACACAAACACCCAGGGAAGCAGTATCGCGAATATGCTCCCAGGATTTAGCGTTCTAGTGGCTCCCTAAGATATTATTAGGGGTCATCGTACGTGAGTGAATATAACATACCTACAAAGTGTAATAGCTTTCAAGTGCGAATAATGTGAAAATCAAAAATTTTAAAATTTTTAAAGGGGGAATGAATTGGGTGAGGGAGGGTACATCACGATCAGACTACTGGGGGCAGTTTTGACAAAAATATCCAAACATTAATTGGGTTAACGGTGTGATCTAATATTAAAAAATACATATTTAGTTGGTTTAACACAGGTAGTGATAAGGTCATAAAAGAGTGATTAAAAATACTGAAAGTAAAAAAAAATTACCCCAATCCCCAGCTGTTGGGGTTGTGAATGTAGCTAAATCATCAGACTTGTTATGACCAAATACGTACTAAAAAAAAAAGGGGGAATCCAATCTTAAAAGAAAAAAAAAAAAAAAAAAAATTTGAATGCATGATAAAGTTCCTAAAGGGAGTTACAAAGTGAAGGAGATGAAAAGCAGCCGACCACGGGAACCCCCTTTTGTGCAGACCATCATTTGCCTATTTGGGGTTTTTTTTTGGTTAGTGTCTAAAGTTCAGATCTCGCCCCTGGTTTATCTAACCATCATTCACTCCCTTTTCAGTACCAGGAGATAGATATTTGTAACCCTGTAATGTTTATAAATTATCAAATATCTCCAGAAAAACCCCAAAGAGGTTTACCCCTATGCCCCCCCCGTGTAGCCTAGTGAACCCCCCGTGTACCAGTGCCCCCCCCCTGTGACCCTATGAACCCCCCTGTAGCCTGGGAAACCCCCCCGTGTAGCCTATGAACCCCCCGTGTAGCCTAGTGCCCCCCCCGGTAGCCTAGGAACCCCCCCGTGTACCCTAGTGAACCCCCCGTGTAGCCTAGTGAACCCCCCCGTTACCTAGTGCCCCCCCGTGTAGCCTAGGGCCCCCCCCGTGTAGCGTAGTGAACCCCCCCGTGTAGCCTGTGCCCCCCGTTACTTTGGAACCCCCCGGTAGCCTAGTGACCCCCCCTGTAGCCTAGTAACCCCCCGTGTAGCCTAGTGAACCCCCCGTGTAGCCTATACCCCCGTGTCCTAGTGACCCCCCCCTACAGCAAAAAGCTAGTAAACAAGTACGCACATAAAAACACACGGTGAAACCAGAAATTATTGTTATAACAAACATTAGTATATAATAATAAGGAATTGAGTGAAAAAATAATCCTAAAATCTAAAAAAGTAAAGTAGCCTATGTCGAAGATCGGGGCCCGGGGAGAAAACCGGGTGAAAAAAACAAAAATAACAAATAGTTTTAAAACTACCCCCCCTCTCTTTTTCAAAAAACGACAAGCTAGTAAACACACACACACACAATGTACCAATTAATATTATAATATATATTAGTGTATATTAATAAGGAATTGATTGTAAAATTTTTTTAAATCCAAAAAGTACGTACCTATGTGCCACGCACACACATACCCACACACCCCACACACACCCCACACACACCCACACACACCCACACACACCCACACAAACCAACACACACCCACACCCCCACACACACCCACACCATCCACACACCCCCAAACACACACACACACACACAACACACACACACACACACAACACACCCACACACACACACAAAACACACACACAACACCACACCATACATAACATCCACACACGAACACACACAAAACACCACAAAACCCAAAGGGGGGGACTCACACAAAACACTCCCCCCTCCCCCACCGACATCTCATTTCCTTTCCCACCTGATCCCCCCCTCCCTCTTTCACCCTCCCCCTCCCAACCTCTCCCTTCCCCCCTCCCTCTCCCCCCACCCATTGCTTCACTCTCCTTCCCCCTCCCCCTCCCCCTCCCCCCACCCCCCCAAAACCCCCCCCAACCTCCCCCCCAAAAAACCCACATAAATAAAATCCCTAAAAAACAGAAAAACAAGGTTCCCCCCCCAAAAAGGGACAGGGAAAAAAAAAAATGGGGGGGGTTTGGGAAGAAGCACAAGAAAAAAAGGAAGAGGAAGGAAATAAGGGGAAATTGGGGAGAGATAAAAAAAGGAAAGAATGGGAAAAGAAATGAAAACACAGAGAAGGAAAAAAATAGAATAAAAGGAAGGGGGGAAAAAGAAGCAAAAACAAGGCCCAAAAATTAAAAGGGAAATGAAAATCAAAAAGCCTTTGAAAAAGAAATTTTATTGACCCAAAAAAGACTGCATAAAAAAATAAGGGATGTAGGGAAAAAGGGGGCAAAACGCCCGTAAAGCCAAGGGAATGCAGAAAAAAAAACTAAACTATATTGGGCCCAAGAACCCCCAAAAGAAAAAGGGGAAAAGGGGAAAAGGGGGGCCCCTGAGCCCCAATAAAGGTAAACTTTAAGAAGGAAATTTAAGGAAAATAAAGAAAGGGAAACAGGGGAATCATGGGGCAAGAAAGGGGGACAGCTTTTTTAAAACCCAGAATTTTGGGGGGAAAAAGAAGCAAAAAAAAAAAAAACAATGGAAAGATCCCAAAAAAAAAGGGGGGGGGGGGGGGGGGGGGGGGGGGGGGGGAAAAAAAGAACCCGGCCAAAATACCTTAAGGGAAAACCACCGGAAAAAGGGGCCCCAGGAGAAAGAAGAAAGGGAATGCAGCAAAAAGGAAGGTATGGGGGCGACAGAAACAAGAAAAAGGAAAAACAAAAGTTTACAAACAAAAAGAAAAAGGGGAAAAACAAAAAAAACAAACCAAAGGCAATCAGCCCCCCCCAAAAATTCATAAAACCTCCCCAGGGGGAAACCCCCGTCCAACCCCCAAAACCCAAAAAACCCAAAAAACCCAGCCAATCCAAGGAATGATACAAAAAAAAAAAAAAAAACCCCCCGAAAAATCCAAGGCTCCCCCCCCCCCAAAACCCCCAAACAAACCCCCCCAAAAAAAGAAAAAAAGTTTAATTTTTGGGATCAAATCAAGGAAAACAAAAGAGAGGGGGGGGAGAAAGTCAAGGGGCATAACAAAAGAAAAAAAAAAAACCCGAAAAAAAAATCAACTTTTCCCTCCCGGAATAAATTCGAAAGACAAAAAGGGGGGGGAGGAGGGCCCCGAAAAAACCATGGGGGGAGAAAAAGGAAAATAGGCAGGGGCCCAAAAGGGCACTTTTGGGGGAAAACCAGTTAGGGAATAATAAAGAGAATGAAAACCCGAACTCAGGGCCGAAAAATGAGAGGCAAAAGGAATGGTCGAAACCAGCAAACCCGAGAGCACACGGGGGGGAAAGAAAAAGAAATTTATTTAAAACACAGGAATTGACTGGGGAAAAAATGGACCCCTGGGGGCCCGGAAAAAAAGGGGCCCCGATATGGTGGGTATGGAAATAGCAAAAGTTGGGGAAACCAAAAAAGGGAATAACCCGCGAGGGCCCCCTTTTCACCCTTATGGAAGAGGGAAAAAAGTATAAAAAGGCCCCTTTTTGGGAATCAGGGGGGGTTTTTTTTCCAAAGGAAAATCCCTGGGAAGACAGAATGGGTGGGGCCAATAAAAAAGGGAAAAAAATAGGTTTTTTAGGAATTTTTAAAATTCAGGGGAAGGGAACTCAGGAAAAAATACAAAAAAAGGGTATGGGCAAAAAAAGAAAGGGGGCAAGGAAGGTTTTTTCCCCCTGAAAAAAAAATTAAAAATGGAAAAACAAAAAAGTCCGGCAAACCCCCAAGGGGGTGGGGGGGCAAAAAATGGAATAAAAATAAAAGGTAAAAGAAAAACCCGGAAAAAAAGAGATCCAAACCCGAAAGTTCACAGAAAGAAAGGGGGGCTTACGGAATAAAAATGACTAGCCGAAAACGACACCCAAGCGTTTTACAACCCCCTCGGGGAAAAAATAGCAGGACCTTTATCAATAGGGAAGGGGGGTTTTAATCAAAGAAAAGACCGGGGGGTATGAGGGTTTTCCAAATTTAAAAGGAACAGGGGAAAAGGACTAAAAACGACAGGGGGGACCCGAGTGCGTAGAGGAAATAAAAAAGGAGAGGTGAAAAACTGAGGGAAAAAATTTACACCTCAAGGGGTTTGGGGGGGGAAATCCTGGGGTTTTTAAAAAGAGAAAAGTGTGAAAATTTAAAAAGAAGTTTAAAAACTCATTTTTGGCTGGCAACCCCCGGGGAAAGTCAAAAGATCCCCAATTTTTTTAAAAAAAACAAAAGAAAGCACTAAATTTAAAAGATCCTAAAGGGAAACAAGGTCTGGAAAAAAATAGGGAAGTGGGGGCACCGGGGAAAAAAAAGGGGAAATTTCAACCAGCTGTTCCGGGAGGGAAAATCCGGGGGGGCCCAAAACCTTTGTTTTTTGACAAATTTAAAAGAAACAAAAGGGAGGGGGTTACGGACCAAATTTTTTTGGGCGCCCAAAAACCTTTTACACGTTTCCCAAAAAACTGCAAAAACAATGAAGGAAAACCCCAAAGAAAAAGGGCCCAATGGTAAGAAAAACCTCCCAAAGGAAAAAGATCGGGGTGATTATTCAAAGGGGCCCTGGAAACGGGGTTTACGGGTCGGGGCCCAACCAAAACGTTCGGGTTTTTGTAAGAATCAAGGGGAAAACCGGGGTTTCCCTTTTTCGGCAAATAAAATGAAAAAAATCACACATGAGGATCCAACCCACAAATAGATGGAAGGCCCAAGTGACCCCAAAATGCCCTTGGTTTAAAAAAAACAAAAAAACCCCAAAAAACCCCAGCCCTTATTTCATCCCAATTTTCCCCAAAAACCCCTCCTGGGGAAAAAACAAAATAAAAAAACCCCCCTTCAAAAGAAAAAACTGCGCCCCGCAGATAAAAGGGGGTAAACCAGGAAAGGCCGAAAATCAGTAAGAGTGCAGACTTAATCCATTTCTCAACCAAAAAATATGAGACCATGTTGGGTCCCCCACCACAACCCCACTCAAAAAAAGGACAAAAAACCAAAAAACCCAAACCCCAAAAAAACCAAAAAAAAAAATCCCCCCAACCCCCCACCAACAAAAAACAATCACATAAAAAACTGGCGGAATAGGAGGTAAAAACGAAATTTTTAAAATGGGACAACGAAAAAGTAAATTTTTATTGAAAACCCCGAAGGGGTTTAAAGAAGAAATTTTTTTCAAGGAAAACCACATGGAAAAGCCTAAAAAATTGAAGAGGGGGGGGGAAAACCTACTTTTTAAACGAGGAAAAACCATCGGGGGGTCCAGAGAAAGGAAGAGTGGGGCCCCAACAAAATTAAAAACACCCCTGAACCCAAATATGAGAAAAAGTTTTATCCCAATAAAAAAACAACACCCCAAAAAAACCCCTACAAAAACCCCCAATCAAAAAAACAAAAAACCCCAAAACCCCAAAAACAAAAAAAAAAACCACCCCCCAAAACCCCCAAACCCACACAACCCCTAAAAAACCCCCCAAGGAAAAAAAAAAAAAGAGTATTTTTGCGGGTAAACCCAAAAAGATGGATAGTGGGGGGCCTGAAAAGGGTTTTAAAATATTAATTTGGGGAGGGGGCCCCAGGGAACAAACCCCCCAAGGGTAAGGGGAAATTTTAAAAATTTTATTAATTTGCACAAGGGGGAAAACCTAAGGCCCCCCCAAAGAGGGAAAAAAATTAAAAGGCCAGAGAAAGGGGGCGAATGCGGGGTTTAAAAAAATTAAAAACCCCCCAAAATGGCCTCGGAAAAAACAGCAATGAAAACCCCAAAAAAAAGGAAAAGAAACGAGGACAAATAAGCCGTGCCGACAAATTTTCAAAACAGGAGAAAAATTTTGGGGGGTGGCAACACCGGAAAGGACAAATTTAAAATAAAACCACAAAGGGCGGGGCAAACTTTTAAAAACCTCCGATTTATAAAGGAATAAGAATGACAAGGAGGAAAGGATGGAATTGCCCAACGCGGAACCTTTGACACAGTTCCCCACAAGAGATTAGTGCAGAAGCTGGAGGATCAGGCACACGTAAAAGGAAGGGCACTGCAATGGATAAGGGAATACCTGACAGGGAGGCAGCAACGAGTCTGGTACGTGAAGAGGTATCACAGTGGGCGCCTGTTACGAGCGGGTCCCACAGGGGTCAGTTCTAGGAAGAGTGCTATTTTTGATATATGTGAACGACATGATGGAAGGAAATAGACTCTGAAGTGTCCCTGTTCGCA